>JANZXV010000006.1:8745803-8755941 GCA_027576455.1 Erythroxylum roigii
TCTCTCTTTAAAACTAAGAAAAGATGAAACCTAGCTCAAAACTCCATTCTTTTCTCTACTTCACCGAAACCTCTCTTGCTTACTTTTTGTTTTTGTATTTCACTTCTTTCTCTCCTATTTTCTTTTTTCTGTTTTTTAGGAAGAAGATAACAATTCTTCTTTCCCATTTTACCCTTAATGAATGAGAAAAATCCACTTTGCCCTTCCTTTAATGCCTTATTGTTTTTAACCTTAAGTAAACTACCCAAAATACCCCTTTATACATTCTTACCACTTTTAATTAAACTAACCCATGCAATAAATTCTACTAACATAGACATAAAAAAAAATTACTCCAAAAAATTCATCTATCCATACCTTATAATTATTTAAATTATGTTTAACTAAAGAAAACAAATTTGGGGGCCATCACAAAGATTATTACATGACTTAATTATATTAACCGATATTTAAATTAAAATGACAATCCTTGTAACTTTTTATCAAACACAAAAAATGAAAAAAAATCAATCACATACATTATACAATATACATGCATTAAAAGAGTTGAACATTTCATCAAACCCATTATATGCATTATCTCATATTCCCATTTTTACACATAAAAAGTTCACAAATTACCCAAATAGTATCACCCACCAAAGAACAACACAATATCCAAACAATCTATTAATAACAAACCAAATTTGTAAAGAGAGATTACCTTGCGACGACCGATGAGGATGAGAAGTGAAGAATAGCAAACGAACTCCAACGACAGAAAAGCAAAAGCAGATGACAAGCAATGAAGAAGAAGAGCGGAAGAAGAGGTGATTGAGTGAAGCATTTGCCGAAGAACAGAGAAGAAGAACAAACGAGAAGAGACGTAGACAATAGGCTGACGTTGGACTGAATGAAGGCAAGGGGTGACTAATTGATCTATGTTTAGTGAGGAGCAAAATGACATCGTTTTGCTTCTTTTTTAAAAAATAAACAACAAAATGACGTCTTTTTGTTGTGGACAAGTTATTTTTGGTTATAACAAAGCTACGTCATTTTGTTATAAACAAAACGATGTCGTTTTGTCTCATTGCGAGCCAAGGGTCGGGTTAGTTAGCCCAAGCTGAAGCTCGACCTGTGATTCCACGAGCCAACCCCTTTCGACCCCATGGTCGATTTGACCAAGTCAGGCATATTGACCATTGTCGAGTAGGGTATTTTTTGCCATTCCTACATAGGTGTAGTACTTATTGCATTATTTTATTGTCAAAATTCTCTATTTAAATCTTGGAGTTTGTAAGGGATGGGGCAGAAAAGAAAAAGTATTTTCAGACTCAAAATTTTATCCTCAAACTATTTTCTTTATGAGATCAGTAGGTTCTCTCTAATTGAACCCTTTATTTTCTTTACAAGATAGGTCGCAAAGGAAGAAACAAAAACAGTATTACTATAAACTCTATAAGCTAACTTTGGTGCTGATCACCCTGTAACTCGATTACAAGGACGGGACCGTAACATTACAGCATACCGTAAGAATACAGCATGCTGAATGACAAATGTTGCGTAGTAAGATGACAATAAATTAACCGTTTTTTCTTCCTCAACCAGGCCACACAAATTTCATACTTCGCATAATGTGTGGATAATTGACTCTAATGGAAGGTTCAACATCTTCTGATCCCAACTGTAAGAATACCATCACCTCGACAGAAAGAATTCCTAAAATCAGACCTTTTAGTTTTGAAAGAACCTGAAGACAGGTACTCCCGATTCCCGAGTATCAAAGACGTTAATCTCATGATCATCAGTTAATTTCCCTACAGTACTTCCTTTTGGAAAATGCACAAGCAAATATGGGGAGAATATAAGAATCACTCTTGGACAACAGTCAACTAAACATGAAGAAAGTGAGGCAAATGATAAGAGAGATTAAAGCTCTAGGACAAAATGAGAAATTTAAACTGAAAAACAAGCGATTGAATAGAAAACTACTTCAAGTTCATCAAGTTTCGAGATAACATCCTAGGAATGGAAATAAACTAAAACATATTACTTTTTCATAAGCATCCAGTTAGTGTCAATTTCGGAGTTATGCACTTAATTTAATACTTCAACAATACTAATCTAGCAAGAGCTGAAGATCCCAGATGAAAAGTGAATGTTATATCAAAAACAGGAGACTTGTCAACTTCAAGAATGTACGTACCAGACATGAAAAGCATCACAATTAGCTATGAAAATGCAGTCACGAAAGCAGTACAAAAATGCCAAACCTATTTTCTTGATTTCCACGAACACTACCAATCCATGAGTTAATCAACCTAAACATGAAGTTAATTTTTCAGTTGCACAACTCACTACTGAGCTTAACCTGTCTTAACGTAGAAGAAACTCCATCATCATTCAACTGCCTTTGGCTCTCATCTACCACAGTATGCTCAAGGTCAACCTTTCTGTTTACATAATGCAATGAATAACGAATTGCTTAATAGAACAAAGAAAACTGAAATGGCCCTTGTGTTGACGTTGGGAGATGAAAAATTGAAAAACAAAGAAACCTTGATTTCAAGCAATATTTAGTTATTTGCAACAACTTTAACATATCAATTTCTTGAATTTGAATCCATATCAATCAAGGACAAGAGAGTTTGCAAGATTAGAAGCACCCAATTTCATTCTAAAAGAGATAGACTAAACCGTAACTGATTAAAGACTTTAGTTCCTCATAGGCTTTCACAATCCTATTTCAGAAACAAGAGGATATAAAGGAGCTTGTTATGCCCATGTATCTCAGCAGAACAAAAAAGTTTATGCATGCTGCAAGAGCAATAATATGGCCATAACGTTATGGTCTCAAAATTTTGCTATAAATTCATTTACACCGTAAACATGCCTTTTCAATCAGATTATAGAGTTTTTAAGAAGCCAGAAAAAATAAGGAAAAACAAAGGATAACTAATCAAGCACGTCATGGTGAACAGTTAGTTGAAGAGGCTACTACTTCAACTGGAACACGGCAATATAACAATACTTGGCAAGGGAAAAAGCATCAGCCAAACTTATTTTGCTTCGCATTGCGGATTTCAATATCATCAGTCTTTGAAGAATGCACATACATGTAAAGTCACTATCCCACCTACGAAGTGATGCCGATGCATCTAAGCATCGGTTAAAGATTAAGGTCTACAGCTATATAAAGCACTGAAACACACTTGAGAAGACAAGAAAAAAAGAACTTTTCTAGAACCTCCTACATTCTATGGCTCTTTTAAGAAGCGCAACTAACAGTTTGATTACCATCACCAAAAGGTCCATCATCACAATCATTTTTACCATACAAAAGATGAATACCATTCAACTTTTACAAAGCCCACCAATTTCACCAGATCAATTGCTACCAAGTAAAAAACAAAAAACTCATCATTATTTACATATTTTTGGTGCTGGACAAAAGGAGAAATGCGTGAGAATCTTCTAAATCAACTACAACTAAACAACAGGAAATGGAAGATAAAGCCAAAATTTCAACAAATGTACTATATTTGAAAATGATACAACTTTTTAAGGAACCTGCCTTCACAATGTAACTACTCGTATACAAAAAATTCATGGAAGATGCCAAAAGGCAAACAGATATTGCAGAAAGCACCCAGCATCTACAATTCAATTAGCATTTAACCTGTATCTTTTAAAGAAACACATAAGAATTTTCAACAGTCCTTCAAAGTAGTAGAAACGGTAGAAACAGAAATAGAAGTAGAAAAGCTCTGAGTTCGAATGGCATTTTGCTCTCTACACTTCGTTACATGTACCTCTAACTGCCGCATTTTATCAACGAGGAGCGATTGCTTTTGTTTGAGCACTACAATCTGGTTCTGAAGGGCTGTAAATTCACTGCTCATGATCTGGTCACAGTCCTGGATTGCCGCTGCACTGATGCCCTCTTCTTGAAGTCTCTGCCTCAATTTCTCGGTCGAGACAGCCACATTGTCCGAGGGAGCCATCAATTCACTATTAGACATTCGTGGGAACATGCCCTTCACTGCTTGCAACGCTTCCACCCAACTGTTGCGATCCTCGCACGTTTCTGCTCTCAAATGCAGCCTCTTTGTGCCAGTGAATATCGAGAATCTCTTGTCGTCGGATCCACTTGCATAGATTGAAGATACCTGTAAACATCAAAGGTAACACTACCTTTTTCAGGAATCGACTGATTTCCTAATACTGTTGTACAAAAAATGACAAATAACAACAATATCAATGGCTAAAAAGTACCTTTTTTTTTTCTTGCAAACATAATCCCTAGTCAATCGCAATGAATTTTTTTTGGTTGAAAGAAAAAGGGGACAGAAATTCGAATCAATAAATCGAGATGAAACGGGTCGATTAACAAAGTAAAATTTGAAAAAATAAATAAAACTTCAATAAAAACGGTCGTTGAAAATCAAATTATCCATTGTAAACAGCTCCAATTAGAATTTGGGTTTGGGGGAGCCCCAAAAATTAAAAAAGAGTTGAACGAAAGATTTAACTTAATGCAGGAGCAGGAAATGAATGATAGCGGATTCTAGAAACAGAAAACCTTGAGATGAATTTCGCCAAATGGCTTGCGGTTGAATTGAGAGTTAACACCGTTAGTACTGGAAATCCTTTTCATAGACTCTTCACCAATGACTTTCGATCCTCTCTCAGTAGCCAGATTGACAACGATCTTATCATGTCCATCGATCTTATAATAAGAAAACACGCCGCCCTGCAACACGAACCATCTCGGCCTCCAACCTTTACCGTAATTCACCCACTTGTGCAGCACCCCAGAGATCCCGTTCCCTACGAAACCGTTTGGCTTACCGTCAACTTGCTGGATATTGCCGAGATTGCTGGAGGAAAGGAAGTGATGTTCTGATACACTGGATGAGGTTGATCGGGCATTGGGGTGAGATCTGGATGTGATTGCCATAGAAATGTCGGGTGACGGAGAGTGATCGGATACGGTGGAGATGCAGCAGAGCTGATGCATGGAACGAGTCTCTCAGGAGCAAGAAAGGCTTTTTCAAGTATTGGTTTATTTTGTGGTGAGAGTGAATATATTAGTGAGCGAATGAGAGAAAAGGAAACGGTCATGTAACAACAGAACACAAACGCTGCGAGAAGGTCGGAGGGAGAGAGAGAAATATTTATAACGTTTTGGGACCTTGGGTGAAGATGCAGGGCCAGCATTAACTATATTTCTGACACGTGTGTGGACTGGAGTACAGTCCGTCGGATTAGAGTGGGGTGGTCCTCGTTGGTTACGATTTATTTATTACCTGGAAGGAACGTATTGTATTGCCTGTTGACAGTGGCGAAGCCACCCCACCCTCGAATTTCCAAAAAAAAAATTTTATTAAAGAAGATTTATATGCATATAGAGGTTACCCACTTAAAAGAATGTCGTTACCTATAGTGGATTGGATAAAAAAAAATTTGCCCTCCCTGAAATAAATTCTTGGCTTCACCACTGCCTGTTGATCAAAATATTTTAAATAAAAATATTAGAAATACTCCCACAGTAAGGATTAAAATGCTGGGAATATATATAGTTCTAGACATATTAATTTTTATATTGTCCTGGCTCTTTGTACGATTATTTTGTCTGTGTCCACGCAACATGGAACCTCGAACGATATTGCGTGTCTGCGTAAGATCCAAGATGGAAGAATCAATAAACTAATGGTTGTCGTGGCATATTTAATTGCGGAAAACAACATTTGTCGTTTGGTAAGTGATACCTACAATTAGCATTGTTTGGTATTTTTGGCCATCTCATCAATAACATTGATCATGATGTTTTACTGTAGGATAAGGGATTTGTTTATTTGACATCAAAATATACTTACTTTTTTATTTGTTAACTTGTCAATATGCTCCGCTCCCTATATTCGTTCGTGTTGCTTAATTTCATTAATTTAAACAAAAGCAAATCACTGGCCAGCCTAAAAATTAATATTCATTAGGGTTAATTACTAAAAAAATTCAAACTTTTCTCAATTTTTTAATTATAGTCTGAACTTTAAAAAGTAGCAATAAAATATCTAAACTTTCAATTTTTTTCAATTCTCGCCCTACATTAGTCTCACCATTATCTCTGCTAACGTGACACTACTACGTGTCATCGACCCTCACTAATCAGACACGTAAGCGTCATTACGAAAAGCTTGTCTGATTAGCGAAATGACGTCATTTTTTATGCTAATAAAACAAAGTCGTTTCGACTACCCTAGATCTCTGTCTCTGTCGATCCTCCCTAAAATTCCCAATCTGTAACCTCACACACAAAATCACTGTCTTATGAACATTGAGGGTGCTTCTTCTATTCTCAAATTATGACTTTCGTTGCCAGAGTTCCTGCAGCGCCGATTAGGGTAGGATTCATGTATTTATGAAATGGTACTTCTTCCATTCTCAAATTGTGAATCTTTATGAAATGGTATGCTTTGTACTAGGGTTTGAAATTGAAATTTGATAATCGTTCCCAAATCAAATTATAGAATTATGATTGTGTTCCCAAATCACATTGTGCTTCCAGAAAAAAGTTCTCCCTTAATTTACGTGTCCTCTTTGTTTCTCACTTTTTTTCTTCATCCATAATATAGCTGAATTGGGAAATTCAATAGTGACAGTGATTAGTTAAATTCAAAAAAGCAAAAGAAAAGGTCATTTGTTTGTTATTAAAAACAAGAATTGACTTGTATATGTACATAGCATCTCATAAAACCAGTGGCGAACTTATTAGTTGGCCAATTATGAAGTATATTTAGTAGAGGAAGGGATGGGAGGTTAGATGAAGAAAAAATGGGAGTTGCCAAGAATCACCATATCTTTAAATGAAAAGTTCTCATTTTCTACTTGCCCAAATTCAATACCCCAACCTAAAAGACCTATCTATCACCCATACTATGTATGCTATGCATCATATATGATTTAATAAATAAAGGTTATTTAATTAGATATGATTTTGAATTGAACATATGGGAGTTTGGTAATTGTCTGAACTTCCATGTTACCACTAATATTTTCATATGATTTGGACACTTGTATCTGACTTCATATAGCTAGTTATATATTTATGCTAAATATGTACAAGGACTAAGGTTGGGACGTATGAAGTGAGACTTCAAGCACATGCTAGTAGTATATATGATGACTCTTATGAATGCAATTACGACATCAACCTTGCACTTTCCTTTCTCATTATTACGAGCTCTATATTTGATTGCTACAGATGCAAAAATTGAATTTCCTTTGTTCACTTATTGCATTGATTGTTCTAACATGTTTGAAGTATTTCATTACACTAGAATATAAACATTTAACAAACAGTAAAGCATAAGTTCATATTGAAGATAGTTTCTTTTCTTAAAAAAAACAATTATTATATTAAAATTTTTATTTTTATCACCAAAAACATTGGTTGTCTCTTACTAGATGCATGTTCCTGATTCTCCCTCTCCCGTTTCACTTTTATTACGATTATAAGGCATTGAATATGCTTCATTTGATAGTTTGGAACATATGTCATTGTGTAAAAGAGACTTAGCTTCTGTTGCTTCCTGATGATGCCAAACTAAGTTGTAGCTTCCTCCAAAGTTGTTATAGAGGGTAGCGCTATAAAACCCCAAGATTTGCAAAGAAGAACATAACATTGGATTTATTCATTGCTTGCTACACTATCAAGTAAGTCTCTACTACTTCATGCTTTTAGTAACTAAGTCCCTGATGTTTGAAATAGTGAAAGCAATCAGGAGTGATGGGAATTTTGAACAATTCAGTATAAATGTGTCATGAAGTGATGATGTGACGAAGATAGTCAGTATCTATATACCCATCGAATATAGTTTATAGGTGTAGTAATGATGTGACCTCTCTTTACCATTTTTGACATTTCATTCTTTGTTGGGTCAATTTATGAAAAGAAATCATATTAATGATGCATTTCAGGTAGTAATTAAATATTTGTATGATGATATTGCAACATTTAATGTAGTAATTAAATGTTTGTATGATGATATTGTAACAAGATAAAGAAATTTGAGCAGAAATAAGGTATATGTAGCTTTCGTTAGGTATGCACCTAGTATATATTTGACATGGAAAGAGTGTCAAGGTGTTTTTAATAGATTCAAGGGTGCTATTTATTGTTTTTTAATCGTGTAGTAAAAGCTGGAAGGATATATTCTCAATTTTATGAAGAGAAAGCAATATGTTCAATGATAAAATAATTGTAATATATATTTTTTTGTTATATGTGATGATTTAATTGGATTCAAATATAATTAATATTGATATTTCTATATATAATACAAATTTTGAATATTGATTGCCCCAATTGTAATGCCTTGATGAAGTTACGGATTTCAAATGCTAAGCCTATTGTTCAACATTTTTTTGAATGCATTAATACAGAAGTAAGTATTTCAATTATTGTTCGTAGCAATGCCAATCATATAAATTAATGTTAATCAATATTCAAATTGAAGGTCTCTTGTAGGTACTTAGTATTTGTGAAAGACATGAAAGTTTGTTTTTGTTAGAAAATATGTCAAACAAGTTCTATAGTTAGGGTAAGACTCTTGTTCAGAAGATGTATTGTTGTTCGCAAGAAGTAAGTATGTGTAAAAATTTATGTGTATAATGCAAATTTGTCATAAGTCATAATATTTGTATTTATATCTTTATTTTGTAGGTCTCATACAATTTCATAGTTTGGTCATCGGATGTAAGTACAAAAAAATGGAGACATTGTAGTAATTAGAAGAGCAAATGTAATTATTATGATTAGTGGGTCGCTTTTGTCTTTTATTCAATCACCTGCCACTTTAATATTTAGCTGTAAACTTTTCATGTTGTTAAGGAAAAGTTATGAAGGAAATAGTTATGAAGGAATTTGGTGTTGTTCTTTTAATCTCATTTTATATAACTTAAAAAATTCAATAGCGACTGATGATACGCACTATCTGTATAAGAAACTGCCCCGAATAATGCCTTCAGGCTTGTGTTTTTAAAACAGTCAAATTGGCTATAGAAAATGCACGAAAGATCTGCACCAAGTATTAGGCCAGCCAAGAGATATCCATGTAAAAAGTTAATAACTTAAATAAAAGTCTGTTTCATAAACTAATAGCCAAAATGTGAAACCTAGTTATATATGCATTAAAAGCCAATTCCATAAGTAGATACCATATGGACGTGCATAAATCACCCGAACTCAATGAAAGTTTATTTGTCAAGAAAAGCACATTTTCTTCATTAATCCTTCACTACTCCCTTTTCAAGAAACTTAAAACATATTTCCAAAACAAACAATCAGTCATGCTTATTGTTGTTACATCAGAGAAAAAGTAGTTATATTAGAGAAAAAGTATCCAAGTCTATATCATGCAACTTAATATCAGTTACACCAGAAGTTCATAGTTATTGTTGCTACATCAAAGAAAAAGTATCTGAGTCTATATCATGCAACTTAATATCAGTTACACCAGAAGTTCATAATTATTGATGCTACATTAGATAAAAAAGTAGCACCAGCTTCACACGCATAATCTAGCTTAAGCTCCACGGGCATAATCTAGGGACTTCTGCAGTGCTTGATCACCCACACCATCCTGACATAAACAACTATTGACATGAAAAGTTGATCATTAAATAGCATCATAACTTGTAAACAAATCTAATTGGGAAAACACAGATGATTCACTTCTGTCCCTTTAACTAACATTTATGAGTACATTTATTTTAGGGAAAAGTGGTGTCTGAGATGTTCTTGACATCATATTATAGATGAGGAAATTTTTGTAATTTTTTGAGTATATAGATGCCTATCTCTAAAATATTTTAATAACTATGCTTAACTTCTACATATCTTGAATAACCTTTGGCATTCCAAAGTGCTTCCATGTTCAGACATTCCATGAAAGGATTCTGAACCATAAATAACAACAAACACTATGTAGGGTTTAAACAAAAAAGTAACACCATTTACAAATCAATGTCTCTAGAATGCTGAGCAATCCCCATGGAAAGCTGTCGGACCCCGACCCCGAAGCCCGACTGCCCCGGGAGGTGAGCCCTATTGAGGCCCATTCCCGAGACATCTTGACCTCATTGACACTCTTAACTT
>JANZXV010000006.1:8761294-8778473 GCA_027576455.1 Erythroxylum roigii
TTTAGTTTGAGAATAAAAATTACTATGGACCTAAAAGTTTATTCTATCATTTAAAGTGAAATAAGAAATAGAATGCACCCCCAAACATAATACTCAAATTTGGAGGACTTATCGAGGAAGACGCTTATTATTACTCTTAGCCTTTGTTTAGATTCTTACTTAAATAAGGGAAAGGAAAGGAAATATTGAGGAAAAAAGAGGAGAAAAGAATGGAAGAGAAATGAGATTTCTTTTCTTTGTTTTCCTAATTTATCAAAGGAGGGAATTGAAACTTATAGACCTTTATGCCCTTGATTATAGAACTTGTTTTTTTTTTGTTAAATAAGGATTCAATGGTAATTTACTTATCTTGCCTTACTTTGTCTTGAATTTTTCCTCCTTTTCCACTAATTTGATAGGAAATATATTTGGTTCAAATTTATTTTCTATTCGTCTCAATTCTCTTACTTTCCTTTTACTTTTTTTTGTCCGAACAATAAAAATAAGAGAAATACAATTCTCATCCTTTCTTTTCGATTACTCTCCTTGCGTCCAAACAAATTAAGAATTAAGAGGAAATAAATTTCGGAGGTAGTGAAGCTTCGAGTGGAGTCTATGGAAGACCTGGGAAATGTCTTAGCAGAACGTGGATTGACAGTCGCTAATCATCCACAGAAAGGGAGGTCTCTGCTCACAACCAAGGATTTCAATCCAGGTCTTTTTTTTCTCTTTGTTTCACTGCGAATTGGTTAAAGAGTTGCGAGCTTTGGTTTTGCGCTACCTGAAATATCGTTTGTGCTGTATTGCAGGAGATGTGATTCTAAGCCAAGAGCCATATGTCTGTGCACCGAAGAATTCTACTGCTGAGTGGAGATGTGATGGGTGTTTCGCGTCAACTAACCTCAAGAAGTGCTCTGGTTGTCAAGTTGTTTGGTACTGTGGGAGCTCATGCCAAGTGAGTGCGTTTAATTTTCTACTTCCTAGGATTAAAAGTTAATGACAGCGTGTGAACTGGAAGGATTATCTAATGCGAGAAAATGAGTGCACGATTCGATTATAGTTGTTGTTCTTTTCTGGAAGCTTAGAAATAACGAGATTTTTTTCGTTTACTTCACAGAAGTTGGAGTGGAAATTGCATCGTCTTGAATGCGGTGCTCTTGCTAAACTTGAGAAGGACAAACGAAAATCTGTTACTCCTTCCATACGCTTGATGATCAAACTCTTCCTTAGGAAAAAATTGCAAACTGACAAGGTAATTGATTAATATGTCGTCTAGTTTTATAACGGAATGAGTTCTCTTGTTTTTCCTTTTAATTTGTAGTGGCTCAAATCATTGCTTGTTATCATATTTCAATTTGATATCCTATCCTTCACTTGTTGCAATATTGATCACTCTAGCCATGTTGCTTTTGGTTTTTCTATTGCAGAACCTTTAGCTCATTGTCTTGTCTTCCTTGGTAGTCTAAAAGCTAAATCAATTACCCTTATGTTTTAACTGCCAGATCATCCCTACAACAGCTACAGACAATTACAGTTTGATGGAGGTGTTGGTTTCTCGTATCCTTCTAACTTACCTTCTTGTGGTTAATCAATTAAAAGTAGTGCCTTTTCATGATGTCTTGTGTGATTTCACTGGTTGATATTTTGTTTAACCTTCAATGTTGTAAAGACATGAAAGAAATTGATGAGAAGCAACTAGTGCTGTATGCACAGATGTCCAACCTTGTCAGCTGGATCTTGCAGTTGTCCGATATCAATATAAAGGAGATTGCAGAGAACTTCTCTAAGGTCCTCAACTTATAGTATTCACATCTTTGCATTTTGTTCACTTTCATTCACATTTATGTTTCAGGTGAGTAGTTGATGATAGTACCGACCTCAAGTTCCTTATGAGAACCTGGGTGATAATAACTTATACATTGAGCCACTACAGAAGAAGTGGCTTTTTTACTGTTTCTGGAAACTTGATTTAGAACTTATTTTATTTTATTAATACTTGAATTATCCCAGTTATATAGTTGACTTCACATGCATTTAAATTTGCTGCACAAGTGAAGTGCAAAGATGCGTAAGTGAGTAATCTAGATTTTATTGCCGTACAACTACAAATATATCACTTGGTTTTCTTTTTGATGCAAAAAATTCTATGTATTGCCTCTAGGCAAGTCTCAGCTGGATACTGTCTTCTTTATACTTGGTTTTTATCTGATCCTTGACAATTAAACGCAGCTTGCTTGCAATGCCCATACCATTTGTGACAGTGAACTGAGACCTTTAGGTACAGGAGTTTACCCTGTTATTTCCATAATAAATCATAGGTAATCAAATTGGTGGGCCTCTACTTTAGTATTTTATGTTGTTTGCGTTGTTGAACATGTCTGATGGTGCAGCTGCTTGCCAAATGCTATTTTGATATTTGAAGGAAGGTCAGCTGTTGTACGAGCTATACAACCCATACCGAAAGGCGACGAGGTAAGACATACTCTTACTATTCATTCCACTACCAAACTGTTCTTGAAATGTTATATGTAATTGAATCTTGGACTTGCCTGTTCAAAAGTATTAGATGGGCTCAGCTGTCCTTTTTTCAGAATTATGTAAATGCATTGAGCCATATGAAGAGGTGAATCTATTAGGAAAGTATTTGAATCCCAGAGGTAGAATTGTTGTATCTGAGTATATACATGTATGATGCATGTGTGGGTGAATGTAGACACCTTAGCGGATCTATTTGTCTCTGCAGTTATATCACGTTGGGCATTAATATGAAAAAGGCCAGAATGAAATTCGCAGCCAATAATCACATTAAAAATGTATGTCAATGCAAACTAAACTTGATTGTACTGTGATGATGGTGGCAAAAAACAGAACAGTAATCTGTCTGATATGATTGCCTTTCCAAGATTGAATTTGAGTGGGTGAGACAGTAAGCATGCTTACTACGTGTCTTCTCATTGGAAGTATTAAACAGATCATATTCTTCTGTTCGTCCTTGACACTTTTAATGATCTTTCTCCACTGACATGCACTATCTTTGTTATTAAATAAGAAAAATGAGTCAATTGCAGTATAAGACTTTTTCCTGACTTTACTCTCGTTTTAACATCTGTGCCTGTGTTTGAGGTAGTTGTAATTACATCTCAGTTTATGACTCAATTCTGCTCAGCTATTTGATTAGTGGTCTTCAAGTCTTGATTTATTGCTTTACCTTATCAGATTTGTGATCTTTCTCTAGTGAAATGTCATGTTGACTTTTCATGGTTTAACATTGAGTATATTTGATGCATCCCTTTGTGCCAACTCTAAACTGCAATTCATCTGATGGCTTTTTCCAGGTAACAATAACTTACATAGAAACTGCTGCAAGCACTGTGACTCGGCAAAAGGCTCTCAAAGAACAATATTTTTTTGTTTGCACATGTCCCCGCTGCATCAAAGTGGTACTTTGTGCAGTCAATATTAAGATGCTTTCTGTTTATCTAGTTTACAGAAGATGCATTTATGCTTATTCCATATTCGTGTCATCATGCGTATTGTTTTGCATCCCCTGTGGTACATATCTTGACACCTTTCCTCCAAGACTTATCTGTTTAAAATTTTATATCTTGGTTAATGACTTGTGCAAATTTAAGGCTATCTACCTTGATTTGGAAACAGGGAAAGGTAAAGGTGTGCTAGAGCACTGTATAAGATTGCTTGTATTAATTATCTTATTTTAGTGTTTTTCTTTTTGAAACTCAGTTGTATAACTGGAAAAAACAGTTGGGCCAGATAAAAGTTCTTAAATTTACTTGACTGTTCATTGAAAGAGAACAGTGGCATTTTTTGAATAAATTTGCAGGGTCAGCGTGATGACATTGAAGAAAGTGCAATTTTGGAAGGCTATAGGTGCAGAGATGAGAGATGCAATGGTTTCTTGCTTCGTGATTCTGGTATGTGATATATTTTTACAATTAATTGGGGTATGCAGACATTTCAGTTTCTTACATTTGGAAGTGCAGATGACAAAGGATTTATTTGCCAACAATGTGGCATTCTTAGGAGCAAGGAAGAGGTGAAAAAGATATCAACTGAAGTAAAAGCTATCTCAGACAAGTTGCCTAAGTCTGCTTCCTCTGGTAGTATCCTTTTCTCGTTTTTGATGACAAATGTTAGTCAATTTTTAGTCAATTTTCCCCATTCTGTCTTTCAAGCAACAGCAACCATATCCCAACTGCAAAAGATAGACAGTCTTTCAGTTGTGTTGGTTCAGCTATATTCTTCTTGGTTGCCTCACAGGGATGAAAAAAGGCTCAATCCTTATCTTACTTTAGATAATCAGGAAATTATTTGTGTGTATAAAATGATTGAGAGACTCCAAAGGAATCTGTTCCATCCCTTTTCAGTTAGCTTGATTCAAACTCGAGAACAAATTATTAAGGTATTTTTCTGACCTTCCTTTTTTCTTCAGTAATTGTTCTAAACTCATTCTCAATATGTAGAGTCTAATATTTGTATTTGCACTAAATTTTCATATATGCAATTTGACGGGTTATATTATCTTCAGTTGTTGATGGAGGCAGAAGACTGGAGAGAGGCACTATATTATTGCAGACTGACTATTCCGGCCTATCTGAGTATGTCCTACTTCAACTTTATTATGAGTGGGCAATACATCATAAGTATACTTAAGCTGTTTGATTCGTCATTGAGATTTTGGTATGGTACAACCAAATGACATATTCATGGAAATTCTATCTGCAAAGTCATACAAATATTTAAATTATCCTGAAGTGGCGTAATATTCGCTTTCATAGTGAATTAGCTTACTTTCTCTTTCCCTGTGGTATTTATGTGTATGATTTTCAAATTACCTTCAATGCAGTGCAGATTTCTTGACATCCATGGTATATAAATTTTTGGATGTGTAGTGCATCTTTCAGCTCAAGCAACAGCATTATCCATATTTTTTACTTTTAGACATCATTTCGAAGTTGACATCGATAACTGATCGATTTGTTTCATTGCAGGAGTATATCCAAAGTTTCATCCTTTGCCTGGATTGCAGTATTACAGCTGTGGGAAACTTGAATGGTTAGATGTCCATCTCATTAGGTTTAGTTAATTAATTCACTCATGTTTATCTTTGTCTTAGTTTTACACGAGATTTTGTTTTCTTGAAGACTAATAACACTCTTCTTATATAAAGTCCTGTTGTTTTCCCTAGGCTCTTATATTTGAGAAATTTTTGCTACAAATAGGTTGCAGCATTTAGGTTGAGTGGAATGCCTAACCGTTCAAATTTTAGTAACATCAGAGTGTTGTCTGGCCGTGCTAGGAAAAATGAAATAAGTACATGTATTTACTGTCAAAAGAACATGGCAAATAACCAGAAAAATCTCATTTCAAAGTAAACAAAGACCAGAAAAGTTCAAACTCCTTTAGTTGCTAACATAGAGAAGTGCTTTTCCAAAGCATTTAAAAGTAAATTGGCGGCTGTTACTACAGGTTGCTTGGTGACACAAATGATGCTGTACAATCACTGACCAACGCAGTTGATATATTGCGAATAACTCATGGGACAAACACACCCTTCATGAAGGAGCTTATCATGAAGTTGGAGGAAGCACGTGCAGAAGCTGCTTACAATCTTTCGTCCACGAATGAGTAGTGAATTTTATGTCGTGTTTCATTCCAGATATACGTCTCACTACAGAAATCAATTCCTGGAAGCGTACAAGCTGGTCTTGCGAGTAGATCAATTCATACAAGTGATTTAGTCGAAGAATTTTGACTCCTACTAAGTTCCCGCGGCACATTTAGCCCATGCACAGCCCTCCACATGCTTATACTGTAATGTCGGATGCTTCCAATTGCTGCACAAATAGATTTTTAAGGCAATTTCTATTTTTCGTTTGTGGTTGATGTGTACATATTGTTTTGCATATTTAATCAACTGTTTAGGATGAAACTATTTGATGTATTTGAAGAAACAGGTTAGAGACTATATTGACAGCAGACCCTGATAGATCTTGCAGATTTTAGAAATCAGAGTAGGGTCTAGCATTTTTGCTTCAATTTAGAGTGTTACGCCTTCTGCAATCGACGTTTTACTTATAGGCGTACGTGTTACTTTTAGGTAAGCTTCAAGTGTGTTTCACTGTATAACTTCCTGAATCCGATTTTTATTTGTGATTGTTTGTTGTCACTTTGGATTTTGATTTTTTGTTTTTATTTTTAAATTCACTGCCATTAATTAATTTTTTATTGCTCTTCAAAATGGATAATTTTTATTTAGCTAAAATTTTCCTATTTTTATAATTTATAGTTTTATTACTTTGGTTTCATTTTTATAGCAATTTTATTTTATTTTTATTTAATAAATAGTATTAAGTATTTGACATTAATTACTAATACACAATCAGGATTATAAGTTTATAACAATGTAATTATTCTATAATAATACACAACTTTTAAAATATTTTGAAGATTTAAACTATTTTAAGATCAAAGTTACAAATGACTTTTTTTTAAAAAAAGAGATTTTTAATTACTTAGATTCTATAAAAAATATAATGTTTTTTAAAATGAAAAGTTAAAATTTATTGTAATTGGTATTTATTAAAATTTTTACATAAGAGCAAATCAATTGTAACGATCTTCGTGCGACGAGAATGTATTTTGGTTTTTTTTTAATACTGTCTTTGTTCTAATTTTCAAAAAGAAAATATTTTTCAGAAATAAGTAGCTTTCTTTGGTATTAATGTCGCTTTCTTGATTCCCGATATTTACCTCTCTTTGGTAACTTGAGCTACTCCTTTAAAAATCAACTTGTTAAGATTTTTTTGTACACTTGATGACGTCAAACGCTCACGTCCCACACTCTTCTGCCAGATACGTTATACAAACAATCACACAGAATCGAAGGGAGGACAAGAGAGAGAGAGAGAGAGAGAGAGTTCAAAATTTATTCCCTAACTGCCTGCCCTTACATTCCGTTACAATCGATATATATATATATATATTCTCCTGCACTTAGAATATTCTAGATAGTATCACGTGAATTAGACATGCTTTCTCTAATTCTAACACTACGTTTCATTTATTCGTACTCCTTGTCTACGACGTCGTCTCCTTTTTCTTTCTCGCAAGTTCGTGCAGCTCCAATTAACGTAACATCTCCTCTGTCTTCAAGAATCACCTTGCCCAGTAGATTTATGTCCGGAAACCTCTTTTGTAATTCATAAAACAATTCTCATGTTGCCTCCTCCTTGGTTCCTCCTTGAGCACCTGTGTCATTGCTCTGTTGTTCCGTTTCACTATTCTCCTCCCCCAGATAGCCTCAGGAATCCTTGCCTTCTCCTTCATTGTCGCAGGTAGCTGACTGGATGTGGGGGTGCCTTTAGATACAAAAGCCCTTAATTGAAAAACGTGGAATGTGGGATGAATGGTCGTTCCTTCGGGTCGTCCCAGTGTGTAAGCCACCTTATTTATCTTTGCAATAATCGGGAAAGGTCCATAGTACAAAGGAACTAGCTTCTAGTTGGGTCTTCTCTGTAACAAGTGTTGACGGTAAGATTGTAGCTTCACATACACCCACTGCCCTTCCTCAAATTCTTTGTCCAAACGTTTTTTATCTGCCTGTAATTTCATCCTTTGTTTTGCTCTATTTAAGTGAAATCTAACAATTTAAAGTGTGGTCTCCCTCTCCTGAAACACTTGATCCAATCCTATCTCCTTCGAGTCGCCTGCTACGTATGGCACATATAATGGTGGAGGATACCCGTATATCACTTCAAAAAGAGACAAGTTTATGGCTGAATGGTGCGTGGTATTATACCACCACTCGGCCATAGTCAACCAACTCACTCAATTCTAAGGAGTATCGCAACAGAAGCACCTTAAGTATGTTTCTAGTTCTTTGTTCACGGCTCCCGACTGCCCATCTGTCTGGGGATGGTAGGTTGTAGATAGTTGCAGTTTCACATTTTGTAGCCGGAACATCTGACGCCAAAACTTGCTCAAAAATACTGGATCTCGATCCGAAATGATATGTTTTGGCATCCCATGCAACTTAAATACGTGATCTATAAACACTTGTGCTACCTCCTGAGCTATATATGGGTGTTTAATTGCTGTGAAGTGTGCGTACTTACTAAACCTATCAACGACGACGAAGATAGCTGACTTCCCATGCGACGGTGGTAATCCTTCTATGAAGTCCATGGTGACTTCCTTCCAACATCCGTCTGGCACTTGCAATGGTTGTAGCAAACCCGGGTAGGAGGCATGATCGTATTTGCTTTTTTAACAAATCACACAGTTCTTCACATGATTTCTTACATCCTTGGCGACTTGCTTCCAGTGGAATAAGCCCTGTATCCTCTTAATGGTTGTTGTCACCTCTGAATGAACACCCTGCGGGCTGTCACGTGCAATGGTTATTATCCTCTTCTGAAGCTCCTTGTCATAGCCTACGACTATTCTTCCTTTCCATCTAAGCATTCTAAACTGCCATTCGCAAATCCCCGTAGGGTTGTTTGTGGTTTCTAACCTTCCAATAAGAACCTTTATGGTTTTATCCTTCTCCCATCCTGCTTTGATCTCATCCATCAAGGTTGCCTGTACATGTGAGACTGTCATAGTGAGTAATTATTGACTTGAGATTCTGGATAACGCATATGCTGCCAGGTTCTCTTTCCCGCTTCTATAAGTTACCTCAAAATCATATCCTATTAGCTTTAGAAGCCAATTCTGCTAGAAGGGTGTGGAGATCCTTTGTTCTAGGAGGTATTTTAGAGTCCTGTGATCAGTCTGTACCTGAAAGAACCTCCCGTTCAGATAGTGGTGCCAATGCTTCACCACTTTGATAATGGCGAGGAACTCTTTTTCGTATGTTGATAATCCTTGGTGTTTAGGAGCTAAAGCTTTACTCAGAAAGGCCATCCGGGAGACTCTCTTGTTGAGGTACCACACCAATTCCCTTGTCGCACGCATCCGCCTCAATTACAAACAATGTAGTGAAGTCTGGAAGTGCTAGTATAGGTGCTGCCATTCATCTTCCCTTCAGCTATTCAAAAGCTTCTTGTTGTCGTTTCGTCCACTCCCAACTTCCTATCACCTGTTTCTTCAGCAAGTCATTGAGGGGCCTTGCTAGGATACCATAATGCTCAATAAATCTTCTGTAATAGCCCGTCAGCCTCAGGAACCCCCTGAGTTCTTTCAATGTACGCGGCTGAGGCCATTTCTGGATGGTTTCAATCTTCTTCTAGACGGTGGATACCCCCTTTTTTGATATTGAGTGGCCCAAATAGTCTATCTATCTGACCCCAAATGTACACTTACTTCCTCGCACGTATAGTTGTTGTTGTCTCAAGACTTCCAAAGCCATCCGAAGATGCTCCAGGTGTTGAAGGAAATTTGTACTGTAAATTAGCAAATCATCAAAGAAAACTGATAAGAATTTCTGCAAGAAAGGTTGAAATATTTCATTCATAAGACTCTGAAATGTCGAGGAGCGTTCGTGAGGCCGAATGGCATCACAAGAAACTTAAATTGGCCCTCATGCGTTCTGAAGGTCATCTTCTGGATGTCCTCCTCGTTCATCCGAATCTGGTAATATCCAAATCACAAATCTAGCTTGGAATACCAACTGGACCCCTTCAGTTCCTCCAATAACTCTTCGATTAATGGAATCGAAAATTTGATTTTGATCGTGTACTTGTTGAGTTCTCTGTAGTCAATACACATCCTCCAAGAGTTGTACTTCTTTCTTACTAAAATGACTGGCGATGCATATGGGCTTATACTCTTCCTGATGAATCCTTGCTCTGACAGCTCCTGCACTGCCATTTCTATTGCGTCTTTCTGTTCACCGGAATAACGGTTGGGCCTTATATTAATGGTCTCCACTCCTGGCTTTAAATGTATGGCATGATCGCACGCACGTTTCGGTGGCATCCCTTTGGTTCTAAGAAAATGTCTCTGTATTCGGCTAACAATCCCTCTAGCTCGTCTCTGGTTTGAATGTCGTCGGTGTTGTATCTAAATTTAAATCGAATCTGATTTGATAATTAATGTTTCGGTGGCGAATCTTGCCCCCTGCATATGCCACACAAAGTTCCTACACACCTGCTTACAAGCCAATTTTAATCCCCCTCCCACAGTGATGCTAATAGGATCGATCCTGCTCACCTCCACCATTTCTTTTCTTACCACCTTCTCATCCAAGAAATTGTGCATGCTTCCACTGTCTACCAAAATGTGTAAGGGTCTCTGCCTATAACTTCACACAACCCGAAATTGCTTGTAGTCTGTCTGATCCTTTAAGCCCCACATGGCCTCTAGCAAGATATTAGGATTGAGGGGAGCTTTGTCCTCCAACTCTTTATGTCTAGGTTCCTCCTGTTCCTGATCCTCGTCCTCCACAATGTATAACTGAAACTGCTTCTTCCTGCATTTGTGTCCCGGTGAGTACTTCTCATCGCACCAGAAGCATAAACCTTTTGCTCTCTTTTCATCAAACTCCTTGCTACTTGTTGTCCTGTTGCTCTATGCGTTTCTGAAATTGATGTTCCTACTTCCTTGGTTTCCCAGAGTTGGCAACAACCTAGCCTCTGTCTGTTGTTTTGAAACAGGGCTACGTAATTAATTCCTTTGTATGAAGAGGATCCCCTCCCGACTGGGATACTGGCCTTGCTTCCCTTACCAAAGTAAATGGGGACACTGGCAGCAAAAATCGCCTCCTGTTTCCGTGCCCATATATAAGCTTGGTGCAGAGTCTGTAGATCTATCATCTTCATAGTCAACCCTAGCTCTGGCTTAAGCCCCTTTAAGATGAACCCTACCAGATATTCTTCGAGTTGAGTGAGTTTATTAGAGTACCTGTCAAACAATGCGCAGTACTCCAGTCCCGAACCCTCCTATCTCAACTCCTTTAAATCTCCTATGGGGTCTTGGAAAATATTTTTGTCGAACCGTTGTCTTAGGAGTGTCACGAACTCGTCCCATTTCATCCCATGTATCTCCTTTCGATTCCGAATCGTAAGTTGGTACCATTCGAGTGCGTCCCCTTCCATGTGGATCAAAGAAAGCCTTATCTTCATCTCGTCTGGTGTTTGATCCATAGTAAAGATCTGCTCACACTTATAATTCCAACTCCTTACTGCTGTGCCATCGAATGTTGGAAATTCGGTTTTGTTGGTCTTAATTACTCCTACACCACCTCCTCCATCTCCCGAACCTTTCACCGATGATTCCGTCTCCTCCTTGTCCATTTTCTGCATGAGTTCTTGAAACATTGACTCAATATCGTTGATTTCTTTCTCTTGCCTTGATTGAGCTTCTAACATGCTTTTAAGGCTTTCTTCTAGTCGACGTACCTCAGCTCCTCACATGCTTTTGGCCATTCTTTTCTGAGGAGCGTAGGCTCTAATACCAGATGTTAAGATATTTTTACACTTAGTGATGTCGAACGCTCACGTCCCATACTCTCCTGCCAGATATGTTATACAGACAACCACACATAATCACACAGAATCAAAGGGAGGACAACAGAGAGAGAGAGAAATAGAGAGAATTCAAAATTCATTCACTAACTGCCTGTCCTTACATCCCGTTACAACCGATATATATATTTTGTTGTACTTAGAATGTTCTAGATAGTATCACATGAATTAGACATGCTTCCTCTAATTCTAACACTGTGTTTCATTTATTCGTACTCCTTATTTACGACGTCATCTCCTTCTTCTTCCTCGCAAGTTTATGCAGCTCCAAT
Source organism: Erythroxylum roigii (assembly GCA_027576455.1). Taxonomy (NCBI): domain Eukaryota; kingdom Viridiplantae; phylum Streptophyta; class Magnoliopsida; order Malpighiales; family Erythroxylaceae; genus Erythroxylum; species Erythroxylum roigii. The sequence goes on from JANZXV010000006.1 coordinate 8,773,032, forward strand.
TAACGTAATACAAATAGTGATTAAAGAATAAAAAGGATCCCTGGATTTATTCGTGGAATGCAAGATTTATGATGGTGAGGTACCGGATGTAGACAATCACAAAGTTTCCCTTAGAGAACTTATGAAAACCTGTACTTAGCTGGCACCATTAGCTTGACCTATGGAATTAATCAAATGAGAACTCCCTTCTTCTACAATCCCTATTTGTGTTAGAAAGATTAAGTTTCTAACTTCTCATAGTGCAAATTTTTTAAGTGTGAATCTATTGAAGTGAACAATTGTTTGTTTGTTAACAAGTATGAGACAGACTCTCAAAGGTTTAAATAGCTTCCCTTTATTTAGAGTTGTAGACACTACAGAAGCAAAAGCATAAGTAGTTAAAATAGAGATAACCTGCAATTAAGTTGGTGTACTCATGTTTAGATGAGGTTATGCGATTGAACATGAATATTATAGATTCAAGCTTAACTCTATTAATAAGGGTCTTCATATTCAAACTCAACTTTTCTAATATGCTTAAGGAACTCAATAAGACCTACATTTCTTTTGTTCCTAAAAAGGAAAAATATGCTTTCTTACATGACTATAAAGCCATCTCCTATTGTAATATAGTTTAAAAGGTGATTTCTAAAATGATTGCTTAAAGGGTGATTTCTAAAATGATTGCTTAAAGATTGAAGAATGCCCTAAAGCTTCTCATTAATCCTTGCCAATCTGCTTTCATTCAAGATATATATATTGGTAATGATATTCTTCTTATTGAATAATTTTTTAAGTATTACTACATCAAAACTTCGATTAAAAGTTGCACTCTTAAGATTGACTTTAACAAGGCCTTTAACTTTTTAGATTAGAACTTCATAAAATTTGCTCTTTACTTTTTGGTTCCCCAGTTTATTCTTTGATTGCATACTAGCTTGTATTACCTTAACTTCATTTAGTGGCCTAGTGAAATGGGAGCCAACTAAGCTCTTTCAAGGAGCCAAGGGTCTTAAGTAAAGGGACCCTTATCCCTTTAACTTTTCACTCTTGTAATTAAAGTTATCACTAAGCTCATTAATCATAGTATAGAGATGAGTGGAACGTTTAGGATTCATTATAAATTTAAATCATTTAAAATATTCAACTTGGCCTTTGCAGATGATCTACTCTTATTTTATGGAGGTGACACTCACTTCCTTGAAAACTTTATGAATTCCCTTAGCTACTTTCCTAAGCTTTTATGACTCTCTATAAACTTTAATAAAAACATGCTTTATATGTTAGCTAAAGTTCAGAAAGTTTAATCTCTCTACAATATCTCAGGGAGCTCCCTTTTCAACAAACTTCCTTTAAATATTTAGGTGTTGTAATCACTACAAAAAATTCATCTTTTATAGATTATTTACCTGTACTTGATTCAATCAAAAAGAGGATCAATTGTTTTTAAAAAAATATTTATATGAAACAGTAAGGCTCTAACATATTCTTTATGTTTTGAACAATCTATATATATGTTGGAGCTTTCATATAATTCTTGCCAAGCGCATTATCAAAGATGTGGAAAAGATTTTTTTTATAATCATGAGATATTGGGAATTCCTCATCTACCAAAGTGAAATGTGCTGATCTTTGTTGTCCTAAGTTGGAAGGAGGATTGGGAAATAAAATGCTAATCACTAAAAGAATATAGAGATTATTTAATGACAAAGAGGGAATTTGGGTTAGATGGGTACATGTTTATTAATTAGATAGTAGGGGATTTGGGGTTATGAAACCTAGTAAGAAACATTCGTGAATTTTAGATTAAATTCTAAATTTAAGGAATCTACTGTTTCAAGAATTCAAATGCTTAACATGAAATGGTTCAGATACCTAGTTTTGGTTTGATAACAAGGTGCAATCTAGTTCCTCTTTATATAAGATTTAAATGGATCTTGATACAAGAATGTCATAGTGAAATAAATTATTGAAAGAGGGGAATGAAGTTACCAAAGAAGGGGATTGTGTTAGCTTGATGCTAGCTTGTTAAATTATAAACTTGATCCTTTAACCTCATATTCCATAATCTGGCAGAAAGATAAATCTAACCCTGCATTTGGTTACTGTCCTCAGGGGTGAGGACAGTGGACAAGGACGCAAAAGTTTTGTCCTTAACGTTGTTTGCTTGTTGTCTTCATTAATTTCTGTTCCGTCCTCAGTGGACAAGGACAAAAATTTCTATCCAATCCAAAACTGAGGTACAGACAAATGTTGTCCTACGGAAAAGAATGAGAAAAGACGAAACTCACCCTGTCTGTCCGAAACCTACACACGTTATACTAGAGGGGCACCTTGTCTTCTTCCATCTGCTTCGTCTCTGTCGCACCTCCTCGTCGTTCATTTGCTTCGTCTCTCTCGCACCTCGTGTTCTTCCTTCTGCCTCGTCTCCAAAAACGTCACTCTCCCTTCAAGCGAACCTAGCGTTCAACACTCGAGCCTCTCTTCTGGGTAAGATGCTTTTCATCCCATCGTGTTTGCTCTTTTGTAATATGTACTGGGTTCTGGTAGATGAGGTTTCTTTATGGAGTTAATGTTTAGGTTTTCCATCAAGATAACCGAAAGTCTTGAAAGGCCATTTTGAATGAAAATCTTTCGTCCTCTTCTCTGCTTTCACAGAAACAGCAGCATTGTTAGAAGTCCCAATCAGAAACCCATTAGACATCTTCTGCTAAAAGTGGTAAGTCCTCTATCTTACCTTGATCTAAGAATATACTATGTTTGTTGTGTACACATATGTGAATGATTTGGGGATATACCTTTTCATAGTTACAATGATTTGGGGAAATTATTGAAATTAGGCATATGTTATGATCAGTGTTAGGCATCAAAATGGAATCTTAACAGAGTGTAAGGTGAAAAGTGTTGCTTCATATTGTGTCTTTTTTCAGTGCTCAAGTAGATTCCCTATTGCATACATCACTTTTCCTTCCTTTTGTACCGAATAAAAGAGTTTTTGAGGGCATGTATGTTGGAATCACTGTTCTAGCATATAATTACCATTTGAGGATACTCTACATTCATGGATCATCATAAAACATTCAAATTCCCCATAAAACATTGAAAACTTGGGAACTTTGCCTAGACTATCATCTGCTAAGAAGTCTACCAATATGTAATGGCCAGAGGAAAAGAATCTACGAAATGTAATGTTTTTGTCTCAGTTTTTAAACAGGAGACTTGTCTCTCATCTAATTAAAGAAAACAAAAAATATATATAAGGGCCATAGGATGGATGACATCTATACAAACTCTTTAACTAGCAGAACATGATAATTACATCACAAGGCTCACGACTTTCAATCGGCAAAAAGGAATTAAAAGAATAGATTAGAACATGGATGAACATGTAGTTAAAAACTTTTGGAGTTCCAAGAAAGAACATACATAAAATGAGCATCAATATAATATCATTACCCTCACACAATTACACTAATGATCACCCAACAAAAGGAATTTACAACTTTCTAGCATGTAGAGGTTGCAACTTGAAAAACTGAGGAACTTCATACAAAACCTCAAGAAATCATTAAAAAGCTTCATGTAGATGATAAAAACAGATTGTAATAGATACAATACTTCCTCATCCATATATATATATCAGTGTGTGTGTGTCAATTGTCATGCCATCTTGTATATGTAACTTTTGTACAGAAAAGATGTTATGTCAATTGTCAGTTGTCATGCCATTTTGTTATATTACCTTACTTAGATGTTAACCACCAAATGCGGATTTTATGAAATTGATTTCTTGGTACCAATGGTTGGGCTTTGCATCCATGTTCCTTCATCACTCTATATCATGAAGAAGTTCAGGAGCTGTATGATTGATAACAATAATTAACAGCTGAAACTATACTGAATATATTAGTTGTTTTAGGTAAGGTAAAAAGAGGAGTTTTTTCTTATTACTGCAACGATTTAGCTTTCTGGCATAATAATGTCAATGCAGTGCCATAATTACAGATGGAGTATGCTTAAAGAAACAAAAAGAGAATACATGGAACAATGTGAATCTACATAAAGTAATATATCCCAAGGTTTTAGTTTATTAACTGACTAACTTTTTATTGTCACATTAGTTTATGATCAAATTTTATTTAAACCTACCTTGTTTAGAAATTGTATAAATGTTAAATGTTTAGAAATTTTGGAAACTTGAATGAAAATTGATGTGCCATCATTGCTCATCAACACATCAACTAAAATATGTTGTTTCTGCATTCAAAACCCACTGTTTTATCGATAGGAAGGCAACCTCTACCAATTTAACGTACTTAACTCCTTGTCTGGCAGATATTATGTTTTTAAACGATCCTTATGGCACTACCATGAAGTTCATGTTTTGATCTTTCATTTGAAAAGAAGTTTACGCTTCTTTGTTTCTTCTTATTCATGTTGTGCCTTGTTTCTTCTTCTCTGCTTTGTCAGAAACACCAAAAGCATTGTTGTTGGTCGGAAACTTGCATTAAATCTACATCAATCTTCTCCCATTCGGAAACTTGAATTAGACAACTTCTTCTCAAAGTGGTAAGTCCTTCTTTATCTTACCTTGATCAGAAAATATTCTTTGTTTGTTGTGTATACATATGTGAATGACTATTAAGGGAAGCATATGCAATTTGAAAGAAGTTTAAGTAGAAGGTTTGGGTGATCATTGTCTTATTGCATGGAAATAAGTTATTCATTTTACTAAATGATGGGTTAGAATAGGAAACCATTTGATAACTTAATTATTTATGCCTTTATAAGTTTGAGCTTCAGAGCTATAATACTGAAAGTGAATAAAAACAATTCAGAATTTAATGAACAAATCAGTAATGTTGGTGGGAGATTTAAACTGTGCACTTTAACCTATTAAAGCATTATCTATTCCTTAATTTGGATGACATTATTGAATGTGAACTGAGCATAGCTGGTAAGGGTTGTTCTATGTTTCCCAATATTCTTTGAATTTCCATATTAAATAAACTAAGCAATAGCTGGTCTCTTTTACTTTAGCCTTATTTAAAAAAATATGTCTAATTTAAGGCCCTTCAAAGGAAATTGTCAACTATGTTAGAATGCAAATTATCTACTCACATATGTATACACTCACTTAATTAAAAGGTACAGATTTGTTGTGCTTTACTTTGAATTAACTTGTTAAGGTAGGCTTGTTCAACATAATGTCATAGGCATTGGAAAAGTTCATTTTGAGCCTTCCATTCGTACTAATCCTTTTCCTTGCTCAATGCCTAAACATGTCATGCAATTCTTACTATTCTCTACATAGTTACAAATGTTACTATTCTATACATATATACAACTGTAGTTTATGATCATTATATTGTATTCTCTTTGCAGACAGTTTTTCTTAGAGAATTGGAGTCAATGGATCATGATCATATGTTTAAGTGATTGGCGTTGTTTGAGCTTTGGAAT
>JANZXV010000006.1:8786437-8799314 GCA_027576455.1 Erythroxylum roigii
TTTTCTATCTGTTATGATCTTTCGAGTATAACAGAAAATCATGGGATTTACTGCTTTTTGGTTGATTTCTTGGGATTGTAGTGGAAGCATGAAGTATATACGGGAGGATGGATGTTGTTCTTTGTATTACATTCGGTTATTGTTAAAGCAGATGATGTATAATTACCAATTTTATCTTACTGTGACTGGATAAAATTATATTTGTTTATATTTATCAAATGCTATGAGATTATGTTTGTTTATTATTCTCATTTTCTTTGGTTATGCACTTCGGTTAAAATGGTTTGGTTATTATTAATCTTTAGAGAGTTTTTGGAAGGGTCGGAAAGTAGTCCACAAAGGAATGAAAACCTCAAAAACCAATAGACCCTGTAACATTAGGGCTGTCTCTTAACTCAATAAGACATTGATCTAATGGTTCATTCATAAAATTTATAATGATTTCGTTGTGCTGAAGTTTAAATTGAAATTGAAGTTTTTATTACAACCATTTTCTTGAAACCAATTCAAACATAAAAACAATTTTCAATACATTTGAAAAATACGTTGAAATGTATGTAATACGAGCATATCATTAAAGCCAAACACTTAAAAGAGCATTACATATTATCCAAGTCAATTAAATAAAATATAGACAACCAATTTAGGAATTAATAAAGAACAAATCAAATGAACAAATCGATTGATGAAAAATGCCCTTTAAATAAATATTTGAATGTTTGAAAATATTTATTTATGAAGGAGAATAAATTAAAAACCGTTTATGAATAAGTTTATATTAAATTCTAAATCCTTTTCGGCATAAATTAAATTTTCTTTGTGATTATTAATTAACTAATTAATTACCAATAAGTTAAATAACCTCTTTTTATTTTTATTTTTATTTTCATGTTTATATTTTTCTAATATTATTTAATCATTTTAAATTAAGAGACAAAATAAGTAATTAATAAAAGTATTATAATGATAAATAGTAAATTATCAATTTATTTTATTGAAGTAGTATAATTTAAGCTAGTGAAACTAATTAATTAGTGACATCAATTGCAAATTGATTAACTAGCATATAATCTTTTTCATGTTATATGATTAGATGGCTTCATCCGGAAAAGGAAATAAAAGAGGAAGTCAAGGGGGGAATGATATAGGTCGGATTCGTTGGCCAAAAGAAACTCTTCTTATCTTTTGTGATATTTGCAATCAACATATTGAAAGGAGTAAGGGAAAACGCGGTGGAGTTATTGGTCAAAGGTTACCATGGAAGAAGGTGGAGGAAGAGTTTCACAAAGCAACCAACTTACCATGGGATAAAACAAAGCTTAAAATTAAGTTTGATTGGATGAGAACTAGATGGAGTCTTTGGAAAAAAATTGAAAGGGAAAGAAACGGGATTAGGATGGCATTATGACAAAGGAACAATTGCTACTAGTGAGGAGTGGTGGACTTTGGAGATTAAGGTTATCCCCTTTTCCTCAATTTAAATTATTTTCCTTTACTCTAATGCTAAATAGTTAGTTAAATATAAGTTATTTAATTTTTTTTATAGGAGAACATCAATTTTAAAACATTTAAAGAGGAAGGGCTTGAACCTGAGTGTAAATGTAAGTTGGATCAACTTTTTGGATGTTTGGCCCGAGGAGACACTACATTTTGTCCTGTAGCTGACCCTCCACAAGGACAATAAGAAGTTGAGGAAGTATATGTTCCTTCTCCACCTGATAGTTATAATGCTCATCATCAATTGTCAGCCTATTATGATCATGATGATATAGATGAGACTAGTGGTCCAAACAATTGGGAAGAAGTGTGAAAGAATCTACCCCGACCCTTCAAGCTACACATGATGAAGGGAGTGAAAGAAGAAGATGCAAAAGTGTTTTGGAGAGTAATATTTCACAAAGTAACAAGAGTACAAAAACTGATTCCGCTAAAAGGGTAGGAAGATCTACAGCAATGTATGAGAGGCTTGACGATACGATGTAATTAATTCAAGAGAGGTAGAGTACAACAATGGAGATGAATAGATCCATTACGAAAATTTTAGATACGATGAATATTGGTGCATCACAAAGTACGAGTGTTGGTACATCACACCATGATATTGAGAATGCTTTGGGAAAAATATTTACTTTGCCTGGTTTAGAAATTGGTACTCCTAAATCTTACTTTGCTTGCATGTTGATTGAAGATCCGCAAAGAAGGTCCTTTTTTTTTTTGTTTACCAGATGATACAAAAAGGGTTGAATATATAAAGTTTATGTATGAGTATGAAAAACATTAAAAAATATTAAACATAGTTTCTATCTATCCATTACTATGTTTAGTTTATTGCTTTTATTATTTGTGCACTTAGGTTGACATGGTTTTTTAAAGACATTATGAATTTGGTTAGCTTATTTTATTATATTATGTTATCTTGTTGGTAATCTATAATTTTATTACGTGCTATATTATTTATTTCTTTATATTTAGACATATAAGTGTCTCGTTTATTTACAATATAATTTTACTTATTGATCTGTAGGTATGGATGATAATGTTATGCAAATTATGCAACTTCTGCGAATGAAGCAATTTTTGGACAATGAGATTGAGTTTTGGGATTCGATGGCTTGTGTAGTGGGTTACATGAGTCTGTATTTTTTAAACCATATATACAAGGAATCATGCTTGACTTCCTATCAAACAGGAGAACTATGGATGAATGAATTATTGAATAGTCATGAAAAAAGGTGTTTTAATAAATTTAGGGTGAATCAAAATACATTTCGTCAATTATGTATGGTTTTGGAAAATAATTATGGTTTGAGACCTTCGGATAGGATGCCTATTTTGAAGAAAGTCAATTTATTCGTGTATGTCCTATGTACAGGTTCCTCTAATAGAGATACCCAAGAGCGTTTTCAACATTCTGGTGAAACTGTGAGTAGAGTGTTTAAAGAAGTTTTGATTGCTATGGATGGATTTTCAAGGGATATACTCATACCAAAAGATCTCGAATTCAAGGACATTCCACCACAAATTGCCAATGATGTTAAATATATGCCACATTTTAAGGTAATTGAATATGTTCTTCCTCCCCCTTCAATATATTTTCCACTGCAAAATGTTGTTTTATCATCTTATGATTATTATTTTATGTTAGGATTGCATTGGAGCTATTGATGGTACACATATAGTGTTAGTTGTTGTAGAGGAGGATCAAATGAGATTTAGAGGACAGAAAGGAATAACAATAACAAATGTATTGGCAGCATGTGACTTTAACTTACTATTTACATATGTTTTAGCTGGTTAGGAGGGATCAACACATGATTCTCGTATTTTTCTTGATATAATCGGTAATTCGAGACTTAAATTTCCAAAATCACCGATAGGTAATTTTAAGATTTGTAGGATTTGTTATTAATGATTTAGACTTTTTATAATATCATTTATCTAATTATATTGCTTCTATGGAAACTCAGGTAAATATTACTCGGTTGACAAAGGCTATCCGAAAAAGAGAAGGATATTCGGCACCTTACCCAAAGACAAGATATCATCAATCGGAGTTTCGTAGTGCAAATCCAAAAGGATCTCGAGAAGTTTTTAATCAAGCTCATTCATCATTGAGAAATTGTATTGAGAGGGCTTTTGGTGTTCTTAAGGCTCGATGGAAGATATTGGAGAAAATGCTTAAGTATTCATTAATGGATCAAAATAGAATAATTTGTGCAGCTTTTGTGTTGCGTAACTATATTAGAAGAAGTACAATTGGCAATCCGGCTTTTAGCATTATCGATCAAAATCCTAAATTTATACCTCCAGATGTATTTCAAGATGGTGAAGTTAACTCTACATAAGAAGACATTGAAGAACAAAGAACTCAGGAGATGACAACTATTCGTGATAATATTGCTTCTAGTTTAATGACAGTTAGACGTCATTCTTGAATTGTTATAAACCTTAGCTTTAAATGATGATGTTTATTTCTTTTGCTCTATGTGAATTGTGTTGTTAAACTTCATTTGTATTGTTATAGTTTATGTTAGGATGTATCATCGTCGTCGTCGTCGTTATCATTATCATTATCATCATCATCATCATAATCATCATCATCATCATCATCATTATTATTATTATTACTATTATTAGTATCATCATCATCATCATCATCATCATTATTATATGTTTTTTATTAGAATTATAAACTTAATTTTTGTAGAATTTAATATCTAAAATCTAAATTCCTATAAGAATATTCAACGAAATATTAAGATATATAATATTCATACCCTTATAATTTTTTTAAAGTCATATCTTCATAAGTCATTTTACACATCAACAGCTAATACTAAACAACTAATTTTACCAAACATTAAATGACAAATAGCTCATACAATCAACTGGTCAAATCAGCTGATATAATCAGTTATGAACTAACAGCTGATAGAATCAGCTAACAGCTAATGCAATCAGTTGATTGCCAAACAAGGTCATGTGGCGCTCTTGTCTCTCGGATTGAGTATTGACTTCTTCTTCCTTTTAGATAATTTATGGAGTCCAACAATGGCCCAAGCTACTAACCACGAGGCCTAGACCAAGTAGTCAATTGCACTATGTTGATATGTTTCCAGTTAAACCATGTCGAGGCAAGTCCAAAAGAAAGAGATCATGAGAAAGCACAGTGCTTTGCTTGTAGTCAAATTATTATTGCTATTGGAGATTGTCCTCGAGTGCGCCAATTTTGGACTCAATTCTCCTCAGACATAGACCTTGAGCATTTCTTTGGTCTTACCACTTCGGAGTGGTTGATTTCGAATCTCTATAATCAAGTCAAGGTTAGTGGTTTAAGATGGTCCATTATCTGTGGGATTTCTTGCTGGTTCCTATGGCTTTAGAGAAATAAAAGTTTATTCAACAATGACTTCTCCTTGTCAGTCCTTAGCAAGGTTATTGTTCTAGATTATGCGAATCAAGTTGTGAAAGCAGGTACAATTATTTCTCGAGCTGCAGTCGGTCATGCCACTAGTAGCATTAGGCATATAGGTTGGGCCAAACCATGTGAAGGCTGGATCAGGCTGAACACAGATAGGGTGAAGCGAACGTCAAGTCGAAATGCTTCTGCCGATGGTCTCCTTCGTGACAGTTCTGATGCTTGGCTTGGAGGATTCGTCTATCTTATTGGATTTTGCACACCACTAGATGCCGAGTTATGGGGAGTTTATTTGGGATTGAAACTGGCTTGGGATATGAGTTATCGGAGGGTTGAACTAGAAGTAGATTCCGTGGAAGTCATTAATATTCTTTCCTCCTCAAGTTCGAGGTTTTCCTACAATACTTCCCTGATACAAGCTATTACGGTTCTATTAACTAAATCCTGGATGGTTCGTATACGCCATGTGTTTCGAGAGAGAAATCGTTGGGCAGACTGATTAGCTTTTAATGCGAAGTCTTATAGATTCGGAGTTACTTATTTACAGTCTTCTCCTTTGGGATGTCTTGCTATCCTTCTCAAGGATATGTGTGGGGTTTTAACCCAAGAGCCACTGCTTAGGCTTTGTTTTTGTTCATTATATATATAAAAAAATTATTATTGCTTGCAATTCTGACATTCCCCGTCCAGACTCTCTGTTGCTCCTCGGAGACACAAGTGCTGCCTAATTGGTTCGTCCTTAAAGCACAGTGCTTTGCTTGTAGTCAAATTATTATTGCTTGCAATTCTGACATTCCCTGTCCACGCTCTCTGTTGCTCCTTGGAGATACAAGTGCTGTCTAATTGGTTCGCCCTTAAAGCACAGTGCTTTGCTTGTAGTCAAACTATTATCAATTCTGACATTCCCCGTCCAGGCTCTCTGTTGCTCCTTGGAGATACAAGTGCTGTCTATTTGGTTCGTCCAAAACAATCATGTATCCCATAAGGCTGCTTAGTGTTTCCCTACTTACTGGGTCAACATTGGGGCCTTACTACGCCATTTTATAATCCATGAGAATTAGTCCTTAATGACTCGTAGCCTTTGGCTTCACGATGTCTCCAATATAGATGTTTTGCCATATTTAATCTACAATCTGTTCCGTAATTCTCATGGATAATGAATTTTAGCAACCTTTAAATCTATTGCTGTACTTTCTAAAAAATACAAAAGAAAATATAAAGGTGAGGATAAGATGATAAGACGAAGCCGTTTCGAGTGGAAGATTCATTTTGCGCTATAAAGTCGGCCATAAAATCTTTCATTCTGATCTCTCCTTGTTTATCATAAGATTTCAGGAGCCAAGTCAAATAAGAACAGGCTCCAATCTGCCTGGAACTTGGCACTTTTAAAGTTGTTCACAACTTTATGCACAGTCCATTTAAACCCATTCCTGAATAAAACCAATGTTCTTTTACAACTTAATACATGAAGAGGATCGCACAAGTTAACATTTTAGTAATAAAGACCTTGGTTAAACTCTTAGTAACGGTTACTCGGGAGCTTTTGTTTTCTTTATACATGGGCAAGTTGAAGATGAAACTGGTTACAGAAAAAGGTACAAGGACAGATGAATTATCGTACATAAGTTTATGCATTTTGTTAGGTTAATTATCATAAAGTCTAAGGCTTTATGACACCAGCGTATGGGACGGTGAGAATGATTTTGAAGCAAAAGGAATCATATGCAGCTTTTCCCCGTAGAAAGCTAATTTAATGCACTTAGTTTGATGATTCGTAGCACTTTGGCCAATGTCTCCAACTTTTCGTCATAGCTACCAGGAGAAATTGCTAAGCCACGAATCTCAAAACCTTTTGCCTGGCATTGAATCGTGACCTCATGTACATGTAGTATTCATTCACCAAGAAACGACGTCGTGACGAAATCAGGGATGTCCAAGTTCTGTGGACCCGTTCTCATCAAAATTAGAGAAGGGGGCAAAGGGAAAAAGTGTTGAACATTGACAGGGCAACGTCAGTTTCTAAGCGATTTCTCACGTCACATAATCTTGAAGTCCAATCCTGTCTGGGAAATGGACCACAGTCACAGTGTCTAAACTATCATTAGTGTTAGAAACATTATTTGCAAACGAGGCTTTATGTGAGATGCCCGTGATTACACAAACTCATTATTTCACCCAAATAAGCGTATGAATGTATACTTGCTAGGAATTAGAGTTGTTCTATTCAGCGTGTATTTTATGAAGGTAATTTTGTAGCTGATTGTCTAGCTAAATTGGATCATGGCATTGCTTTATATTTTCAAGTCTAGGATGATATTCCTAGAGCCCTCTCCTTAATTGTATGGGCTAATACCTGTGGTATTTCTTTTATGAGATAGTTTTCTTTTCTCTTAGTCGTAACCAAAAAAAATATGACTAAGGTTTACGCAACAGTAGTTTCTTCACAAAAGGACCTGCATGAAGAATAGATTTGAATAATGCGCATAGAGAGTAGCTTGATTTTTTATTTTGGTTGCATCCATTTACCAAGGCTATCTTTGAGTGTGTGTAAGATTTTTAATAAAATAGTTTATAACGAAACAGAATATAAATAGATGTAATATTAAAATTTTATTATTTTGGAAGAATAGAAAAGTTCATAATATAATATAGTAAAATATTATTTAGAAGATGAATACAAATATAATGTAATATATATATAATAATAATGAATGACTATTCTATTTTTGATAAAACAAAATATATACTGAGGGTATATTAGATAATAAATATTTATCATTTTACATTTCATCCTAAACTTTCAAATTTGAGTAACTCGTTTTTATTGTTTAAGATGTAATAAGATATAACGCGAAACTCTCCCTTTTATTATATTTCATTCAATTTTATTATAAATCATCGTATATTATTACATTTCATTTTATTGCGATACTAACTATCCTACCAACCATAACCTAAGGATACAAAGTATTCGTGCTTTGAGGGCAGATTGAGTAGCAAAAACAAGAATTACAAGAAACCGCCGCCTACTAAGTCAATCATATCAGAGGTGAAAGGTGGGACTGGAAGTGTTCAAGAAAAGATCAAATTGAAGTTTTGTTTTAAACATGAAGCAACTTACTGGACGGTGATTCAGTAAAGACCGTCCTTTTAGTAATTTGCTATAGGACCCATTTTGCCTTCTTATGCCCCTGATCCAAGTATGTCTCATGCAATTGGACGGTCAGATTCCTATCATAGCAGTGTCGTACACTGGGCAATGCATGTCCTATTCACATCCCAAAGAGCATTATGATATAGAAATAGCATCCAATACCAAGAGAATAAATATATTGCTATAGACAAACAAAGGTTTGTCTCTAACTCTTTCTTCCAATTGTATTGTTTTAGGCTTTCAGCATTCTAGCTCGTGCAAGGAAATCCAAGGTAAACTACCTTGTCTTTCCAATGGCTAAACGTAAAGCATCTAAAAAACCCATCAATGAGACCAACCCGAACCATAACTATCATCTTCAGGAAAAATCTCCTTCATGGTCAGTAGTAAGAGGATTTTTCAACCGTAAGTACGTTCAACCACAACAGCAGCAACAGGAAACTAAACAACCACAACAGCACAAGCAAGATCAACTGCACCAGCTGCCTCAAAGAAAGGAGACAAGGTATGAAGAACAAGCTTTGGAGAAAACTATCAAGCGATGCAAGAAGTTAAAATGTTCAGGCTCACTTTGCAGTAACACAAAGGTCATGCATAGGCCTGAAACGGCCTCGCCTGAGGTCCGCAAAAAAGGGGCATCGCTGGATTCGACTAATAATCATGATTCTTCAAGCAGATCCATGACAACTCCTTTAAGTGAACTCAATGGGATTGTTTCTACTACTAATTCTTCACTCTCTTCATCCTATAGTTCCTCGTCTAGCAATCGAAACCCTTCTAAAGGAATATCCTTTAGCAAGTTTTCTGGGTGTTATGAGTGCAGAATGGTGGTTGATCCTGTTCTTGGAATAGCCAGAGACCCTTCGCTTAGAGGTAGCATCTCTTCTTGCCCTCAATGTGGTGAGATTTTCATGAAAGCTGAAAACTTGGAGCTTCATCAGGTTGTCAGACATGCAGGTGACTCTTTATGTCCTTCAAAATTGAACCATATTTCTGTATTTTTCATGCTGTCTCCACCTAATGTTGCCTGCATTGTTTTGAGTTCAGCTTCAAAAACGTAAATAATTACTTTTCCTTCAGTATTTTGTGTTTAATAGTTTTGGTCTTCATGAGTGCAAAGAGCAATTGCTATCTGGTTGGTTTCTTTACTTTATAACTTAATCCAGTGCAAAATCTTGTTAGCTTCTCTTTTCAAAGCACAGTTCTTGAATAGGGTGATGCATAGTTTTGTCATTTAATTGTTCAAAGTCCCAATCTCTGTGGCATGACCCTGTGATCAAAAATCACAGTTTCTGAACTGGGTCCAGAGGATACAAGCAAGAATATAGTGGAAATCATATTCCAATCAAGCTGGCTAAACAAAGAAACTCCCATTTGCAAAATAGAGCGCATTCTCAAAGTCCACAACACACAAAGAACCCTCACCAAATTTGAAGAGTACAGAGACTCCATCAAAGCCAAAGCCACCAAGTTCTCCAAGAAACATCCACGTTGCATAGCAGATGGTAATGAGCTCCTGAGGTTTCACTCCACCACCTTTGCATGCTCTCTAGGCCTGAATGGGTCGTCCAACTTGTGCAATTCAATCCCTCACTGTAACGTGTGTAGCATTATCAAAATCGGCTTTAAAGAATCAGCCACCACAAATGTCAATGAGCATGGGATTTTGACAACGGCCACAAGTGGAAAAGCACATGAGAAAGCTAAAATACTTGAGGGCGGTGGTCTTAGTAACGACAAGAGGGCAATGCTAGTCTGTAGAGTGATTGCTGGGAAGGTTAAGAAGAGCACGGAGGGTAACATGGAGGAGTATGACTCTGTTGCTGGAGCTGTGGGGGTCTACTCTAATATGGATGAGCTTTATGTGTTTAATCATAGAGCCATTTTACCTTGTTTTGTTGTTATCTACAGTGGGTTTTAGGACAGTCCAATTTGCTGCGAGTATCTGTGACTAAGAGGCACTGAATGTTTACTCTTATGGTTTATTGATCTTGCACCACCGAATCTTCAACTACGTCGATAAAATTGAGCTTGTTTTACTTTACGCGGGCAATGAGAAATTGTTTTCACGGGTGCTACCAGCACAGGGCAAAACTAAAATTTATGTGGTCTCCAAGTTAACATGGAGATTGACCTTTGTGAGTATGACTCCTTAAATTCAGCCGTTACTTCCACTATTTGCCCAAAATGTGGTCTAGTAAGTACTCTCAACTTGTTTAAAGCAAGGAAAGCAAAGACATCGTCGCATCATTTGAAATAGAGTTAGGTGCATAATTAGTTAAGTCAAGTGGAGTATGAGCTTTTGATTTTATCCAAATGTTCTATTCTCCAATTTCTGGGTTATCCCCAAAAAAGATTTACATCTTAATTAAGTTTCTTCTGAGCTGCAAAAGGTCAATGCAGAGACATCACACTTCAACCTTTTCCTTCATTGCTGTGTCTGTGTGTCTTGTCTGTAGCACATGATAGGCATGTGGCGCTAGACATTCTGGAAGACAGCTATGTTCCCTGCGAGCTGCGGAGAGGCCTGACTTGACCCGCAAATGCTCGCGGATCAGAGACCACTATCCAACACCTTGCCTCTGGCTTTGTTTTGTAGTTTAGTTGGCCATATTGGCTGGCAGTCGCTCATTTTGTTTCGATTTTTCTTTTGAATTCAGATTAAAAAATAAAAAAGTTAAGCATCTCAGCATGGGCTTAACGAGCACTGACGATAATAAACTACAAAAAGAGGAGAGTTTTACCTGGAGACTTGAATTTTGAAATGGAATTTAAAAAAATTGGCTACAAAACCCATGTACTCCATTCGATAATCTTTTTTTGGTTAAGTAAAATAAGTCTTTGTCAACGCAGACGAGTAGGTAAGAAAGCGAGTATTGTGAATGAGTTGACATGCATTGGTATGCGTTAACAAAAATTTTCAAAAGATTCAAATATAAGACTAAAAGATAGCTTGAGATGGATATTGAGTTAAAAGCTAGTTGGATGACATTCACGAGGGAGACATGTAAGACCTCAAAGGACTTACTATGTATTTAAATAGACAGACTATGACTAATGGACTTGACATAAGTAACCATTGGACCGGATCACTGTGTTATGAAAGGCTTTGGGTTTAGATGATTCATCATCAATGGATAGAGATCAAGGAGAGATCTTAGATGATATGACGGATAACATCGCAGTAGATATACATTAGCTCTAAAAGATAAAGATCATATGGAAAGATCATCTTAAGATAGTAGAGTTTTTCATAGATATCGATGTACTTTCTTAATTAAATATAATCTCTTATCTTGTTATTTGGTATGTAGCTAAATCCTGTCAGATATAGTCCTATTTGGATGGAGGTGTCATCCAATTAATTAGTGTGATATAATCTAATTAGGATATAGGTGATCTAGTTAGTTCAGTTCAATTAAGATTCTTAATTGTAAAGATGCTTATAAATAGCTTATTTAAGTCTTGCTCATAGAGGACAAAAATAGGTGGGAAGGGAACACATTAAGAGAGAACATTCCTTTATATACTTTTGGGGAAATAATAAAGGTTAGCTTTTGTTGTAGCTTTATGTGTTTATTATTACCTTTAATAGTTTGGTGCTTTTTGTAATATTTTGGTAAGAATGTGAGTTAAGCAATACAAGAGTTGTAATGCATTCGAGAACAAGTTGGTTGGTCGACAATCACGTGGGAAAGCTAAGCCTTGATTAAATGGACCTAGTGAGATTGTCGTGCAAAAGAGTAGGCTCAAATTACGATATAAGTTTGGTACTTAGAAAACCTTTGTAATAATTGATATCAGAGTAACATAACGATATAACAAGAGGCTGCAATTTGATGGAGCGTGTCAACAGAGTGTAGGCACTCATAGGGTCAATTCCTCAAGGTGAGGAATTAGTCACTTCCTACTCATCTCGTTTCAAGATTTTGGAGGTACAGATCTAATAGTTGTAACATCAAATAACGAACTTGATGAAGGCATAAGAGGATTTTAGATTGGAGATCACAATCATAAAGCATGTCATTCTGAGTAAAATTTACCTTGTCTATTACAGTTGATACTAAGTGAACTTAATTTCTTGGACATAGGTTAAGTCTAGGAAAAGTTATCAAAGTAAGACAGAAAAATTGTATATCTATTATAAAATTTTGCTATTAATTGTTGTTGACATTTTGGAGTTAAAGTCTTAGAGATATGTCAAAATCATATGAATGAAAAAATATATTAACATTTTATGTAGACTAATGTCTCATAAACTTTGATGACAATATATAAGATTTATGTCAACACCATAATAGCAAAATGTAAGAGGTAACATTAAGTACAGTTGAAAGGTATAATCCTTTTTTTAATGAAAAATAATTTTAATTATTGTTAAATTAAATCGGCGTTACAACGAGTTCAAGGTTGTAAGCCTACCATTATATTGCAATATGACCCAAAAACAAAAGCTCCCTAAGGAAGATAGTATGACTAACTATATAATAGACAATAGCAAGAAACAATTATAGGCACACTGAAGTTTCATCTTCATGGAAAAGTTCGTTCACCATTTCTGGTATTTGAGATTTTGCTTTCTCTTCCTAGCAGATTTCCTTTTTGCATATTTGGATTGCATGCAAAAATCACCAGGAATGTCTGGGACATGGGCAATAGCTAGTAGGGTATCACCGTCCTTTATTTGTTCGACATCCCTTGTCCCCTGATCCTCAGTTTGCCCAACAGTTTGTAGGGATAAGTCGACTTGTATATGATGTAAGGCGACTTATTCTGTCACGATACACATAAGGCGACTTGTCTAG
>JANZXV010000006.1:8805235-8824370 GCA_027576455.1 Erythroxylum roigii
ATTAACTTATATGAAAAAAAATCATGCACGAAAAGGTTAGTCAAAATTACTTTGACATTTCTAAATATTTGAGTGGTCATGATTTATTGCTAAACGTCAATCACAATCTATGGATATAAATCATTTAATTAGAGAATTAAAAACAAATTAAAGAAATATGATTTATCTAATCCTAAATATGATTTAGAATTATAATTTATATCTATTATAAACATATTTAGAAACCTAATAGGTCATGTACAAAGAATGAGTTAAAAAGAGAAAATATGTTTTTAATCAAGTCAGACTTGATTGTAAAGTTTAAGAAACTTTATAATTAAATATGAAATATTTAAAAAATAAGGATCAATATAAGATATTGAATCTTATTTAGACATAATTAGTATTTAATTAAAATTAAAATTAATTTTAATTTTAATTAAAATTTAATTGAAATTATAATTAAATTTTAAAATGTTCAAAACCTATTATAAATAGACTTAAAGAACTAATGATGTTAGCATTCCTTGCCTAACTCTATCTATAATTGTTGCAGAATTCTCTTAATACGTTATATAGATACTATTAGAGACCAAACACTTGTACCATTATTATAGTTGAGAGGGGTCAATTTTAGAAACAATTTAAAGAAAATGATAAAGAAAAGGATCCAATATCGTAATAAGATACGAATTACAATTCATACTTTATTGTGATTTACGTGTTAATCATTTTATAAAATTTAAGTTTCGAAAAATCAAACAAAAAAGTTTCATTGCTATCCGCTATATGTGAGACAGAATCCTGTCTCGATTTCTCAACATCACCCCAATGCGTCACTTTAAGATGAATCTGCAGTGTATTTTTTGGCAGTTAAAATTTTCTCTTTACATGCTCTTTTTCAGATGCAGGTGATACCAAATAATAAATGGTAACTAAACACAAACTATTGCACTTGTCTAAAAGGAAAAGAAAAATGATGGCAGGCATTAGAAGCAGAAGAAAGCAACTTAACGCGAGAAACTGCACAAAGACAAGCCAATAACCATGTACCAACAGGGAACGAGGATTTTCAAAAGCAACGTATCCATCTGCATTAACAGTGACAACTGAGCTGGTAAAAAGATGGAACCTCCTCACGTTAGCATTTTTTGGTTGTTTTGTTGCATCATCATCAAATGGGTGGAACAGGGTAACCACTTTTGGACCACCTTATCCTTTCTTTCACCCTTGAAGCTTTTTCTAAGTCCACAGTAAGGAATGAGTATGCAACCTCAAGAAGTGGCCTGTTATTTACAGTTTGACGAACTCAGATTTTTGTGAATGATGACCATTAAAAGATCGAACATCATCGTCTGTTGAGTTGTGAGCGGACCTAAAGCCATGCTATCAAATAGAGACGTTGTTGGATGGGTACGTGATCATAATAAATACCACAATAGTATGAAACGTCAGGTTTTCCTTCACTAGCTAAAATATTCGTAATCCTTGATGTTAAGGTAACTATTGTATCTCACTTTTGTTGACCAATTTCATTAAGGAAATAATCATCTACAATAAAAAACAAATGCATGCAACGGAAAGATACATACGCATACATGTAAAGCTTCAGTATCAACTTACCAGCATGGTAAAATGAACTTTATGCATCGTGTCCAGCTTAGTGAGAGGGAATGGGAAATAATTGAGGTATCGGGGTGATGACAAATCTGCAAATTTGCAGATTCAAAAGCTTGTAATCAATTGGGAGACAAGAATCCTGAACTTTTAGAATTTAAAAAGAAAAAGAAATAAGCATGTCTGAAATAGCAGTATCCAATCTAACATCGAAGATATATTTTAATTGTTAAGCGAACTAACCAGCATATATATGACTTCTATATAGTACAGAAACTGTGAAACATCTTAAGAGATGAACAACAGGGGCAGAGGTATCTCAAACATTGCAGGGGGACCAAACCTGTAGGTGCTTTTATTTGCACTGAAAGTAAACTTTCTTCCCTCCCACTGATTCCTTATGAAAACCAAAAAGTAATAATATTATTTTTAACACAAAATCAGTTCAGAAAAATGTAATACAGAGGTTGAGCAGTTAAAATCTTGTGTGTCCGTACCAGGAAAATCCTAGAGCCAAATGCTGAAAGCTCGCTCATATGCAAAAATATGTCTCGTCAGGGTACTTGCTTCGAGAATGTTTCCTGAAACTGGAGTAGACAAATGTATAATTGTTCCTATCCCCAAATCACATCAAATATAAGAACATGTGAAGAATGATTATGATAACATGCTTCAAAGCTTTGTCACTACCTTATTATTGAGTTCGATTGCTTGTATTAGTATTTGCAGTTATTTTTGGCATTTCAGGTTTCCTCAACATATTTACAGGGTGTCGTCTTATGTCCATAGCTCGGGCAAACAATGACCAATAATCTTAACATTTTGACTGCCTGATTTAACAATCATTGCAGACGTGCAATGTACTAACGCATGAAAGTTAAAATGAAATGTCAACCCGACTAACTCCAGCTTCTTTGATGCCCAGTGTTTTACTAGCCTCCCTTACTGTCCTGAGACTATCCCACATTTCCAGAGTGGCATAAGCATTTGAAAGCATAACATAAACTGAAGGGTCATTTGGTGAGGTAGCAAGAAGGTGGTCAGCAACTGCACCAACAAGCTTAGAATTCCTGTGAGTTACACAGGCGCCAAGCAAGGAGCTCCATATGGTTCTGTCAGGCTTGAATGGCATCTGAACAATTAAGTCCTCTACCTCATTGAAATGCCCAGCTTGACCAAGAAGATCAACCACACAATAATAATGTTCTAGATGAGGTTGAAGGCCATGAAGTTTCATGGACTTAAAGATGGACCATCCCTCCTCAATCAAACCAGAATGTCTGCAGGCACTAAGTACACCTAGAAAGGTAACTTCATTTGGTTTTAACCCTTTTTGGACCATTTCTTCAAAAAGTTCAACTGCTTCTGTTGCCCTTCCATTCTGTCCACATCCTACAATAATCCCTGTCCAACACACAACATCCTTCTCATGAACAGTATCAAACAAAGTTAAACCAGCGTCAATTTCACCACTTTTAGAATACATATCAATAAGAGCAGTGAGTGTAACTCTCTCTGCTTCATATCCACTCTTTATACAAAAAGCATGAACCTGTTTGCCACGTTGAAGACATGCTAAACTTGAACAAACTTTGAGAACACTGGAAACAACATATTGATCCACTTCAAGGTCCAGATTTATCATATCCCTGAACAATGAAAAAGATAGAGAGTTTAGTTCAACCTTGGAGCACCCCATGAGTAAACCAGACCAAGCAACAGTATCTTTTTTAGGAATCCTGTTAAAGAGTAGAAAAGCATCCCTAATCTTCCGCACTTTTGCATAGAGGTCTATAAGAATGCTTCCGACAACACAATCTAATTCATACCCACTACAAACAACCAAACCATGAACTTGAATCCCCAGTCTCAAATTGAGCAAGTTGATGCAGACCTTCAAAGCACTACTCAGTGTGTAAGAATCCATACATGAACCAGAACGATATATTCGCAAAAGCATAGCTATAGCAGTTATATTTTTTTCATTAACAACATACCCAGAAAGCATAGAATTCCAAAGTGCCAAGTTATCACAAAATGAGGTGCTGGAACCAGAGTTTTGATGAAACAACTTCAATGCTGCATTCAGTGCATTGCAATTTGAATACATATCCACAAGTGCTGACAATGTAAAGCAGCTAGACTCAAAACCTAGCTTCAAAACGTAACAGTGAATTTGTTTCCCCATATCCAAGAAACCAACATAACTACACGTCTTAAGAGCACAAGGAAATGTGAACTCATCAAGCTTAAAGCCTTTATGATGCATTTTATACACAAACTCCAATGCACGCACGTTCCCATTATCTGCAAAACCACCAATGATACTGTTCCAAGAAGCACTATTAGGCTCCGGCATTCGATGAAACAAATCGACTGCCTCCTTCATCAACCTTTCTTTACAATGCCCCGAAATAATAATGTTCCATGATGTAGAATTTGCGGTAGAAATGATTTCATCAAAAACTTCTCTTGCATCATTCAAACTCCGACATTTAACATACATATCCAAAAGGGTATTCATCAAAACAATATCATTATCTAATTTCTCTCCAGCAATTCTTCCATGAATCAGCCTACCTAGTTCGATATTTCCCACAAGACTACAAGCTTTTAAAACCACGGAATACATAAAACCATTGGGCACCTCTGCTTTGGAATCCAACATCTGGGTGTACAACTTTATAGCTTCTTGAGGTTGACCGCTATTGGTGTATGCAGAGACCATCGTCGTCCAAGTAACAATGTTTCTATCAGGCATTTCATCAAACAGTTTACGTCCTTCGTCCAAAAAAGTGGAGTCCGTATACATTGATACTAAGTTGTTCGCCGCATAAACGTTATGAGAAAACCCAGTTTTGATCAAATGAGAATGAAATGCATTTCCCTGTTTGATAGCGTGAAATCGCCCACAATGACGCAAAGCTGCCACAATGCACTTCAAATCCATTATCGTTATTTGTGAAAGTTGAACTACTTAATGGAGTTCCCTATAATGGCGGGATAAGCAGGAAACCCACAAGAGGTCACGATTGACGCTTGCCCTGTAACTTAATATTGTTGAATATATTTGTCCGACTCCATTGCCGAGGTGGACAGACCATTTAGACATGTCGTTTTCAAACACGATATAAGAATTATGAAAATAGTGTCTATCTACGTATCTATCACCGTCTTGGATGTGAACTAGTCTTTTATAAAATGGAATTTGAAATGAATCAAATTATTACTGACATCCGCTTGCTTTGGGTTCAAGTTTTTGTTCGGCAAGATCGGTTGGTCATCCGAGCAATCAATCCATTGGGTCAGTTGTCACAAAACAATAACCAGTGGGTGTCTCAGAAAACAATAATCATGCCGAATGAAGCAGTTAAAACATGTGGAAGCAGTCTAAGCGTATATGAAGGCAAAAGTATCTGCTACGCTTGTTCTTACAGGAAAGTAGAGTGAAAAAATCCGTTTGCATATCTACAGTCTTGATGTAAAACTATGGCACACTTAATCTCAGACCTCAATAGTCGAAAGCTTGAAAATCCAACGCAGCGCATGTCAGAGAACTATTAGAAACCAAGGCTTGAAAACTAGACAACAAAACAAAATTGATGTGGAGGAGAGCTTCTATGTTTTCATGCAAGACGTATGATTATAATGGAGAACTCCTCGGATACTCAAAATTGGAATTCCACCACACACCTGTAAGTGTAACAACTGCAATGACCATCTGCTTCTCTTTGCACAGCAGAACATTGGCAATGGACGGCAGAAAGCTAGCGTTCAAGAGAATAGCCTAGGCTGCAGTATGCTTGGTGGGTATTGCTGCTGAATGTACAAGATTAATGATAATAAACTATGTCATCTACTGGACTCGATCAGGGCATCATGAAAGTTAACTGGATGACCTGATCCAAGTGTTGAGTTATGGTATTGGAGACACCCGCATTCTGGCAAAGGATACATATAGATGGAAGTTTTTCTGTTGATCTTTTTAACTCTGGGTACCATCATTCCTTTGCGATCACTTTCAGTCAGCATTGCTTCCATTTGACCTTTGAAAGCCGTCCAGCTGTAAAACCAGTTAGTAGAAACTGCATTATCAAATCTGTACCTTGTTGTCAAAATCCTGGGTTCCACATTACCTTGTTATACAAATCTCTTGAATCTCTAGATTTAACAACCATAGGTCCATACCTCAAAATCAATCCAAATCCAATTGTCACATAAAATGCCGAACGAGTAAATAATCTGCAAATGCATACTCCTATTTTCTAATTCCAGAATAGTGCTATTGTGACAAAGTAGGCCCATTTTACATCCAGCAGGACTCCCAAAGGACTATACATGTTCTGACGTTTGATGTATATAAAATATGCACATATTTTTTTTATAGTAAGTTGTTATATCTTTTATCTAAATTATTTTTAATATAATTGGTTTTATATCATATTTTAAATAATTGTGGAAGCGTTATTTGAGAAATGACAACTAAGAAAATATAGGGCTTTACGAGTCAAAATATGAACAAAACACTATCTTTGACTGAATATAATTTAGTAATATACGGTCGTGTATTAGCCCAAGTTCTTCTCGAATAAGGCTAAAGGTAATATACAACCTATAATACGATCGCGTCAAACCTGTATTCCAATCCAAAATTTTGGCAAAAAGATACACGATCATATCCAAAACCGTATATATGATGGACAAAAATTACATAAGACAATGACAATTAGAGTTTTCAATTAGGGTTAACTGCCCACTTAAAGAAAGCTTAAGAACACATTCGAAAGTCATTTCAATATAGAGATCAAAAATCATTCTATAGAAGCGATCTTCAACAAAGGATACCTTAGAATTTTATATTACATCAAGGAATACTGCCTTCATTTTAACTATTGTTTTCGCATTTGTAAGGATGATATGTGACTAAATAGTAAATACTTCTATATCTTAACGAATAATCGTATGTTTTTTTATTCAATTTTAAATAAAGGTTTCTATTCATATGTATTGCTATTAATACTAACCATATACAGGCGAGAAATTAGGTCTAACTTTATCTACAAATAGATATAGTCGAGAGTACTTACGTGTATTGTCTTCAGCACATATATTAAAAATTGAATAGGGATTAAAAGATAAACCCACATGACTCTTTCAATATTATAATAACCTCTGTGGAGCTTCAAAGAATTGAGGACAATAAGAAAAAAGATGATAAGATAGAGATATTGGTTAATCTACTTCAAAATAGGTGAGAGGTATCAAATTATTACACTAAGAAACTTAATAAGTCTAAATAAAAGAACTCCTTTAATTGAATAAACATGTGAGATGTAATTAAGAAAAACCTAACTAAATATTTTTTAAAATTGATATTCTTTTTATTATTATTCAGTGTTCTTGTAGTGACATAAAATAGTGAGGATTTAGTTTTAACTTTAATTAAATCAACAGAATTTCACTTCATTACTAATTGGATAATAATTAAAAAAATTAGTTCAATATTTATCAATTCTTCGTAGGATTAACTCTTATTATTACTTACTAATACCAAACAATAGATATACTTCCCTAAATTGAATATTAAAAGAATAGAATATAAAAATTCACTCATCAACGTCGTGCATGACACATATTACGCTTTAACTACTTCCACGGTGCATGCCAAGTTTGGACTGATCAAGACAGGACGACGGCTTCACACTGAAGTTTGCACAGGTATATTGCTACAAGCATCAAGCATTACCAACAAAGAAATATAATGCAATGTAGACGTCAAATACCTGATTCCCATGTCCTGCAGTAGAACCACAAGCTTGCGCTTATCAGGCCTAATGGTCTTTGCATGTCCATCAAAAAGGAATCTGCGATGGCCCATAAGAAAATGGGGGAAATTGCCGCCCTGAGTTGTTACAAAAACCTCGCTAAGCAAACAAACGGTATAATCCAATGCTGCCAACCTTGAAGAATAGCCCTGTGACAGGGATCAAAAGACATGAGAAATTCGGTGGCATATATACACTGAGACATCACGATTAAAGTAAAATCACATAAACGATGCACATGCAGATGCAGCTTGTGTCATATAAATTCTCCCGTTTTAATCTGCCTGATCTACTCATTCACTTGGATACACAAAGTTAAACTGAACAAAATTGTATAGATAAAATCATGAATCTAACTAGATTGAAAAAAAGATAGAAATATTGATCTAACATGCATTTTCATCTGCTGGGATTGTGTAATTCACTTTGTTAACCTTAGTAGTACTCTTGTCAAGAAAGTTAATTACGAGATAAAAGGAAACATTACAGCTTAACGGCCCTAATAGGTACAAAGGTAGAGAGCTTAAGGTATGCCTGGATGAGCAACCAAATTCTCAAGCTTCAGTTAAAAAATATCCCACTAAGCAAAAATGATAAATGGCACAGATTATGAATGTTTCCTTGACCATGATTTATAGGAGGCTGTTACAAGTATTTACCTTAAAGGGGGCAAGCTCATCTGGAGTTGCAAGAGACTCCTTGGAGTAGATCAAAGGAAACATTTTCAGCATCGGGGCTAAATACCTTTCTGCTTGGTAAAGTTTACCCGAAGCTAAATAAATTGAAGTGTTGCTCTCAAATCCCATACCACGAAGCATCATCGCAACCTATGCTGACAGGAAAAGACATCAAGCAAAAGAAGATGTTATTGTTGATTTATTAGTGGATTTAGATTAGTATGCATGAGACAAGGAAGGTATAGAAAAGCAGGAAGCAGAAGCTTACAAAGTGTTTGTATCAAAGGCTCATATTAATATGACAAGTCACCAAAAGGCAAGAGAAGGAAAGAAATCCGAAGTACCTCCAAGGGTGTTAGAGGGCATTGACCATTTATACGATTATAACCCGGGATAATGATACGGTCTTTCTTCTTAAATTTATTTTTCCACCATCGTTCTCGAAATGAATCCATTTCAAACTTCTCAGAATCTCCTCCATCATACACACAGCATGAGAAGGCCACCATGTCCTACAGTTTGACAAGAAATATTAAGCAATCATTAGTTTAAATCGTATTATTTCAATAAGCAACATGAAAAGAATAGAAAGCATGCTTAGTGAATCACAAATAGATAGAACGGTCATACCTCCTCAAATCGGAGGTGAACAGACACATACTTTCCACCAGTCTGTGAGCTTTTATCAATCATTCGATTAACCATCTTTTGTGCAAGGTCAGATATTGAGGAAGAGAACTTCAAAGCTTTGTAATTTGCTAGGCATCTTAGTAACTGAATATGTGAAGGGACATTCATCGCCAATCGGTTGGCAAATGGGGCTATGCGGACAACCCTGATAAATGAATCACCAGATAAACAATGTGGAAGTATGATTCAACATATTTAAAAGCCAGAAAAAATGACAAGCGCAACAAAGTTGCAATGTTCAAATCGGCCATCCTTATATCATAGGATCATTTAACATATTTAAAAGCCAGAAAAAATGACAAGCGCAACAAAGTTGCAATGCTCAAATCGGCCATCCTTATATCATAGGATCTTTACTTTGGCTCTCAGCTTGTTCTCAGAATTTCCTGTTTCAAGTTGTGATAAACTAACTATCGTTCACGTCGTACAATTAGACAAGAAAGAAAGAGGACATGCTTCAGAACATACCCTTGCTGCCGTAGAACAGGATAAACTTCTCCCAAGTAATAATTAGCTGAAGCCCAAGCTGGGACACGCAAGTTTGGAATATTTGTGATATTGTGTTGATACCTTTCCATTAAATCGTCTGGTAGCTTTGTCACTACTTTCACATAACCATCCAGAGTTTTGATAAAATGATCTTCATCATATATATCTGCAAACACACTATAAAGCAGGTGGATTTCACTTTATGACACACTCAGGGTCAATACAATGACTTTTCAGGAAAGAAAATTCGTTGCAGCAAAGAATTCATAGTATATGTTTTGACATCTTCATGTGTACTTATTATATGGTTACTTAAGCATGATGCTAGGCATTTGATACGGTTAAATGAAAATGACTACAGGTTCGTTAACAGGAGTCAGATTACACAAGCCATACGAACTTCAATGAGCCATCTCTAGTGTCCAGGACAATATAACTAACACTATTATAGGAGTCTGGTTAAACTTCTAATAACCATAAGCATAGTAATTCCAGGAATATTGGCATTATCGGAAACAAAGACATAACAGAGTAAATAGCAGCACCCCCAGCATGCTTGCAGAATCTAAACTAATGTGGTCTTATTCCAAACCAGAAGTTGTGCAAAGAAGGGCATTTCATAATTTCAAAAAAGAATTACACCTGGTTTTTCACACTCAACGATACTGTCTTTAGGCACTTACAACCTTTCACTTAGTACACCTTATCACCTTAACTTAACATTTAAAACACATGAATGATGCAAGTCAGCTGCTCACCTTGGATCCATCCATACACTATTGAGGTCGAAGTAAGGGATAACTAAAACAGTATTCAGAAGTCCTGCCACTGCAACTGCATTACAGATCTAATACACACAAGGGAAGTGTCAGAAACAAGGCATGAGCACGTAATGGATATCAAGGCATTGCGGTCTGCACACCCGACACATCTTAATATTCTCAAAAATTGTAAATAAAAGAAAGAAAGAAAGAGTATACCAAACAGACCAGTAGAAATGGTGGAGGACTCACCGCAGAACGCTGTTGATTTAGACCACCATTTGCCTCAACAAGCAGGTAGCCGATGGGGCCAGAAGGCTCTACAATTAAATGGGAAAACTTTGGATTATCTTTCTCTTTAACTATTGGAACAAATGCAACTTGAGTTAACTCATTTCCCGCAAAACGAGAATTCTACATTCGTGAACTATAACACGCTAAATTCAAGATCGGAAATTCTTTCACCTGTTACAATGGGGAAATTCGGTTTATAAGTTGAATTAGAACAGCGTCTCCGGACTTTGAGCTTCCTTTTGTATTGCCACACAGAGGATAACTGCGCCAAGAAAATGGCCCATCATGCTCTGAGAATCAGAATTAAGTAGGTAAAAGGTACACAGATTTAGTATCTAGCGTCCTTCGAATTGCTGTCACAAGACATGAGAACTCTCTTCTTATTAGTCACTTTATGATCTAGTTCATTTTAAAAAATAACCCTATAATCCATCTAAAATTTCCACCTTAATCTCATCCACCATGATCAGACGTAGAAGGCGCACTTCACATTACGTCTCAGAAAGGACAATTTAATTGAAGAACTGAGGATGAAAAAGAGATATAAGAGACGAAAGTAGCATCGTCTTTTCCATTTATTTTACCATTAAAGAGGAGAGAGATTCTCTTTTCGCTTGTCTTCTTCTCGCAACAATCAAATAAAAAACAAAAATCCAGAAGTTAAAGAAAACACAAAACAGGACTCAACAATCAACAACCTGAATAGCAGTAGAATTATCAGCTTGAATATGAGGCCAAAGTTTCTGAAACAACTGGTGGCTCTTGTACACAGCAACAGGGTAAGTAGTCTGTGCAAGAAACGCGGAGAACTGACCAACGCACATGATCAACGCCAAAATGTACAGTAAGGGCAAAACCAGGAGGTACTTGACGTTCCACCGGGAAAATACGCCGGCAGTGAAGCTGTCCCGCCGAGAATGGGACAGAGTTTTGGAGCGGAGCCGTCGTCTGCATTGCGAGTTGGTGTCGCAGGTGGGGCCTTCGCTGGCGTAACCGTTATTAGTAGGAGTGTTAGTACTGTAGAGTTTGGCTTTCATGGGTGAAGAATGGGTATGGCCATGCGCATACAGGAACAGATTCAAAGTGGGTATTCGGAGCTGCGGTTTATGTTTAGGAGATATGTTATTTGGGAAGACAGAGCGAGAGAGAGAGAGAGAGAGAAAGAGGGGTAGGCTTGGTCGGAGGGGCTCGTGCTCGTGCTGGTCTCCTCTCCAATAATGAGTGTTAGGTGCGATTAAGGGACTCGTAATTTTGCGCGCTCAAATCGCCGTACCTGTTCATTTGATCTTTTTACGTTAAAAATGTAAAGACAAAGTTAAAGCAAAACGTACTTTTAATAAATACAAGTCTAAACAATGCAATTGTTTGATATATAATGAAAAAAAAATGTCTCCTTGAATCTTGAAATTTTTAATATATATATGAAAATTCAGCAAATTCAGAAAAAAAAAAGTAATCCCGACATAATACATTACCAAAGGAGAAAACATAAGCACGTGACTGAAGCATGATTCTTTAGACCATAAATTTCAGTTTTGGAGAAGGAAACAGGCATTGAATGCTTTTGCTAGCCACAAAGAGAAGCATAAATATTGTTGAGTTTGGCTCCTTTGTTGTCCCATATTGATTGGGGATAACAATTGAGACCAAGCTCTTACCTATATAAGGAGGTTGCTATCTCCTTGTTTAGTGCACCAAACAAAGTCAAAATTTTGTAGTACAAATTTGACTATAGTTAAATTCCTCCTTTGAGGTGCGAGTTGGAGAGTTTGTCTTGAGTATTTTTTTGTGGGTGTGTTGGTGTATTAAGGGATTGGTTGAGAGGAAAAATTGTGTGATTGTAAGAATTTTCACATAGTGGATTTTCTTCTCGGTGCCCGTGATTTTTCTCCGATTTGGGAGTTTCTACGTAAATTCTCTTGTGTTATTATTTTCTGATATTTTTGTCTGTTAAATATCCTTGGGTGTGGGGTTTAGGAGTTCTAAATTCCTAACAAGTGGTATCAGAGCTAAAGTGTGTTTTTTCTTGGAAATTATAAGTATGCTCTGTGGTCGCAGTTTTGACTAATCTTCCACATCAAAAAAAGGTTTCTTGAGAAAGGTTCATTTGGTACGGTGGAGTTTTGGTGTGGTAGTGTGGTAGTACATGTCTAGAAAAGTTTTGGCTAAGGAAAGACTTGGTATTTAAGTGTGTCCGTTGTGATCCACCTCTCTTTCCTGGAAACTTGCCTGATGTACTATTCATTTCTACGGTAAAATTCATCAAGGCAGAAGAGTACAAGAAAAATGTCAGAAAATTGTTCGAGAGGTGGAGCAGGTTCGGCAAAAGGCTCTAGGTCAGTTAACGGAGAGACTGACAATATCGTTAACATATTCTCCATGGATGATGATCTTGCTCTCTAAAAGGGGGCATGTGCATCCTTATGGCATGCCGCTAATCCCAAAGTTGCCATGATAGAGGATGTGTTACTATTAGCGGGTCCACAAGTTTGCACACGGGCATTGGTTTGGCATTAATGCAAGGTGTGTGGTGGAATTTATGTCGATGACTGATGAACTTCCAGGAAAGCCAAACATGGGAGTTGCACCATAATTTTTTTGTAAAGTTATTTTCGACATGTGCCGAAGTAAAAGACTTGGAATTGATGTATTCTGAGTGGGTATGCTTTTATGGTAGAGCATGATGCTGTGAAGCATGATAATTCTCTGCATTGAGAGTTATGTTATTTTCAGGAGATCTTCATTGAGGGGGAGTGTGGTTGTGGAATCAACCAAAGTCGCCAAGGTGGAGATTGTTGAGTTTGGCTCCTTTATTGTCCCATATTGGTTGGAGACAACAATTGAGGCAAGACTCTTGCCTATATAAGGAGGATGCTACCTCCTTGTTAAATGCACCAACCTAAGTCAAAGATTTGTAGTACAAATTTGACTCTAGTTAAATTCCTCTTTTGAGGTGAGAGTTGGAGAGTTTGTCTTGGGTATTTCTTTGTAGGTGTATTAGGGGATTGGGTGAAAGGAAAAATTGTGTGATTGTAAGAATTTTTCACATAGTGGATTTTCTTCTTGTTGCCCGTGGTTTTTCTCCGATTTGGGAATTTTCACGTAAATTCTCTGGTGTTATTATTTTCTGATATTTTTGTCTATTAAATATTCTTGGATGTGGGTTTGGAAGTTTTAAATTTCTAACAATGAGTACTTAGTAAAATGGAAGGGACAACTTGAGAGTGAGGCAAGTTGGAAGCCGACAAACTCACTTTGGCAATTTGAGGAGCACATCAAGGAGGACCACATGCCTAGTTCGACGAGGACATCGACACCATAGGTGGGGGAGAATGTCACGACTCAAGCATTTTGACAAGCATCTTATGGGCATTCTCTTTAGCTTTGTAGAAAAATCTAGAGAAATGTAGATACATGTAAAGACTTGTAAAGAAGTTTAGAAAATTCTAATAGAATATAGGGTAGTGTAGAGAATTATGGAATATTCTAGAATACTATGGAAAATACTAGGTAACAGTATAGAGGTGGGAACTTTCTAGAACCCCCATTCTCCACCCTAGGATCAAATGCATAATAACCATTGGATTGGACCCCTAAAGTCTATAAATAGGCAAGGATCCCTCATTTGTAACACATCAAAAAAAGCTTGTAATACTTTTCTCCTTTAAACAATACAAGTTCTTATTTCATTCAAGCTTTCTCTTCCATTTTGGCTTAAGGCTTACTTAGTTGCTCACCAAGGATCAAGAATAGCAACTAAGGTTGCACGATCTTGAGAGGTTTCAAGCAAGTCCGTGACACTTGGCATCAGTGATTACATGTCGAAGGGATGCTTCTACCTGTCTTGGTTTGTCAGCAAAAATTAAAAAAACACGTACACATCAAGCACATATTACTGTTCTCTAACTTTGGCTCTAGAAAAAATGTTGTCTTAATTTGCACTTTGGATCTCTTCTGACTTGGGCGGTAGTTGCTGCCACCTAATGATTTCTTGAATTAGTTATTGTTTCTTTGGTTTTCTTTTTAACTTCAGTAGACTTGAAGTCGAACTTATCAAGCTTTTGTAGCTTTTATCTTAGAGACGGAGGCGGAGGTATGTTGGTTTATATTTTATAGCCAATCATTTTATTAAATATTTGTGTTATATATGATCAAAAATATTTTTATATATTTAATACTATTGTTTTTTTTAACTAAATTCATAAGATAAAGTTCATGGAAGATTCATATTACATTAATATTTATCTTAATCATTAATCTATTTAAAATGGGTATTAATAAAGTAAAAAATAGTACACATTATATTTCTTTTTTATAAAATAATAGTCATTATTATAAATTAAAATATAAAATACTTAAAATGTGTGAATATTTATTAAAAATCTGGTTCATACTATTGAGAATTTCATACACATTATTTATATATCTTTATTAAATTATTTTATAAGTGATTTATTGACTTGAAATATTTAAAAATATCTCATGTAAGAATTGTTATATTTTAAAATGACCTGAAATCTATCCTAATCAAGATTAACTAGATTGGCAGTTATTATATATGACATGAACTATAGGAAGGTAATTGAGTGATAAATACAGAATTTGACACATTAAATTATTAGAAAAATGTTCATTATTTTTAATTAGTTTGATTTCTAAAATTCTTACGTAGGTGAAATGACATTTAAAAATAATTCTTAAGCGTCATTAGAAGAATTAATTACTATTGTTAGAGAAATAATATGATTGGATTTAAATAGAATGGATACTAAATTTATACTCCAAGTTTAATAGAAACAATATATGATAACTGAATTACATTATACGAAAAATTTTGTACATAAAGATTATTTAAAATCATTTTGTCATTCTTGATATTTAGAGGGTCACACTATCTTACTAAAATCTTGATCTATAGATATAAATTGTCTAATTTTTTAAATTGTTTAATTAAAAATTAAAGATTAGTTAAAGAAGTTTAATTTTTCTCATCCTAATATAATTTAGTATTATAATTTGTATCAAATGTCAATATATTTAAAAACCTAATGAATTACATAAGAAAAAAGTTAAAGAGGGAAAAGTAATTTAATCATGTTGGATTTATTTAGAAATTTTGAATAAACTTTAAAATTAAATATTTGATGAATAAAGACTAAGATTATATATTAGATTTATTAGGATCTAATTGATATTTAATTAAAATTAGAAGTTCTAGAAGAACTAAAGAGATACTTCTTCTAATAAAATTTGTATGGTTCTCTTAGCATGTTCATCTGAATACTATTAAAGATTAGTCACTTATATAGTTAAGATAATTTTTAATAACTTAATTCAAAAATTGATTTAACAATGATGTTATTGAAAGAAACTTTAAATTTTATAATAGCAAAAAGTGCATTTTGAACTTCAAAATTTTTTTTGAAATAT
Organism: Erythroxylum roigii; assembly: GCA_027576455.1. Lineage (NCBI taxonomy): Eukaryota > Viridiplantae > Streptophyta > Magnoliopsida > Malpighiales > Erythroxylaceae > Erythroxylum > Erythroxylum roigii. The sequence continues at coordinate 8,820,998 of JANZXV010000006.1, forward strand.
AACTTCAATTATAATATTTTTAAAGTATTCAATTTTCACCCTAATGTTTTTAAAAGTTCAAAGTAGATCCTTAATGGATAAAAAATTTGAAGTTAAACTTTCATTAATCAAGTGTCATATCAATGCCTAATATGACATGTATCATATATTTTTAATGTATTGACAAGTCCTATTGCCACATGACATAGTAGGACTCAACAAAAAATTTCAAAAAATTAAATATATGAAATAATTATATATATATATTGTAATTAGGATAATTAATATATAATATTAATTATTTAGGTTAATTTGGTAATTAAAATCCCTAATCAATTAACCTTAATCTATCAAATCCGTAAATTAGTGCCAAATCCCTAAATTACATAATTTCTCAAAGCACATTCTTGTAATTTTCAATTTTTTCTCAAGCAGGATTAGTGAAATCGTCGGTCAAAATCACCAAATTTCACTTCACTTTATTTCTCTACCTTCATATCTACGACATCCTCATTGTTCAACCATACGAAACAACCACGGTATATTCACCATTTTTTTTTACAAAAGATCTAGTTTTTTTTGGGTACACACGGAAAACAAAATCAGACCCTAGAATACAACTTTGTAGTTTATAATCTCCATGACCCAATGTTGGCTGTTATGAAAATATAGACTGCATGGACAAAAGAAGAAGAAGACAGGAACGGCGTCGAATATTATACGTTACAAATAAACAAAACGTAGCATAGGAAGTAATGGTTGCAGCCAAGACTCACGTGATAGTTAGTCTAGAATATTCCAAGGACTGTATGATATAGATGTTGTAACAGAATGGAAAAGGCATGTAATCTATGATTGAATTCATGAATCTATGTTCTCTCTCTCTCTGTTCTTACTCTATCTCTTAATTATGTGGGAGTGTGTGACGTACTATGTGAGTGTGAGTTTGGGGGAGTCATTTCTTAATAATCTAACTTACAGAAGTATGTGGCTTTATCAATGAATGAAACGAAGTATGTTACAATCATGGAACTAGGAAAGGAGATGCTTTAGTTGAAGCAATTCCTTTTAATAGTTGGATGTGAAACAAGATGAGTGCGTAATATTTTGTGACAACTAAAAAACCATAAAATCAAGAGTTTTATGTATCATTCTCACACTAAACATATTGATGTCAGATATCATTGGTTAAGGTTTATGATTGAGGAGCAACTAATGAAATTAAAGAAGATTCATACAGATAAGAATAGTGCTAATATATTGACGAATGTGGTTTTTGGGAGCAAGCTTAAGCTTTATAGTAAGCTCGCTAGGATGGTTTTCAAGTAATCAATGGGGTGCATTTTTCTCCTACAAAATGAGCTAAAGAGTATGATTATCATGGGTTTAGCCCTATTTTAGAGACATTTGTTTAGTTAGTGCCACCACATTTGTACTTCAATGGTCATAGTTGCCTTCATGGATCAAAAGGAATGAAGATTGACCAAAATCAAGCCAAAGAACTGATGAATTGGAATTGTTTTTAGAAGATACACCTATTTTTGGGTTAGACATGCCTATGTAATGGACAATGTATATCCTTATGACTATGTTTAGGTTGAATGATTAGCGTCGAGGTTAGACACACATATATAAAGATGGACACATTTGTGTCGATAGACTATGTGAGTTTTAGTAACCGTGTATCTCCACGATTGTCGAGTATTGAAGTGACGTTGAGAGACACACTTACTAGATATACTCGTGTGTGTGACCGTATTCGGTATAAAAATCCTAATTTTTAATACAAAGTATAAATTGGAAATATGATGGGCATCATTAACATGATAGAAAATAGACGTTGAAAAAGGAAAGGAATCAAAGAGCGAGAGACAAAAGTAGACTTTCTTATTCCATTATTTGGAATTCTTCAACTACAAGTTATATTTGGTGGTTTTGATGTTTCAAGATTAGTTTGGGAGTAATATTAATTTGGGATATCAATTTTAACCTTATCGTGAAACCTTATTGGATTACTTATAGTTGTATTAGGGTTGTGCTTCAAGTTGGGGTCAATAGTTTGAGATTTAAACTCTTGTAAATTTGCTACTTGATTAGTTGATTTATTTTTCACTTTGGCCACCTAGGTTTTTTTTTCTACAATGGAAGGTTTTTCCTGTAAATTTGGTGTTCTATTTACTTTCTCGTCATTTATATTATATGAGTTGATTGTTTATTGTGTTTGGGTTACTTGAAATTGGTTGACTGTGTTTGCTGATCTTGTGGGTGTTGATGGTTGGAGCCTATTAGAAATTGCAATATTTAGAATTAGAAGGAAGAGGAAGCAATGGTGGTGTTCGTTCCAAGTTACCTTTAACATCTTCCTAGATAATAAAAATTATAGATTAATTATTCTAATGACAAATTATACATTATTTTAATTTTTAAAATCTATTATTGGGGCCCACAATACCACATGGCAACTACATGTTCATAGGACCTATCAACAAATTTAAAAATATATAACAATTGTCACGTCAGTATTGACGTGGTATTTAACTGACGAAAGTTTAACTTGTTATTAAAAGCATTATGGTAGAAATTGAATGCTCTGAAACATTAGAGTTAAAGTTGTATTCTAGTGAAAATGTTAAGATTCAAAATGAACTTTTTACTTTTATAAAGGTATAATTTATGATTAATTTTTTGTTATATTTATATATTAAAATGTTATTAAAAATTATGAACTTTGCTCAATTTTACAATACTAATTTTAACTTTTAAAAGTAGCTATAAAACATTTTAATTTTTAATTTTTTTTATAAATATAGTCTAAAGGTTACTTCAACAGTGAACGATTCTAAAATGACTCACCATGTCAACAGACCTATTAAATATATGACTTCCATATGACTTATTAATATCATGTCTGATTAAATAGTCAAATTAAAACCAAAACTCTCATATTTCATTTTCCTAGTTCTATGCTCAATGGACTTACGTGCTCTTGCAAAACCACCTTTAAATGGATAAAGGAGACCCTACTAGCTCTAGGCCTTAACACCAACCTCAACAGGGATATGGCTTATAAATAGAACCTGATCTGAGTTTGGCAACTAATAACTTTGTGATTGTAGTTTACTTTGCTACTTGATGTACTTCCTCTTGGTAAGTTTTAAGGTTAATGTATGGTTTCTGCATCTATCTAGTTAAGGAATAAGTTGCTTTCTTTGTTTTTAGTTTCTTGCTAGAAGTTTTCTAGCCTAATCTTTGCCTTAGGAGGATTTAATGTTGTATCTACTTTTAATGTGTCTTTCTCTTAATTTATTTTTTTACTTCTCCATGAAAAGGAAAATGAAGCAAGTATATTATAAAACAAACACATTCATAGTGAAGAGATCAATCACAAATCACT
>JANZXV010000006.1:8824470-8836841 GCA_027576455.1 Erythroxylum roigii
TTGGTGTATTAGGGGATTGGGTGAGAGGAAAAATTGTGTGATTGTAAGAATTTTTCACATAGTGAATTTTCTTCTTGTTGCTCGTGGTTTTTCTCCAGTTTGAGAGTTTCCACGTAAATTCTCTTATGTTATTATTTTCTGATATTTTTGTCTATTAAGTATCCTTGGGTGTGGGTTTGAGAGTTCTAAATTCCTAACAATTGGTATCAAAGCCAAGATGTGTTTTTCTTGAAAATTCTAAGTATGCTCTGTGGTCGCAGTTTTGACTAATCTTCTAAATCATAAAAGATTTTCTTAAGAAAAGTTCATTTGATGCGGTGAAGTTTTAGTGTGGTAGTACATGTTTAGGAAAGTTTTGGCTAAGAAAAGACTTGGTATTTAAGTATATCCGTTGTGACTCACCTCTCTTTCCTGGAAACTTTCGTGGTGTACTATTCATTTATACGTAAAATTCATCAAGGCAGAAGAGCACAATAAAAATGTTAGGAAATAGGGCTTCGAATCCTCTTAGATTTAAGGTGGAGAAATTCAACAGGAGAATCAATTTTGGCTTGTGGCAAGTGCAAGTTAGGGACATTTTGATTTAACCGGGGTTACACAAGACATTGAGAGGAAGACAAATCTCTGATATCAGTACAGGCAAAGCTAGTATGAGCGATGAAGATTGGGAGGATCTAGATTTGAGAGCAGCAAGTGGGATACGATTGTATTTAGCTAAGAATGTCCTTGAAAATGTGCATAGAATATCTACAGCAAAGGAGCTCTGGGAAAAGCTCGAGGAGTTATATCAAACAAAGGGCGTCTCAAATCGGGTGTACCTAAAGGAGCAGTTTCATACACTACAGATGAGGGAAGGTACTATAATTTTAGATCATTTAAGTGTTCTCAATGGGATCGTCTCTGAACTGGAGGCAATTGGAGTTCGTATAAATGATGAGGATCAAGCTTTAAGACTCATCTAGTCTCTTCCACTTTCATATGAACACATGAAACCGATTTTGATTTATGGGAAGGACAAAATAGTTTTTTCTGAAGTTACCGGAAAACTCTTTTCAGAAGAGAAGATTGAGTGGTGGAAGAAATGCTCCTCCTGAAAACTCAGCTTTGGTGGTAGCTGGATATTGGAAGAAGAACTCCGTGAAGAAAAATGCAGTATGCTGGATGTGTGGACAATCTGGGCACGTGAAGAAAAATTGTCCGAGAGATGGAGCTGATTCGGCAAGAGACTCTGTGTCAGTTAATGGAGAGACTGAAAATGCCGCTAATATTGTCTCTATGGATGATGATCTTGCTCTCTAAAACGGGGGCATGTACATCCTTATGGCATGCCGCTAATCTCAAAGTTGCCATGATAGATGATGTGTTATTGTTAGTGGGTCCACAAGTTTGCGCACAGGCATTGGTTTGACATTAATGCAAGGTGTGTGGTGAAATTTATGTCGATAGCTGATGAACTTCCAAGAAAGCTAAATATGGGAGTTGCACCATAATTTTTCAGCAGGGTTATTTTTGACATGTGCTGAAGTAAAAGGCTTGGAATTGGTTTATTCTGAGTGGGTATACTTTTATGGTAGAGCATGATGCTGTGAAGCATGATAATTCTCTGCATTGAGAGTTATGTTAGTTTCAGGAGATCTTCATTGAGGTGGAGTGTGGTTGTGGGATCAACCAAAGTCGCCAAGGTGGAGATTGTTAAAGTTTTTGGCTCCTTTGTTATCCCATATTGGTTGGGGACAACAAATGGGCAAGGGTTTTTACCTATATAAGGAGGATGTTACCTCCTTGCTTAGTGCACCAACCAAAGTCAAAGATTTGTAGTACAAATTTGACTCTAGCTAAATTCCTCCTTTGAGGTGAGAGTTGGAGAGTTTGTCTTTGGTATTTCTTTGTGGGTGTGTTGGTATATTAGGGGATTGGGTGAGAGGAAAAATTGTGTGATTGTAAGAATTTTTCACATAGTGGATTTTCTTCTTGGTGCTCGTGGTTTTTCTCCAGTTTGGGAGTTTCCACGTAAATTCTCTTATGTTATTATTCTATGATATTTTTGTCTATCAAATATTCTTGGGTGTGGGTTTGGAAGGTATAAATTCCCAACAAGTGGTATCAAAGCCAAGGTATGTTTTTCTTGGAAATTTTGAGTATGCTCTGTGGTCGCAGTTTTGACTGATCTTCCACATAAGAAAAGAGTTTTTTGAGAAAGGTTTATTTGGTGCGGTGGAGGTTTGGTGTGGTAGTGTGGTAGTACATGTCTAGGAAAGTTCTGGTTAAGGAAAGACTTATTATTTAAGTGTGTCTGTTGTGACCCACCTCTCTTTCCTGGGAACTTACCTGGTGTACTATTCATTTCTACGGTAAAATTCATTAAGGCAAAAGAGCACAGGAAAAATGTCAGAAAATTGTTCGAGAGATGAAGCGGGTTCGGCAAAAGGCTCTGGGTTAGTTAATGGAGAGACTGACAATGTCGCTAACATTGTCTCCATGGATGATAATCTTGCTCTCTAAAAAGAGAGGGCATGTACATCCTCATGGCATACCGCTAATTCCAAAGTTGCCATGATAGAGAATGTATTACTGTTAGCGGGTCCACAAGTTTGCACACGGGCATTGGTTTGACATTAATGCAAGGTGTGTGGTGGAATTTATGTCGATGGCTGATGAACTTCCAGGAAAGCCAAACGTGGGAGTTGCACCATAATTTTTCAGCAAGGTTATTTTCGACATGTGCCGAAGTAAAAGGCTTAGAATTGGTTTATTCTGAGTGGGTATGCTTTTATGGTGGAGCATGATGCTGTGAAGCATGATAATTCTCTGCATTGAGAGTTATGTTATTTTCAGGAGATTTTCATTAAGGTAGAGTGTGGTTGTGGAATCAACCAAAGTCGCCAAGGTGGAGATTATTGAGTTTGACTCCTTTGTTGTCCCATATTGGTTGGGGACAACAGTTGAGGCCAAGCTCTTACCTATATAAAGAGGTTGCTACCTCCTTGTTTAGTGCACCAAACAAAGTCAAAGATTTGTAGTACAAATTTGACTCTAGTTAAATTCCTCCTTTGAGGTGAGAGTTGTAGAGTTTGTCTTGGATATTTCTTTGTGGGTGTGTTGGTGTATTAAGAGATTGGTTGAGAGGAAAAATTGTGCGATTGTAAGAATTTTTCACATAGTGGATTTTCTTCTCGGTGTCCTTGATTTTTCTCCGGTTTGGAAATTTCCACGTGAATTTTCTTGTGTTATTATTTTCTGATATTTTTGTCCAATAAATATTCTTGGGTGTTAGTTTGGAGTTCTAAATTCCTAACAAATATGTGATTGTAAAAAAACTATGGAGACGGAAAATTCAAGTGAGTAAAATGGTGCGGAGGCAGAGGGTAGTAGTAATGATGCAGTATCCTTCCGGCTGTATCAAAATTCAAACCCCACATGCCCCTCCATTGATTTCAATGCGTACGTACCACTTACTTACAAGCTAGCTGCTTCATTCAAAGTAGTTCAGTCCAAAACATCTCTCTGCTGCGTTTTCCCCTCTTGTGTTACCGCAAAATTGGTACGGTGGTGACCAACTGCTCATCACAATTTAGATTTTGAATCTCAAGCTGGTACTGTCACAATCAGGTTCAGCTGACTGTTATGGGATATAAGTACATTTTCTTTTACAATCATGGTTATGGAAAATATATTTCCAATTTATAGTTTTATATTTTTTATCTATATCTTATATGTTATATAATTAATTCATATTTACTAAATAATTACACATAAATTATGATTGCGATGATAATAAAATATATTGTTTGTAATGAATTTACTTGTAGTGAATAATAGAATAGTAAATGAATAAAGAAAATAAACAGGTATGCAATTTAAGAAAATTCAAAAGGATTTAAGTAAAAAAAATCAAAATTAATCAAATCATTCTTATATTGATCATTTAAAAAAATAGGAACTTAATCCATATATGATCATTTGAATATATGGCACAATGTATAATTCTTTTCATAATTAAAATGAAAATTTTTTTGAATTTTTTAATACAAAATTCGATTTATAAATTTGAATTAATTTTTTTTAACAAATGTTATATTCCAATCTGGACATTGTTCATTGGTTGCATTGTCAAAACTTTTTAACTGGTCTGTTTGAAAAGTTATCTAGAGGAGACTTTCTATAACACTAGCTGATACTTTAATTGGTACTTATGTGACTAACTGAAGCTGGCTCCGAATGTACCCAAAAAGTAGTTTCTGTCTCTAACAGTCATTTTAAGGATTTTTTTTATTTATATAAATAGACAATTATTGAGTTGTGGAATGAACTTGAAAGATTAAATAGACCATCCGCACATTTTATTGAGCTTTTGTTTTTAAATATGAGAAAAGTAACAATGTTTTGTTTTGAGCTATATAATTGTAAATTCTTAACTAAAAATTGATGAATGGATATAATTAAAATTATTTGAATATACCCATTTTGTCTCTATATTTATATTATCTTTTATTATTATGTGTTTATTTTATTTAATATACATTTATGACAATCATTTGTTAGAATAAAAAATTCATTAATTAATTTCAAATAAAAAAAAGTGAACACCTCTCAAATGTCATTTAGGAATTAATTGATTGTGTAATATTTTGATCTTCATCGTCAACATTTTACTGAAACGCGAGATCCGAAAAGATTCGATAATATACAATTTTACCTTTTTTTAATAAAGAGATAATTTTTGATAGATCTATGTGCAACATTTTGTAAGTGCAAATTGTTAGTGTACATTTGCACTTATTTTATAAATTTTAAGTTCAATTCCGCTTATATTGGATTCCATATGGAAGAGATGCATGTTGTAAGTATAATCCAAGTTAAAGTAAACGCACAATTAATTAACTACAGCATGTTGGATTAAAAACAAGGGGAAAATAGAATTTATCTTTAAATTAAGTTAAAGGTGTAAAGTGCAAATATTGGAATAAATTATAAAAGCATATCCAGGAATTGCGGAGAAAGGAATTTGGTTTGGTGGTTTCCAAGTAGCTATCAGCTTCGTCTGGGGCTCTGTTGACGTCAGTTGATTAATGAATTTACTTTGCTGGCCCACTTCATATCTGCCTTGCACTGTCCTTTCTTTTTCTCTCCTTCCTTCCAAGACCTTGACCACTCCATTTGGTGCTCGTTTACGAGATTCTGGGACTCTCGGAATGGTTTAACACTAGATGTATTTTCTTTAATTATTTAGTTTTAAATTTTCGAAAGTTTGGTAATGAAATCAATATGGGTAGCCAATATTCTTATTTGGATTTGATTTTTGGTACAAGTCATTGAACGTAGATCGGTGGTAGTGCGGATGACTATGTACACTGTGTACCAAATATCCTACTTTATGAGATCCGGACAAAAGAATTGCCTGGGCTAAGAACTAACAACGATAGGCAAATCAAACTCCACCTGAATAACCAAAATTCTTGATCTCCAACCAAATGGGTTTCAGTTGTTTTAAAATTCCCTATCCGATTATATACATGTGATCTGCATCATGTTATGTCACTTCCAATGCAAAATAAGTAATAGTTGCATTCCAGTTTCTAGAAAGTAAACAACATTATATTATGTATATCAATAATGGAAAGTAAACGTGAGCGAATGAGGGGACAAATTCAGCCCAAATCTCTCCGAAACAAGCGCTTTTTATCCTCCTCCGCAAGATCCCATCCCGCAATAGTCATATTTACATCAATACCCTTCTGTTGCATAGAATGTTTGTTCACTTCGCAAGCAAACCCATTCACGTCTTTATACATTCATTCTGCATTGTCTTTTAATTTCTTCAACTACAAATTGCTCTTAGTGAACTAGTAATAATATAGTTGGAAATTGAGGGACCAAATCGGCTCTGATATAGTTGGACACGGAGGAACCACCTTTTCCCGCTTGAGTTGTTCAAAATGCTTTTTTTTTTTCTCTTTCCGTTTTACTTTAACTGGAAGCTGATTTTCTATTTTTTCTTTTCTAAGTCTGGATAATGTTCCTAAGCCAACCATAGGGTTATTGACAACTTCCGTTACACGTTACCGTTTTAGTTCAGAAATGAACATCCCATGGAAAGGTGGCAGGATCTTACCCACATAAATGACAACTATGTATAGCGCGCTGTCTACTGTAAAGAGATAATGTAGCCAAATTTAGCTTCTGATGGCTGCAACGGTCACCTATCCAGATGCCATTTATTATAAGGGTACGATAGATCCAAGATATTAAAAATTGATTATATCATTTTTGGCTTAAATAAAAATTTATTTTGACAATTAGAATCATGCTTCACGTGTAGCTACTCTGTCTTCTGACCAACGTAGAGACTAGAGAACGCAGCCACGATGGCATTAGACTTTTAAGCATTCCACTTCCAGACCCGTAAACAGCTATCAATATCAAGTCAATTGAATAACGGACTTAATTATATGGTTAAATAAACACAAAAGAAAAGGCTCTCTATTTCACGTCATGCTCCACTTCAACAACTCAACTGTTGTCAAGGGAACATTGGCTATGTCGAGTTCCTTAGGTTGTCATTTTACCATCAGACAATCCCGTCTCATGTCATTACAAAAGGTTTTAATTACGTGTCGATTTCTCAGGTGCGAAGGGCTCAAATAAATAGCCAGCTGGCCCTTTGGATGTGTCCGGTTGGTAAGAGGGGCTTTGATAATGGTCAAGCTACGACTGAGCCAAGTTTAAATGTCACTGTCAAGTCAATGCTTTTGTCCCCATTCCCACGAAACCTCTCAGCCTCGAGCTGCTATTTACCACAAAATCACCTTTCAGCACCGGGGATGGTGGTGGACCTCACCCTCCATCCTCGGGCGCGGGATGGCCGTGTCCGATTCCCAGTACCATCCTCCGTTCCTGGTCGCAAAAATGGCGTGCCATTGAACCATGTGCCTTGGCTGTTTCTGAAGGAACGTGCTCAGTTGCTAGTGATATTGGAACACATTAACTTCTACTTGATGGATGGCGAAATTAAACCATCCTCACGATGTGCAAACATACTTTCGGCGGAAAAAGAAGACAAAAAAGAGTCCCCCACTCCACTTCTGGGGAATCAACCACTAGGTTTCACATAATGCCATTGAAACCAGAGAACCAAAATCTCGTCATCCCTTTCATAGTGCCCTGTCTGCTCATCTGTGTAAACAAAAATTGTTTGGATTTGAAACCAGAGAACCAAAATCTCCTCATCCCTTTCCTAGTACCCTTTCTGCTCATCTGTGTGAACAAAAATTGTTTGGAAGAATAAATCCTCTGTTGGATAATTTAGACATTTCCCTGGATAATCATTAATTGTATTTTTCAGGTTTTCAATAAATTATCAGTTAAGTTACATAATTTGATCCAGATAAAGATAATAAAGTAGCCTAATAAATGATCTAAGTCAATGGGTCGAAGTTTAGGAGGAAAATGTTTTCGATCAGTGAGGACCGGACTCATATCAAGCTTGTGGTGAGGAAGCCCGATATAGAAGTTATATATAAAGGTTAAGGTCTCCTATAGTCGTTCAGATCATTCGTAGACATACGAATTCTCTGATCCGTTAAGAGCGCTTATATTTTGAGAAAATTGTAGAAAGATGTTGATCACGTGTTGGTAAAGGATTTCCGTGAAGGTCCTAGAAGATTGGAGGTCGTTTCTACCTCAGAAACTATCTCGAAAGTCGGAATGGAATAGAAATCAGATATTCCACATTTCCTTCATTTATTTCCCTCTCATGAACGATCCGAGATACATAATAAGTTTTATGCTACGTGTTACACGTGGTATCAGAGTGATTACGTGATCGGGTTGTTAAAAACAAAGTTTTTCAATGTTCATCCTTTAGGATTTTCAGTTGTTTTTTATTCGTTTTTCTGTTTTTTCATGTGTATGGATGTGTGAAAGTGGAGTACATGAGGCTAGCTATGAGAAATAGGTCGAAAATAAGGTAGAAAGTGCCAAAAATGGGCTCTAGGATAGCTGGAAATTACCCTCCTCGTCAGAGGGCGATAGAATCGTTAGGTGTGTGCGACAATGCTCCAGTAACCTCCTAAGAGCGATTAGGTTGGCACGTGCAAAGCATAGGTCTCACGTCACTCGCTCTCCCATTGGCAAGGGACGAGCGAGCCGTGTGCTGCACATGCTTGCTATCTGTCCTACACATGGACGGTGAGGATGGGGACACATGGCGGTGTCCGCAATTCAAGCGCCATACAATAAAGGCACATTTGTGTGTGGTGGTGCGTGTTATACACGCGCCAACAGTATCCTGCACATGTGCGTGCCCCAAGCGTCAGAAGCGTTTGTTGTGCATCGGTTGTACACATGTGCACCGCACGCGCCTCCAGCCTACGCGTAGCGGTGACTGTGGGCTGACGTCAATTCACAGTGTTATGCTGATGTCAGCGCTACAATACTACATTACTACTAACGTCAACACCAAAAAATAAAGAAAAAAAATTCAAAATTCTTGTAAGTGTGCCTCGGGACCTTTTGGGTCAGTTTCCAGGTCAGGAGAATTTATAAAGTGATTTTTTTTAATTTTTTGGATTAATTACGTTGGTAATTTGATTATGGAAAAGGTTTAAAATCTTTTTAAAGTTAATTTTTGTGCTTCGAACTGCACATAAATGAGACACTTAAGGTTTTGTGTTTCGTGTGGTAGGTTCGATGTTCGGAAAGCACGATAGTTGCTCTGATTGAGCTTTTTAAGATAAAAGTCTCAAATAAAGTTTAAAGGCAATGTTTTCAGCACCAGTATGTGATTATTTGACTGTGCATATGATTTTTTGCATTTATTGCTGATTTTCACAAACAGCATGCCCATATAGAATGTGAGAACAACATAAGGATGTATCCCTTGTGTTTGTGGACCTTCTGAGGTATTGATGAGGATGTAGTCACCAAAGTGATATTTCAAGTCAGTATTTTGGATTGTTCTACTTACATGTCTAGGGATGTATCTAGGCTTATGTTCGGTTATTCTACCCAAAGCTGTTGGCCTTACATAGGATTTTGAGATTTGTATAAAGGAATAAGGTGGAGAAAAATCGTTGCTTAAATAATCTATTCACCCAAAGATGGTAATGTCATGAGAGTTGATGGTTTGTACTTCGATTACTTTTATGTGGAGATCTAATTGCATATATTATGTATTCAACCCAAAGGTGTTTCATAATATGTATGATCAGATTCTCGGTATAGATAATGTTTTAATGCTTTAAGGATCACTGTTATCTTGCATTTGTGATAATCTTTACATTGTCTTTTCTGTTTTGCAGTCACCTTTTCTGTAAACAACAATGCTGTCACGATTGAGACCTTGATCGCGACAGCTTCAATTTCAAGAAGTGGAAGAAGGATGTTAAGTTTGCTTAGAGATGGATGACATCAATATGGGGACACTGGCTGAGAGACCTTCTCCACTTATTGATATCAGCTCGGAAGTTGATAAGGTGGCTATGACAGTCTGGGAGCTGTCAAATAGGATGTGTTATTTGACCATCAAAAGGTCAATCCTGGATCATCTGCATTACAGAACGCAATCGTAGTAAAGGAGTTTGTGGACTGTATTTCGCAGAGGTACAAGGTGTCTTCCCATGCAAACCAGAGTACCTTGGTTAAATAGCTATTTTCCATAAGGTACACAGGAGAAGGAGGCGTCAGAGAGTATATCATCAGGATGGTTTACCTTCAGAGTAAGCTGAAAACACTGAATGTACCCATTCCTGACATACTCATAGTGCAACAGACGCTTGATACTCTCCGACGAGAGTTTGAAACGTTGGCGACGTCATACATCTCTCAAGATGAGGCTTGGGATATCAATGCTTTGGTTTCCCGACGTGCTGCAGCAGAGAATAAGCTTAAGAGTTCTTCTCATACAAGCTTGTATGTAGTTGCCAAAGGTAAGGGGAAGGTGAAGCCTCAACAGTCTAAGGGAAATGGTTAGAAATCCAAACCCTCTCCACAAATTTAGACAGGACAATCTAACATTGATAATGGCCCACATGACATGAAGAATATGTGATGCTTCTTATGCAAGAAGAAGGGGTATAGGAAATATGATTGCCCAAAGTACAAACTTTGGAAGGTTAAACAGGAGCTATTAGGTAACTCCTCGGCCTATATGATTTATGAATCCAATTTAGCTATAGCCACATCAAGTTCTTAGTGGCTAGATATTGGAGCTTCTAATCATGTTGCTTCCATACTGCAGAGGTTCAGATCCACGAGAAGGCTGACTAAAACTGAGGAGAAGCTGATGGTCGACAATAATGAAGAAGTGGACGTTTTGTATGTAGGAGATGTAGGTTTGAACCTCAATATGGGTTTTATATTGGTCTTACAAGACACTTTTTATATACCGTATTTTAGACAGAATCTGATCTCAGTATCAGTTTTGGATAAAAAAGGGTTAGCTTTTTGTATTTGATACTTCGGTTGTAAATATTTCTATCAATGCAAAACATATTGGAACTGCCTTCTTATCCTACAGATTATATAGAATGTGTCTTAACCCTATCGAAATGTATGCTTCATCTTATATTTTCGAACCTGTTACTCGTAAGAGACCTCTGATAAAGGAAAAATCATATATGTTGTGACATAAACGCCTTGGCCACATTTCTAGGGAGTGGGTTGAGAGATTGATAAAGGATAACATTCTCCCAACTCTAGATTTCAGTGATTTGGAGACATGTATTGATTGTTGCAGGAGTAAGTTAATCAAGATAAAGAAAAAGGGGTCAACTCGTCATACATACAGATGTTAGTGGATCTTATATAGCCACGTTGTGCAATGCTAAATATTTTCTAACGTTTATAGATGGTTATTCCCACTACAGTTATATGCTCTTGCTTAAGGAAAAGTCTAAAGTTCTTGATAAATTCAAGATCTTTAAGACTGAGGTTGAGAAACAATTAGCAAAATCAATAAAGATTGTCAGATCTGACTGGGGAGGTGAATACTATGACAGATATGGGGTTACAGGATAAGAAAAAGATATGTTTGTCAAGTATTTGAAATTAGTTGGGATAGTGACTTAGTTTACAATGCTGAGTAGTTATAGCAAAATGGTGTGGTCAAAAGGCGCAATCATACCTTAAAGGATATGATGAGGCTAATGCAAAGCGAGACTAACCTACCAGAATACCTTAGGGGCGAAGCCATTAAGATGACATTATATATATTGAATGGAGTCCCAAGTAAGTCAGTGGCTAAGACGCCTTTTGAACTTTGGGTTAGTATGAAACCAAGCCTTGCACACATTCGTGTGTAGGTTGCCCTGCTGAGATACGGTTATATAATTCTTATGAGAGCAAATTGCAACCTCGTTCTACTCATTGTTATCTCGTAGGATATCTCAACCACTCTAAGGGCTACAAATTTTACTGTAGAGAAGGAGGAGCCAAAATAATGGAATCATAGATGACTAAGTTTCTGGAATACGATGTCCATGATGAGGGTGGACCTCGCATACTCCAGGAGATAACAGGTTGGATACTACGATCATTTCGTATTTGGAGCTCATACAATAAGGTCTAGTGGATCAAAGTCCGAGTACCAAGCCTGTGTGGGCACATGAATCTATACCTGTTCAGGCATAGGAACCTGTACTTATTCAAGCAGAGATTTTTAGGGAACAAGAACCTATACAATTATGTAGATCCATAAGAGAGGGACAACCTATTGTCTCATCTGATTACATAGTCTATTTGGGTGAGTAAGACTATGATATAGGACATGTTGTAGATCCAATTACTTTTACAGAAGCCATTTTTGGGCCTTATGCAAACTTGTAGTGGGAAGCGATGATGGATGAGATGTAATCTATGAGGCACAATAAGGTGTGGGAGCTACTTGACTTGCCTAAACATTGCAGACATGTCAGTTGCAAGTAGCTATTTAATACCAAAAGGACACACAGGGTCAAGTTGAGCGATTAGGGCACGATTGGTTGCCAGATGATTCACTTAGATAGAAAGAGTTGGCTTTAATGTTACCTTCTCTCCTGTATCCTCGAAGGATGCATTTAGAGTGATTATGACAATAGTTGCTCATTATGACATGGAGCTAAATCAGATGGATGTTAAACCACTTTCCTAAATGGTGACCTTTACACTACAAGAAATTAGCTGATCACCGACCAAATTATCCGTCGGTAAAACATTAATTTCGGTCGGTAAAAATAAATACCGACAGTATTTGGTGCACCAAGCATTCGGTCGGTAATTGTCCCGAAGGTAAATCTACCGACCAAATAGTTCGGTCGATAAATACAGACTGAATTAACGACCGAAATTTCGTGTCGGTATTAATATACCGACCGAAATAAACGGTCGGAGAATGC
>JANZXV010000006.1:8851062-8861509 GCA_027576455.1 Erythroxylum roigii
GGATACACGAAGAAGGAGAGGATAGCGCAGCGAGGATTTAAAGCTGTAGCAAAGGAGTCGGTAATACTCCTGATCTTATTTATGTTTTATTATCCTTATACCATATCATGTATGGATTGATATGTTGATTTGGATTTGTTGCTTCTGCTGCAAGTAATGATTTCTTAAAAGTTTTGAAATATACTGTTTTTCCAAACAAAGCATGTTTTCTTTTTCCGATCCAACATCATCATCATCATCATCAACAACAACATCCAAGTAAAAGTCTCGCTAACATGCAGGATCAAGGAAGGTCCTATAGTACGTAGTCTTATTTTCTAACTGGTAGAGAGGCTGTTTCTAATAAACCCATATGACAAAAAATATATTTATATATAATTATGCACACACAATATTAAAATATTAAAATAAAATAATTAATAATTAAATAAAAATAACCTAAATGATGACGATGACGATGACGATGACGATGACGATGATCATAATACTTTTGTATAAATAAAAATATAAAAATAAGTAATACAATAAGTATCGAACGAGGTAAAGAGTCAAAATAAAAGATAAAACAAATAAATAAACGCACAAACAGGAAAGAAGACAAGTTACTTCTATACTGAAAAATAATTTTCCATAAATAACCTTTTCATTTAGTCCATGTGATAACACTCCCTGCAGGCAAATCAAAAAGGCGATATTTTTCTATAACCCTTGTAGGTTTCATACTAAGACAAACCACGTCGAGCTACTTAAGATACTTATGAGTATCCTTACCTACAAGGCCAAGAAAATTAGGCAAAAGATGTATCAAACTAGACTTAATCTCAAAATTAATATGCTTCGTAAAATAGGGGAAAGTAATGTGTAGAGTTCTTTACTTCAAATTTGGGACAACCAACTCCCTTGAAGTTCTCAGATTAGCCATAACTTCTTCTAAATCGATTCCTTGCTTTATTCCTTGAGTTGTGATATTCTCCTTACATAATCTTCATAATGTTCTTTTGATCTTTGGATAGATTGTAAAGGATCTTGATGACAAGAACTATTCATTTCCATACACAAATACTAACAAACATAAAATGATTAAGAAACAAATAAAAACCAATTATAAACAAATATACCAAAACATCAATTAATATCAAATAAAAAAACTAAATCAACTTCACTCATCGATAACAGTGTCAAAATTTTGATGTGTGCAAAACACACCAAAAATTAAAACATAACTCTACAAAACTAAATTTGAAGTAATGATGAGAAAGGATCGCATCCACAGGAGTTATGAACAATTTTTGTAATAAACTAATCAGTGTAATAGGATTGGGTGGTTTAATGAATCCAATTGATGCAATTAAATAAATTAAATTATGGAAGGCAAATTAACTCAAACAATTCAAATTCATAAAGATTAATTAATAAGTTTAATCCTAGTTCTCAATTATATCTCAACCTTCATATAGATATGCATGATCAATTGTGACGTTGTTCTCATGCCTTTTTGTGAAACTATTAACCATGGATTAACAACAAGCTATGTTAATCCCACTTTTTCCTTATATTGTAAATAATTAAACTAAGCTCCTTAATTAGATCTAATTGTCAAACAACCTAAAACAAGCTTTTTAGATTTAGTGTGACATCCATATTAAGGATTAGGAAAATAGGTTAATCTAAGCAATAATTATACAAGCTTGGATCATTTAAATTATAAAATGTTATCCCTAATGATGCCCAATAATTAGTTTTAAAAATTGGACCATATTAACAATAAATATAAATTGAAATCACAATTATGGTAATAAATTCATATATAAATGTTCTAGTAGGCCATATATAAATCATTCATACATTAGTCGTCAACTTTAAACTCAAAATAATATAACCAATTCCAAAAGAGAGATAGGAACAACATCACTAGGATTGTTCAATTCATAAACATGTTAGCAAGTCTTGATATCCATTTTAAACAAGAAGGAAGAAGAATAGTTGTTGATAGCTCTTTAAAACGCACGTCTAAAGTAAGGAATCTAGGTCCTTTGGTGCCTTTGCTCTATATACCCTTCAATTTGCCTTTTGATTCCTTTTTACACTTCATAATTAGGGTTTCATGATTATACATGATCAGCTATATGGTTGTATAAGTGACCATGTATAATAATTTTCCAAAAATCACAAAGGTACATGTTTACAACTAGATACAAGAGTAAGAGACACGATTATGTAACTTACTTTCAACAGCATGTATGTTTCCATATGGCTGAAATAGTGTCTTCAAGTTCACACATGTTTTTAGTAACGTACATGGTCGTGTAAGTCATAGACGTAAGTGTACACATTTCCACACATGCGTGTAACTCTATAGTAACTCCAATTCTTCCGTTCTTAGTCTTGTTTTCACTCTAACTTATCTCCTTTTACACCGCTAAGGCAAATAAGATTGAACATCAATATAACTACATCAAGAATTTGAATTTAGCTCATTTTGATTCTTTTTCCTCAATCTTGTACCAAGCTAAAATATAAACCAAACTAAGTATCTTAGATGCAACATAAACATTAATCATTAAGCATTAGGACACAATCATGTAAGAACTTATCAAATATTATGTAGAAAATTAAATTAATAGGATTATATATATATATAGTCAATTATATTTTTCTTTCTTTCTTTATGCTTCTTCCTATAAACCTCCTCCTCTTTAGATTGCATACTTTCTATTCTTGGTCTCTTACTTAGCTTTGAAAAAACTGGTTCTTTCAAGTTAAAGTCTATTGGACAGAATTTTACATGGCAACTATATCCACACACCAAATTTGTACCACTTTAGTTTTTATTATTTTTTCAAGTTGAATTTTGTTGGATAGAATTTTACATGGCTACTATATACCTAAAACAAATTTACACCACTTTAGTTTTTATTACAGCTATCACCAACTCCCTCTAAGTAAATTCTAATAGCACTATGCAAGTGTTTATTGACTTTATCTAATATGTTACAAAAGTCACCAAAATTTTATTGGCTCTCTATTACATAGTTAAGGATCTTAAAAAAAATTTATTCTAATATCCATGATTAATTGACACAAATATCATCATCCTTTTGAATTTTACTAACTCTTATCTTTATATGCTTACCAAATCCTTCCACTTCTAAAAAATAGATTTTCTTGAAAGAAATTTTCAATTTAAACCTTATTAAAAAATTAAACATAAGTTGACACATAATTTCATTAAAGTTAGGCAACATGTAGCTACACTTTACTTGTAAGGGTGAGTTAGTCAATGTAACTATATACACCCTAATAAAAGTGCACCTTTCACTCTTCTCCTTAACCTAATTTAACTTGTTATTCCCACTGTTTCATATTCTACTTACCTTATAATATATAGCGCTGATCAATTCTTCTTACATAAGGTTAAAAAACCTATTGGTGTATGCCTTTTAAAATTCCTTCTCAAAATTTAATCATGTAACTAAGGGTACATTACTCCCTAATGAAAAGTAATCAAACTTCATTTCATGCTCAATCTTTTTCCTTTATATATACTATCTTATACTACTCAATAAATTGTCCAAAAAAAGCTATGACAAGCATATAGCCATCAAAGTAAGCATTCATATCCTCGCTTCTTTATGTGGATGACATTATAACATAAAGTTGATCCCTAACATGTATTGGAGCCCATTTCATATGCTAATTGAATAAAGACTAAAATTTTGACTTATTCCCTAAGTTAAACTCAACAATTATTTTATTCTATTTCACCGTAAAAATTTTTTAGTGTCATGAACTTAAATTTTAAAAATATATTCCTTAATGTTCCTTACTTATCATAATTAATAAGAAAAATATGTTATCCTTTCCTTTTATTCTAATGAACACCTTATGCATTACTTTTGCACACCCTTATTCCAATCTCACTCTTCTCATCATATCTATAAGATTAAGACAATCCTTTCTTAAATATGTCATGTTTTTATATCGTCACCCTAGTAACAACATAATGTATATATTGGCTCGACTTAATTTTGTAACTATCATTTACGTTTAACTTGACTAAACATAACACAATATTACCTCATAAAGCATGCATTACTTTGGATTATACCATGGTTGTGCACATCTTCAAACATTGTTATAGTTCAAATACCTTTAAATATATGTCAATATACTCGAGCATTACAACCAATTCTTGCACTTGCTCTTGGTTGCAATTTTATTCATCATTTATGATTTGTGTAACCAACCTCAATGACATACAAAGATTCTGCTCTTAAACTCTCTTTTCTCATTTTTCCTTCCTTGTCTTTTAGCGAACATAAATCTATAATCCTTGCATAATTTTAATACAAATTTGTCAAATTACATATCATTTATGAGTTTTTAAACGGCATTTTCATTTCCTCTACTAGCTTCATCTTAATGTTTGGAGTTATCACATTTAATGAACTCTTCTAGTTTTGTAATTTATTACTCATCTTTAAGACACAATTACATTAGACAAGAGATATCACCATATTATATAAAAATATCACTATATTATATAAAAAATATCACAATATTTACAAAAATACCATAATATTATGCAAAATATTTTAATATATTATAAAAATACTACTTTACACTAAACTAAATACCATTATACATTGGTTTATCTATGCCAATCACATAAAAGTAAAAGATTATACAACTCCAAGAAAATTGCAATTCATAGAAAACAAATTATACATCACTCGTTATATAAAATGTATCACAACATCAAATAAAAATACCGTTATATTATACAAAGTTACTACTAAATAATATAAAGCATACCATTACATTATATTAAAAAAAAATACCACTTCACACTAAGATAAAACTCATCTCACTCTAGGTTATCCAAGTCTTTTAAACACATGAAAATTTATACAACTTCATAAAATTTATTGTACAAAATATGCAACATACATTATACAAAATATATCACAATATCAAAACAAAAAGTACTACTATATTATAAAAAAATACCACTTCAAAGTACAAAAATATCACTTAATATTATGATAAATACAACTTGACACTAGGTCATCTAAGTCATTCAAGCATATGTAAAAATTTAACAATTCCACACAAACTATACCTCACATATTATACAAAATATCCAAGTATACTAAATAAAAAATGTCACCACTTTATTTAAAAAATAACACTATATTATTAAAAAAACCATAACATTATATATATAAAATATTGTTTCACACTATAAAAAAAATCATTTCACACTATAATAAATACCACTCCAAACTAGTTTATCCATGTCATCTAAACACATACACAATTTTATACAACTCTATGTAAATTATACCTCAAATATTATAAAATATATACATCATACATTACTTAATTAAAATATATCATTATATTAAAAAAAATACTACCATATTGTAAAAAATAATACTATATTATACCAAAACGATACCACAAAATTATACAAAAGAATACCATAAACATTATAAAAAAGGGTTAATTACTTAAAAAAAATCTCAAACTTAATTAAAATTTGCAATTATAGCTCAAACTTAAAAAGTGGTAATTAAATACTTGAACTTTTAATTTTTCTCAAATATAGCTCGACGTTAGTATCTCTATTAACAAAATTGACGTGAAAAGCCACATTAGCTATAATAAGTCACATGTGGGATGCTAGGTGTAAGTCAAATTACCACATCAAATTATAATTAAATTAAATTAATTGTTATTAATTCACTTTGAGGGGATTAGGCATATGAAGAAATGGAGTAAATGGACAAGAAGAATAAATCATCTAAACCAAATACCAATCTCTATACAAAAATGTATATAAACCGTACAAATCAAGGTGAGACAATAGTCTATGTTCTTTTAGTCTTTTGTTTTTCTCTTTTTTGATAAAAGTTTATGTTTTTTATTTTGTAGTTGAGAAATTTTTAGCAGAGAAAGTAAGTTAATAAGAGAAAAGAAAATGGAAAATTTTCAAATGAAAAAAGTTGGGACTGTGTCTAGGATGGGTGAGTGAAGAAGAAGAGGGACTTAACCACCGTCAAGATAAATTACCTTAGGGTTTTAGGTGGATGGCAGAAGAGGGAGAGGGTAAGTTAGGGTTTTTTTTGTTTTATTTTACTTTATTAAAATCTGAAGTGGATTTAACATAATACATGACATCCTACATTTACTATAACATAATGATGTGGCTTGCTACATCAGTTCTGTTAACGGAGACACTAACGTTAGGCTATATTTGAGAAAAATTGAAAGTTTAGGTATTTAATTGCTACTTTTTAAATTTTGGGCTATAGTTGCAAAATTGTGTAAAGTTTAAGATCTTTTTAGTAATTAACCCTAAAAAAATAACTTCTCACTGTAATAAATGCAATTCTATACTAGGTTAGCGATGCCATTCAAATAAATACACAGTTTATACAACCTCACGTAAGGTACTCTTCACATAATATAAAAAATATACTTACACATTATACAAAATATGCCACTATATCAAATATAAAATACTACCATATTATACAAAAATACAATAAACAAAACATACCATTTCACACTATAAAAAAAATACTACTTCAATTAAATTGAGTACCATTATACACTAGGTTATTCATGTCATTCGAATAGATACAAAAGATTATACAACTCTATGCATACTATACCTTAGACACTATACAAAAGGTGCCACTACATTCTATAAAATATACTACTATATTATAAAAATACACTACTTCAACCTAAAAAATACTACTATTTTATACAAAAAATGATACTTAAAAATAACAAACAGTGAAAGTTCTGTTGGTATGCGGAGGTTGGGAAGGTCCAATAGTGCACAGCCTTATCCCTAACTGATCGAGAGGCTATTGCTAGTATAACCACATGAATATTATATAAGGCATATACATATTAAAATGAAAAAATAATACTATTCTTCGTTTTACAATAAATACCAATGCCCTCCACTTCTATGAAGAGATCCAATGGGATAGCATAATCTTTGCTTAATTTGATAGAGACTGCATCAACTACTCACTGTAGGCATAAAAACAATAGACAAACATTTTAAATATATAAGTTTCCATATAAAATGTGTTTTCATCATAATATAATGCAAGGGCATCTAAAGTAAAATTTAATGTAAATAAGAATAAAAGGTTGCTTGATCTTGCTAGAGACAAGGAGTTAATAATACTTGTGGTTATTACTGGCTTCTCAACGGCAATGCAATAAGATGACCACAAAACTGGTTTGAAACTCGTAGTTAAAGATTAGGAGAAAAAGGAGAAAAAGTTATATACATTTTGCCTCCAAGATATTATAAAAATAGGAGTTCAGATGTAGCCCCGAAAATGTCACAAAAATAAAATTTCCAAATTTTACTCCTAATCATATAATTAGTAAGTTACAATGTATTTTCGTTCGAAGAAGGTTACTACATAAATTGACGTCTTCGTGAGGTAAGTGTTTTTGTTCATAACAGTACATGAGTCAGTAGTTTGGGCGTTTTAACGCGGGACTACATTCAAGCACGGAGTCCAGATCTTCTGTCCAATATTACTCTGTCTTATTTTGTCTTATGGAATCTCAACCAATTATTTTGCGAGACCCACGCGAGTCCCATGCGTGACCCACAAAAATAAATGGCTGAGATTTATTGGACATAATAAGACACCATAATATTAGATAAAAGATCTGGACTCTCAGGCACGTGTGTTATTTCAAATCTCTGCAGACTTGATGTAAATTGTAGAATTTTGAATGATCCAAAATATTAGACGTAGAGGTTACATTTATTTCCAAACACTGCACGACATCTGAAAAAAAGAAACTCGGCGCTCCAGTCCCACCCACGCACACATATATAACATGAGGGTCATTGTCACATAGCGAAACATCTCACCACACCCAGTTTTGTTTCGGGGATCGGAGTGGCATACAAGAGATTAGTTTGGTGATTAATTCCTATCATACCAACATGCATGAAGCTAACTGGCTCTTGATTATTGTTATTGTTATTATGATCGCTGTCGTCGTCGTCATGGTAACCATCCGTCCATGTAATTATTCAAACTCTGATCAGTTGTGACTACTGATATTGGATCACCAGGCTGATAACTGCAATTAGTCAAAGTAAAATTACTTTTAACTTTCCTACGAAAGAGAAAAAGGTCTGAATCATTCACAAGATGTATGGGATTAATAGATTATACATACCCAATTTGTAATGTGGGTTCCCAGTCCAATGGATGGAAAAAACCATCTCCCTGATGTTGACCTGGTGGACGGCCATAACCTCCGTCTCCTTCCCTCGGATTCAGCTGGAGTGCACTTATTTGGTATCCTTCCATCAACTGCACCGAAAGCAACAAATACTCTCATGCTCCTGTTATCTTGTAGAAAGCCACCATATATATAAGCCAATCCAAAGGTACTAAAGTCACTCCATTTCGTTCATAGGTGTTTCTGCAATCAACTTACCCGTTGTTTCAGGGTTTTATTTGCTTCATTCAGCAAATGTTCCTGCACGTGAAGATACGTTGTAGATTTTAAACAATTAAGATAAAAGGGAATTAAGTTATAGGAGATATCATCATTACCTTGCGTTGCAGATCAGTGAGGAAGTACCCGCTTTGATCTGATCTGTTTCAACGAGGAATCAAGCTGTCTTTCAAGTGATTCAAGCTCTTTGCTGCTCAGAGGGCCAAGATCTTCTCCCAGAAGATTCCTAAGAGTAGTAGCTTTTATTTAACAATATTCATTAAAGAAATATTGCTTGACGAGGATCACGCTCTAAAAAGAATGAGGGAAAGGATTCTCCTAGTTTACCTTTGGGTTCTTTGCAGGGCTTCATATCGTGCTTTCAGTTTCAGATATTCATGCTGACTACTTAACTCCTGCTACATTCACATCAACAACATGCAGTCATCCACTAAAGCTTGTGAATACTTGACACATGCCATGCTCCTATGCTTTTTCCAAAAATAAATAACTTCATAAAAACTATGTGGTTGCCTTTATATCCCTAATAATTTAATATAAGCCTTGCTGGGTTAGTCAATTGAGTCTTAAAAACATATTCAATACAATAGTCCAATTATTTTCTGAAATTTTACTAAATATAATTTTTTTTGGTTTTAGATCAGAGTATCCACCGGTGGACCCAATGATTAATCCCCTCGCTAGTTTGTAGGCACCTCACAGGGTGGGATAGCTGGCCCAAGGATTTAAGGCTACTTCATACCCAAAGTCAAGGATCGAACCCCTGACCTTTGGTTAAGGATAGAAGAGTCTCTGCTACTTAACCACACCCCTTGAGTTTCACTAAAGAACAAATACGTCGATATTTTGATGATTACCATTATCAAACGTCTTAGCCAATGACTTACCGTCTAATTCCTCGTATAAACATTAATTTATATATAGAAATTAATGATTAAAGGATAAATACATACATATATAGACAATCAGCAGAAGATTAAACTCAAGAGGGTGTAAATCTACCAGGGCCTCTCTTGCAGACACATTCGTCTCTGGTGCTCCATAGTTGCATTTTTGGTACCTCTCAAGAATTTTGGGCATGCTACTTAAAAATAGTGAAAAGATGCTAATTGTTAAGTTATGTTACTTCAAATGAAAAATTTTAGCTAGTTAAAAATTCTGAGGGAGCTTCCTCTGCTGGAATTGTTAATTTAGTGATTTCAAGAAAGCATCATATAAAACTTGAGCACTTCCATATAAAACTGCTACTAATTTTATTGGCCTGCAAGTACTATTGAAACAAATTAAACAACATAACATGAAATTCTTAGAAGTTGTGACATGATGAGTTGAAGCAGTGTACTTATAAAAGGGGTATGCTAATTACATTGGAGTGTTTGAAATCCAGTAGTTTTGGTTGATATATTTAATCAACCAAAAGAGAAGAAAAAACTCTTTTTTTGGGAAAATAGAAAAGAAAACAGCTATTAATTAAGCAAGTTAAGGCATAAATATTATACCACCAATCTTGAAAAAATAAATTCTATAACATATGAAATTAGAAAATTATTATATACAACATTGTAAATATTATCGTTAGGAAAATAATAAAATTTTGAAAACACATAATTTTTTTTTTACTTAAAGTAAAACTCAAACACTTAAGGAAATAATAATAAAAGAAGAATAGATAATATTAAATGTATCCTTTAGATTAAGCTTTTTTATTATCCGATCAATATCTTGTGGATATTAGGGTACAATGGGGTAATCAACTTTAAGTCAGATCTCACTGAAAGAACAAGTTTGTTGACTAGAGAAGCAGGAAACCCTAACTTCTTGGAGTGACCAAAACCCTAAAATGTCTCCCATCCAATCCACTACACTACACAGCAATTCCTCTACTATATTTTGGACATGCAAGTATGTCCCGCAGGAGTCCAATTCC
>JANZXV010000006.1:8876852-8892408 GCA_027576455.1 Erythroxylum roigii
ATTTTGAATTGAAGTTGTTGGAAATTGTTGGAAATGGAAATTGTTTATGTATGTTTCGTGGATGTTGGAAATGGAAATTGATAAAAATGAAAATTATTTTATGAATGTTTTGTGTTTATTAGAAATGGAAATTGTTGACATTTGTTAGAAATGGAAAATTTTTTATGAATGTTTTGTGATTATTGGAAATGGGAATTGTTAAAATTGTTGAAAATGGAAATTGTTTACGTATGTTTTGTGATTGTTGGAAATAGAAATTGTTTTATGAATGTTTTGTGATTATTGGAAATGGAAATTGTTGAAAATTGTTAGAAATGAAAATGAAAATTGTTGGAAATTATTGGAAATGGAAATTGTTTATGTATGTTTTATGATTGTTGGAAATGGAAATTGTTTTATGAATGTTTTGTGATTATTGGAAATGGAAATTGTTAAAAATTATTGCAAATGGAGATTATTTAAGAATGTTTTATGATTATTGGAAATGGAAATTGTTAAAAATTGTTGAAAATGGAAATTGTTTATGTATGTTTTGTGATAGTTGGAAATGTAAATTGTTTTATAAATGTTTTGTGATTATTGGAAATAGAAATTGTTGAAAATTGTTGGAAATGGAAATTGTTTCATGAATGTTTTGTAATTAATGGAAATGGAAATTGTTAAAAATTGTTGAATGATTGTTGGAAATGAAAGGTGTTTATGACTTTATGTATGTTTTGTGCAATTATATATGTTAAATAATTGAATTGTTAGTTTTTGACTTATAATGAATTTTGTTATATGAAATTGAATTGTGTGTAATGTAATCATACAAAATGAGTTATATTGTATAAGATGGATATGCACATTGTGTACTGAAATTATGTGTTATTTATTTTCATAAATGCATTCATTTATTTTTACAGATAAATGGAAGGAAGTTCAAGTACTCTTGATCAACCCACTTCAAGAAAATATAATGATTCAGCTTGGGCTTATGCTACATTGGTTCCCAGTATGAGGAACCATACTATTTGCTTGTTTGTAACAAGCATTTGAAAAGTGGAGGAATCACCCGATTAAAAAAACGTTTAGCTGAGGTTAAAGGAGATATGAAACCCTTTAAAAAAGTAAGTCATGATGTGACAAATGAAAATATTACTTGATGAATATCGATATGAGAGAGATAGAAGGGAAAGGTTGAATTTTGAAATTGGTAGTGGAAGTTCGTTTTCTAGTTTCCGTGGTGATTTTGGAAATGTTGAAGGTGGAAGTGGTACTGGTAGTGTTCCATCTCAGACTCAATAATAAGTACCTAAACCTGATGTGAGGAAGAGAAGAAGGCAGGTAACTAGTTTCTTTACACCATGAACAACTCCTAAAGCCCAATCTTCAATTTGTAGTGCAGTGTAATCAAAAGATGCGGCTCATAATGTTAATATGGCAATAGCTAGATGATGGTATGATACAGGTTCGCCATTTAATGCTTCTCAGTCTTGTTATAATCAACTTATGATGGATGAAATAGCCTTTTATGGTCCAGGAGACAAAGGTCCTTCGATTGATGATTTAAGAGGTAAACTTTTGAATTGTTCTGTTTCTGAAATTAGAATTCATTTGGCTGAAAGAAGAGTGAATTGGGGTACTTATTAATGTTCACTCATGAGTGATGGTTGGACAAGTAGGAGACAAGTGCTTGTTATAAATTTTTTGGTTTATTGTACAAATGGCTCTATGTTTTTGAAATATATTGATGCATCTGGCCTTATTAGAAATACTAAGACTTTATTTGCGATATTTAATAAAGTTGTGAATGATGTAGGGCATGAAAATATTGTTCAGTTTATTATTGACAATGATTTCGCTTATAAAGCGGCAGGAAAAAGGTTGCAGAATACTTATAATTCATTTTTTTGGGCTCCTTATGTTACACATTATATTGACCTAATGCTGGAGAATATAGGGGATCCTAGGTATTTTCCTATTATTGATGAGACTATGCAGAAAGTTAAAAAGATGACAAAGTTCATTTATAATCGTGCATGGGTATTAAATTTGATGAGAAAGGAATTCACCAATGGTAGGAATTTGTGTTGTCCTGCTGTGACAATATTTGCAACAAATTTCTTATCACTTCAGTCTTTTATTTCGATGAAGAAAGAGTTAAGACAAATGTTTACAAGTGATAAGTGGATTACATCTCAACATACTATGTCTAATGTTGGAGTGGAGGTTTGTAATATTATACTGGAAGATAGAGAATTTTGGTCTCAATGCCAATTTGTTATCCACGTTTGTGAGCCTTTGGTGAGGGTGCTTCACTTGGCTGACAATAAAGAAAAGCCAATAATGGGTTATATTTTTGATGCCATGGAGAGAGCGACCGAAGCAATCAAGGCCAATATGAAACTTAGGCCTTCTTTACACATATCATATCTTTCAATCATTAATGAGAGAAAGGAAAGACAACTTTCTTCTCCATTGTTTGCAGTTGGGGCATTTTTTAATTCTAGTGTCTATTTTAGATTGGATCTTACTAAGCAAGCTGAAGTTACTAGTGGAATGCTTTTAACTATTATAACAATTGTTAGCATTGACACGATGCAAGATCTTTTATGCTCACAAATGAAGCTTTATAAGTTGTCTTATGGAGATTTTGAAATGTTGATTGCTATTTGACAAAGAGGAAAACTTTCTCCAGATATTAGTTATTTCCTTTTTCTTATTTGTTGAAAATTAATTATCAATTTATTTTGTTTATAACACTACTTCTGTTATCTTATAACTTCAGTTTCTTGGTGGGATCAATTCGGAAATGGTGTTCTAGAATTGAAAAGGTTTGCAATTCGAATTTTAAGTCAATGTGTGAGTGCAATAGGCTGTGAATGAAACTGAAGCACATTTGAATTTTATCCACTCAAAGAAAAGGAATAGATTGGAGCAAAGAGGTTGAATGACGTGGTTTTTGTTCGTTACAATTTAAAGCTTCGAGAAAGGTATGTTATTATCAT
Source organism: Erythroxylum roigii (assembly GCA_027576455.1). Classification (NCBI taxonomy): domain Eukaryota; kingdom Viridiplantae; phylum Streptophyta; class Magnoliopsida; order Malpighiales; family Erythroxylaceae; genus Erythroxylum; species Erythroxylum roigii. Next base: position 8,879,843 of record JANZXV010000006.1, read on the forward strand.
TATTAATTTTGATATAATATCCTATAATTTTCTAATAATTAAATTTTATTGTTTACTAGGAGTCTTAATAGCACAATTAGTTCAACTGATTCAATTTCTATTTATAATATTAATCTTTTGACGGATTGGGTTTCTGAAGAACTGAATTTAGTAGATGTCAATAACTTGGAAGATAATCTTGCATGGGAAAGCATTGACATGTCATTTGATGCATGAAAATTGAATGATAATGATGATGAAGCTCCTCTCAACGATGAGGATTTTGTACCAAATGATAACTGGGGTCAGTGTAGTTATAGTGGGTATCCTTCCATTGAAGATTGAATTTCGTTCCAGGTTTTTGTTTTTCCTCTTCTTTTAATTTTACTTATATTTGATGTTTATGTTAAATTCTATATATGTAATATAATTGAAAATGTTTTTGTTTCAGGTCTAACTTCTACTTGATTATTTCTTCGTCATGAATTCTTTTTGTAAATTGTAATAGTTAAGGATATTTACTGTTCTTTTTATTGGATGTTTTGATGTAATCATTATTTATTAAAATGATGAAATTGTATTATTATAATATTTTAAATATTTTGTATTATTCTTAAATTTATAATTGTATGATGATGATTGTCTTTTTTAATTAATTGTGGTTATTATTTATATATGAAAGATTTAAAAATTATTGTTATTTCATATTAATTGTGATTATTAGTTATTGTTATGATTTTTGGAAACATGGTTGATGTAAACTTGTAAAGTATACAGTACAACTGTACAATATACCAATAAACTATTTTTCAAATTTTATAAAATTTAGAGACTTTATCATAAATTTAAAAAATTACCCTAAACGGTACCCGGTATTGACTGGTACTGATACAATACCATACCAAAACCCAATCTGATACCAAGTCTGGTACGGTATTCATAACTTTGCACCTTATGCTATAGTAAGTTCATTTTCTAATTGTTATACTATATAATAAGCTCTTATTATATTTTAATATAAGTACTAAAATTCAAATCATGTTATAATTTGTAAAAGTGAAAGACAAATAATGCAAGACATGTTCAGCCTACCAAGAAAGAGTTAATAAACAGGTCAGTTTGTAAACATTTGGTGTCTTATTAACCATTAATCTAGTTTCATACTTGGGACTAAAATATATCAAACTATGCCTACAGGCTTGATGTTGAAACTGGTGAAAGAATATAATTCAAAGGACTTGGTTGATATGGTAGACTTGACAAAAATTTCATACACAAATAAGTAAAAATCTAAAATGTGAATGTCTTGCTTCTTTTTATCTAATTCTTGTTTGTAATTTTTGGCTTTCAGTTTTTCATTCTTAACATAACATGTAAAAATGTGGATCTGAATTGTAATAAAGCAACATTGACTTTGAAAAAATTTCAACTAACTCATTTAAGACATTTTAAAAGATAGCATTAATTCTCTTAACATCTTAAAGAAGTCTTTTGTAGAAAGTAATCATATATAAGAATCTAGCTACAACTCCTCAAGCATATATACAAATATGTCATAGGAGATAACACCGAAAATTATGATATAATATGTAAGAGCGAAAGACGAACATAAATTGACATTGACGTGATATGAAATCGTAAATAAAGGAGAGCTATTTCATGATGTAGATAAAAAGAAACAATTAACATACAAAACAACAAGATTTATTTCATTATATACAGGAAAAGAAACAGTTAAAAAACAATATACGAATTAAGAACACAAGAATTGCAAATAGAAGTAAAAAAATATTCAAAACACAATTCTACAATTTAGGAACTATTCAACCACTTAAAAGAAACAAAGAAAAAACAAATTCTAGAGTGTTCTTATATCTACAAAGAAAAGTGTAAATATTCACCAAACCAAGTATCACTAGGAAGACATGAGGGTTAACTGAAGCTTCCAGTGCCCAACACAATTTAACTTGGCCATACTAAAAAAGAACATAGTGAAGCACTACATGATCTCAATATGAACACAATAATTTCAATCCCAAATAAACTAAGACTCTCCAACTCCAATTCTACATCAAGCAGATCAACTAAAAACAAACCATATTCACTATTGGCATTCAATTCATCTTCAACTTCATTATTATTATTCATATAAATAGAAAACTCCTTCAAACATGAAAAAGACATAACCCAGCTCAAAAAGAGAGGCCTTGAAAAAGAGATAGTAAGAGAATAATAAGAGTACACAAATTTGACAAAGAAAGCAAAAGTCACCAATGCACAAATTGCATGAAGAAATTGTTATTTTTTTCATTTAATTTTGGACTCTATTTGATTCAACCACTTATGATAATACCATTTTATTGAGTTTTTGCATACCATATAAAGGAAAATGGTGATTGATGGAAGTTAGAAGTTATCGCTTGAAAGGAACATCAAAAGAAAAGGGACCAAAAATTACCTTTATATCTGTCACCTACATCCCTACTACCTGCCGTCTCCACTCCTACCTGTCATCTGCCCCATTGCCTGCATTGTTAGCACTTGCATCATTGCCGCTTCCACCTATATCCCTTGCCATAGCCTAAAATCATCTTAGTTTAAATGTGGTTCATCTGTTTAGTTTAGGGATTTAAGGGAATTGATTTCAGGAAAACAGGCGAGTGGGTTGGAAATATTAGTTAGACAAGTCAGGTGGGATTAGTTAACGTGGGTTAAAATTTTTAGGTCAAATAATTAGTATATGTGGCATAACATTGTAACACCCAAGTTATAGGTTAGAAAATTAAGGAATTTCAGTACACTTTATACTTTGCATAATTGAGTTTTCGCTGATAAGTGCATAGGTATTCTCAACACATACAAATAAATTGTACACATTTTCATTACATATTCGGGGTAAAATGGATTTATAAAATGCGAATAAATTGTGGAAAATTTATTCAGAGACTATTTGTATTATTTTGGAATTTTTGAAAATTTTAGGAATTTCTAAATTGGAGTATTTTTGTATAAGGAAAAATATTAGAAGTAGACAAATGACATTGAGACATATGGCAATCCTAGATGTTGACAAATGGTTTTCATGCACAGTGACACGTAGAGAGGTGTTGTTCATACACGTAGTCACGTGTATAAGAAGAAAAATTATACAGTTGGATTTACTCTTCATTTGGGTTTTGTTCTTCATCGAAAGCATGCAACACTAGACACCTTTCCTTTTTCTTTTCATCCATCAGTGAAACTACTTGTTATGCATGTTTGTGTTTTTGGCTTCTAACTCTCAACTACTGGAGCACTAGCTGAAGATGATTATAAGCTTGCGTTGCTGTTTGTTTGCTTGAGAGGATTCGAAAATTTGGAATTTATTGAGCTGGAATTTTTCGGAATCAAGTAACTTTTTTGTGAATGACATTTGGTGACGTTTTAATGTTTTGTACATGATCACATGCATGTGAAGTTATAGCAGTAGAGTTCGGAGAATATATGTCCTAAATGACTCAGATAAAGATTTGAAATTGTGAATGTGGGAAAAATGTTGAAAAATTTAAAGTTGCATGTGTTACAATCAGATTTTGATGTTAAGTGTGGAGTTTGGATTTTTGTATTGTGTGTGTGTAATGATGAGCTAAAAATGAAGTAGGGGAATTGTTTGCAAGTTATTGGAGTTAAATTATGAAAGATTGAATATCTGGAAAAAAAGTTACAGTAGAGAGAGGAAGAAGAGTTAGAGTTTCGGATTTGTGATTTTTAAAGTGTAAAGTGGAGTTTGATTTGTGTAGAGTTTGTATTTGGAGTTAGAAATGTGGAATAAATGAATTAATATTGTGTTTTACTGGAAAAATAAGAAAAATGGAAGAAGAAGAAGAAGTTAGATTCGGTGAAGAAGAAGAAAGAAAATGCACCATCGTGCATAAGCACGACGGTGACTTTTATGTTGAAGGAGGAAATGCACCGTCGTGCTTGACTTTTGTGTTGAAGGAGGAAATGCACGACAGTGACTTTTGTGTTGAAGGAGGAAATGACGTTTGTGATGGAAGAGAAAACACACCGTCTTGCATAAGCACGATCGTGCATTTGAGGTTTTCCCTATACTGAATAGTCTTGTTTCTCTTGATCATAGCTTCTTCATCCGATATCCAAATGACCTGATTCTTGAACCAATAGCTTCATAAGACATTACTCTAGATCTCCACAAAAAAATGATAGCTTTCTGAAATGGATTGATTGATGAATTTTAAGGTGAAATGTGACTGTGCTAGAGTTTGATAACTGGGATGTTTTTTACTGAACATACTTCAATAATTGGACTATATATTGATCTGTGGACCTCAGAATGAGATGATTCTTGATTGTGATTAAACTAAAGACATAGGAATACAAATTTTCTGAAGATATGGAATTCTAATCCTGCTTCTAGGAATTTCAGAATCTGATTGGAAGTTGAGATAAGAATTCTATTGAAGCTTAAGAACAGTCTGAAATCTTTTGGGAATAACTTTCAGTATACTGACCCAAATTGGATAAACTTGGTATCATTGAAAACCTAAGACAAATGTGGACAACTTTCTAAAAGAAAGTATTACCTATTTACCTCACCTTTCTGACCAAAATAATTGAGCAAAATGGACCCAAAGGTTGATGGTGAAATAAATATGGATTAAAGAATTGAGTTTGGTTTCACATGATCGATAATGTGACAAGATTAAGGATAAGAAACCCGAATTTTTGACACGAACATGCATTATACATATTAATTATACATGAATGTGCATAAATGATTTCATAATCATGCACAATAGTGATATATGTTTGTATTGAATGCTATAGAGGAACGCATTGAGCGACCGACTCCAGATTTTGCTGGGACTTCGAGGCAATAAGCAATAAAGGAGCTTCTGTAAGTAATTTAAATGGAAAATTTTGTAAGTAATGTAGATGGTCTCTTTTGCAAGTAAATGTATGTAAGTGATCTTGGAGTATCTGTAAGTAATTTGGTAAGAAAGTTGTGATGGTTTTACTGTGACTGCTTTGTTACTATTGATTTTGCTCCATTGAATGATTTGCAAAGCTGTAAATATATGATATGCTTAAATGATTTGGAAAGCTGTAAATATGTGAATTGAATTTCAGACATTTCTGTTTTGATTCTGTTAAATCCTAATTGTGGGTAAATAGGCATGCCTAGAAGGGTTTACAGCTGCTTCTGTGGCACTTCGGTGTCTTCTGTTAATGGCACTTCGGTGTCTTCTGTTAATGGCACTTCGGTGTCTTTTGTTATTGGCACTTCGATGTCTTTTGATAATGACACTTCGGTGTCTTCTGTTAATGGCACTTCGGTGTCTTCTGTTATTGGCACTTCGGTGTCTTCTGATAATAGCACTTCAGTGTCTTCTGTTAATGGCACTTCAGTGTCTTCTAATAATGGCACTTCGGTGTCTTCGGTATAAATCTCGTTACTCACTTATATTCATGGATTTACAGTCTAATTCATTTTGTATTTTGAACTATGATAAGATAAGATTTGATATGAAGTAAATCTGAAATTTTGATCTGATGGGTTAACACCCCTATTATGTTAATTTATTATGTATTCTGTAGGTTCAGTTCTGTTATTGAATTTCATTATGTTTGAGAGGCTTATACTATAATTTGATTCAGTAGCAATTGTTGTTAAACATAATTTAGTTATTACTCACTAAGCTATATCCTTAGCACGATGGATTTGCGCCGTGTAGGTTTAGAGAGAAGGACGTAGGGACTGGGCCAAGTCAACCACAATGGCCAAAGAAGTCTGAAATTTGTTTTGTCAAAAATGTATTTTGAGTTTGTTTTTGGACTTGTATCTGATGTATGCAACTCCTGAATTTTTGTTTCAAGGTTTGTAATAACCTTAATTCAGGCTGGTTTCTGAAAGTATGATATGTAATGTATGTTTGTTAAGATTCTGGAAATACATGTATAAAGTATTCCGTATGTTTTAGAATGTTTATTTTTGAATGTTATGCTTTCGCGAAATGTTTCACATTCGATTTGTTATGTTATGTTTGTGTGGTGCTCGCAATATCCTCCCAGGGGGTATTAGGGCGTTACATCTTTTTGGTATTAGAGTATGGTTTAGGTGATTCTGGTTTAACCAGTGTTTAACTACTGCTTATACTTGAGTGTAAGAGTTGTGTATGGCCTAATGCGATTGTTCGATGTTTTGTCTATAAAATTACGATGGATGGATCTCATGAAGTCATTGACGAGGTTACTGAGAGTAATAATCCTGGGCGATCTTGTCCAGTGATATCTGGACCTTCTGGAGACAATTGAGGAGAAGCTGAGGTGCCAGCCCCTCTTCCAGCTCAGGGAGATGCTTTAGTGTAGACTAATGTGAAAATTGGTAGGCAAGAGATGATCAGAAGAGAGTGGAACCAACGTAGGAGCTTTGCTAGAGGAGGTTAGTCCTTCGAAAAACGAAGCCGAGAAATTACTTTCTCTGAACCGAAAGTTACCCAGAGATCTAGGACTCGGAGAAAATGACAAAACTTTCCCTCATTGATTGTTTCTAGTAGGGGTTCCTCTAGAGGCCGAGGATATGGTGCCCCAAAGTGCCCTCATTGCTCTATATAGCATTGGGGTGTTTGTAGGAGAGTTATAGGAGCATGTTTTCACTGTGGCAGTGTAACACTCCACTCTCGCAAGACACGTACTCGACATCCATGGTGATATCAGAGTATGTACCCCGCAAGGGTGGCATGCTAGAAGAACATTCAGTCAAAATTCATTACAAAACTTTTGTTTCTTTAAAACAGGGTACACGTAAGTGGAAATCACTAATCAAATTGAGCCCATGGCATTTACAAACATTTCTATTTACAAGTTACAATTTCTACAAACATTAGTATTCAACAATAACTTGGGCCCATTTCAGATACAAAACACTAGAAATCATAAAGTCATTTCATTACCAAATCATTACCTACACTTTGTACAATTTTTGCGGAATATAATTCAAAAATAAAATCACTGAAGACATGTGCAGGTGTAAACTGATCCCGACCCTTAATCCATATCAGACCTCAGTAGCTATACTCCATTTAGCCTAACATTCGTTGAGAATTCACATATCATATAGGATTTCACATCAAATCAAAACACTTCCAATACATGCCCAACTTTCAAACTCCTCAAATTTCAAGTCCGGGATTCAGAAACAAATCACAAGTAGTTCAATAATATTGGAAGTTTAAACAAATCGAATCGAATCGAATCAATTATAGGAAATCATCTAGGTTGACTCACAGTACGCTCTAATAAGCTATTGCCTAAATGGTCCGGCAATTTTCGACTGGCATCCAATGTGCTCTTCTAAAATATACACAACACATTCACAAATATCACATTTTTGCACAAATGTATAAGTATTCCTTTATGCACATCTATTTATATAAAATATGCACAATGCATGTTTAATGACAATTCCGGGTATCTTATTGTAATTCTCATCATCAACCGATCAGATATCAAAGCTCTCATTAATATCATTTGTACTTATGATTTGAACCAAACTAAAACAATGTGAAATCAATTTCATAACTTCATTGATCACTTCAGTTTTTCCTCTAATATATATACAGGTCAACTTTTCATACTAAATTTGATAAGGTAAATGACAAAACTAGGCAAAACGTCCCTCTGTAAAGTTGTTCTCCAATGTCTTAAATTTTTAATGACATTAAAATCATTCAATTTGGTTCAGTATACGAAAAGATATACTAAAAATAATTTAGACTGTTCTTAAGCTTCAGCAGAATTCTTACCTCAACTTCTAACCAACAATTGAAAATCTTAAAGACAGAATTAAAACTCAATTTCTTCATATAATTTGTATCCCTATGTCTCTAGTTTACGCCAAATCAAAAATCTTCCTATTTGGATCACTATAGAGAAAGTTATGGTCAAAATACCGAAGTATGTTCAAATTGAATAGGACGACGAGACTTCGCCGTGGCGAGACAAAAAAAGATGGCCACGGCGAACTTTCCATAAACGAATTTTTTTCGAGGAATTTACAAAAGATGGCCACGACGAACTCAAGAGTTTGCCGCGACGAACTTTCACAGAAGTCTTGTCTTCCCAGTTTTCAGTTTCTCACTCTACTATAACTGTTCAAAAACTCAATCACACATCAATTAACTCTAATAACTAGCAAACAAATCCTCTAACTCATTCGAAACATAACTCAAAAATTAAGCTTATAGTCAGGCACTAAAAATCGATGCATGCATGAATTACACCATTTTCAACTCTCTCACTACTGTGTTCATCCTCCCTCTCTCTATTCTGTTTTTTTTAATCTTTTCAGCAACTCACAACTTCACAATACCCAGTAAACTCAGATTTCATTCTAGATAAACTTAACAAATTCAGTTCCTCATCTAAATCATCCAATCTATGCATTCACGACTACACTGTGTAACTTCACATGAATGTGTGTGTGTGTGTGTGTGTGTGTGTGTTTACACTGTAAACAACATCAGAATCACTTACTTGCTTAAGCAATATTTCCCAACAATGAGAGTGAATCACTGACATAACAATAACGACTAATGTTTGGTGTTTGGTAAAACCGAAAGTGGATTTGATACTCGGTGAATAACAACGAGAGGGAGCTTAGCTACAGGAAAACAATCGTCTGAAACACGTGTCTACGCATCCTCTTGCATGGTTTAACATTCGTCACTATTTCATGTTGCCACGTGACGCACATATACATAGGCTACTTGTCATCCATTTACTCAGTCCACGTGTCACACTATAATTGATCCAAATTTTAATATTTTTTTCAAAATTCACCAGAAATTCCAAAATACTCGAAATAGACCAAAATTGCTAAATCATATTTTAATCGCGTTAATAACCCAATTATACTCGAAAAATGTCATGAATGCATGTACAATCATATTAATGTGCAAAAATGTGCATGTCATATTTAGTATAAGTATGAATTGTACTTTCTAATTTATCAATAATTTCGCATATTTATTATTCAAGTCTTATCATGGGTAACAGGATGTTACAGGCAGTACTGAACATCAGATAGCTAGTTGCTCTCTCAGACAGTCTCAGATGTCACAAGGAGGTCTTTTGTAACACCCGGTATCTAGTTTAATCGGTACATCGAAATAAATCAGTATTTAAGACTGATGTCATTAAAAATTCCAGAACAGTGAATAATAATTTTAGTGACATCGAATTAATGATGTATGGTATTTTTTCGGTGGACACAGGAAGTTATTCGGACAGATGTTTAAAAACCAGAACAAGGAGTGGCGTTTTTGTAAATAAGTGGACAAGGAGGCATATAAAAGGGCTTAGGTGGAGAATAAGACAAAACCCTATCATCTTCTTCTCTCTAACTCACGAAATCCTCCATTGAATCTCCCTCCAAGCTTCTTCAACTCTTGTAGCAAGGTTTGGAAGGTGAATCAAGCATTTCTACCTACATAAAAAGGTAAACCTCCACTCCTATGCTTAGATCTATGAGTTTAAAGCTTGATTTTCTCTTCTTTGTGAAACCCATTTGAGGGAATGCATGAGTTGGATGATTTGGATGATAGATCTGTGTTCTTTGATGTCCAATAACACTTAAACAAGAAGAAATTTCGTGTATTTGGTGATTTGGGGGGTTAAACCAAAACCTAGGGTTTTGAAGGTTGAGCTGTCATGGAGACAGATTCGTGACTCTCTTTGTTCATTTTTGTTAAGCTGTTTAACGTGTGAATCTGGAGAAACTCAGAACATAGATGTTGTATATCTATATGTCTACTATCTCCATGAATTTTTCCACGATTTTAGGGTGATCCAAATAAGAGTAATAGGCCCCAAGTTGGTACTGGTTCAGAATACCAGCGAGATTAAAACGAGAACTGAAAGTTAAATGTTTGAGGACCATATTGTTCGAATTTGATGTTGAGTTCTCTTACGAAATGCTCAAAATTACGTCCTCTAAGTTCTGTAGAAAGTTGATTTTAATTGGATGAGTATTCGGTTAGATATGGCCCAATAAGTGAAGCATGTTACTAACCTTAGAGTGACAAAAGAGAGCAGAAACAGGTCAGGTTTGTAAAAATCACAATAAATCCAATTTGCACCATTTTTGAGCCGTATTTGGATATGTGATAGCCATATGAGTCTATTGAAAATTAAGCTTTGAATCACCTCAATTGGATGAGAAATGAAAGAATTAAAAGGTTTTGAGTCGGTAAGGGTCTGACTCATGACTGCATGTTAAGGCTGATTGTAACTGGGAGATTTGGATCTCCTTAATGACCGAATTAGAACATGGTCATAAAAGAAGAAATGTGCATTTATGTGTTAACTAGAGGACTGGAAAGTTTTAATAACATTGGACCTATGTATAAGAAGTTATGCCTTCACAAATGAGACCTATGCTGTTGGTTAAAGAATAAAATAGAATTTGTAATGTTATGTATTAAGAAATGAGGTTTGTGTGAGAATGACTAATGAGGGTATATGTATTTTCATGCATGTTACCCAATAGCTTGTGAAAGCGGACAAGGAATAGAACTGGAAGTCGTATCTAGTACCTCCCAAGTTCAAGAAAGGTATAAAAGAAATCAGAATTTCTGAGATAGTCGAGGTGAGTATAATCATACTACTATACTTGTGTGATAATCCTTTCTTTAATCTTGCGGCTTGTTGAATTGTTCTTGAATCCATATGACCTATTTGACATATGACTCCATATAGTTGAGTTTAGCATGTTGTATGCCAGATTGACCAGATGATTTCATATTCTTTACATCTTTTGGTTCCCTTTTTGTGTTGAACCTATTGTTTTCAATTCTTTAAAGAAACATGTTTTCCATATTAACCATGATTGATGAGTTCTCAGAATACCCAGCTGATAGGGTATATTATCAGATTATGTGCACATAGATAACCCGCCAGTGATGGGTTAGATTCAGGTCCTACCTGGAGAGGGCAGGCCTCCAGGGGCAAGGTTAGGCCAACCTTGTTTAGAATCAGAAAAGGGGAGATATGCCATACTAGCATGCCTCTGTCTCTTCCTCAGAAATTCAGAAAAATTAGAACTCAGAAATGAGAAAGCTCAGAATTAGGAATCCTGTAGAACCTAAAATCAAGAAAGAAACCAGAACTCAGAAAGAATCCAAAATCCAGAAAGAAACCAAAATTCAGAAAGAACCCAGAACCCAGAACTCAGAAAAGAATTCAGAAACCAGATTCATGTTTTCTTTGAACAATTCATATTCAGCTTTATTGTTGATACTCTTCCTCAAAAGTTTTGTTAGAGGAGCTGCGATCAATGAGAACCCTTTGACTAGCCTCCGGTAATATCCAACCAATCCTAGGAAACTTTGGATTTCTGATACCTTCCTCAGAGCTTCCCAATTCATTACTGCTTCTATCTGTTTTGTATCCACTTGTATGATTTGTCTAGATACTATATGACCCAGAAATACTACTTGATCTAGCCAAAATTTACATTTACTAAATTTAACATACAACTGTTTCTCCCTCATAATCTGTAAGATTACTCTCAGATGCTCAGCATGTTCTTTTATACTCTTTGAATACACTAGGATATCATCAATAAAAACAATCACAAATCGATCCAAGTAAGGCTGAAACACCTTATTCATCAAGGCCATAAATGTAGCTGGGGCATTAGTTAACCCAAACGGTACTACTAAAAACTCAAAATGCCCATACTTGCTCCTGAATACACTTTTCGGTACATCAACATCTTTTATCTTCAACTGATAGTACCCAGATCTCAAGTCTAACTTAGTGAATACCTGAGCTCCTTGCAATTGATCAAATAAGCTATCAATTCTGGGCAACGTGTTCTTGTTTTTCATTATTACCCGATTCAGTTGCCTATAATCGATGCATAGTCTCAGAGTTCTATCTTTCTTCTTTACAAATAATACTGGACCTCCTCATGGTGATACTGTTGGACCCCGAACTTTTCTTGGAAGCTAGAACTGTCAAGTGAATTATTGCAATTATTCATGTGTAAAGAAAGGAGGAATTCATGAAATTGAATTCATATGGAAAATATAGTTTAGATACAAGATGGATTTTATGTGATATATTGGAAGTTAAAAGCTGGAAATTTCAAGTGAAATATGTTCATTAAGCATGCTCCGGTGTTTTAGTCATAAATTGACCTCTAGTTATCCAAATGAAATGATTTTTGAATTGGATTAAACTAGAGAAATAGGGCTACAAATTGTATGGTGAAATCAAGTTTTGATTCAATATCTAAGAGAGTCAATTTTTGGATAGAATTCATGTGCAGGATAATGTTTCAGTATAAGAACAGTCTGAAATGTTCGGTGTATAACTCTTAGAATATGGAACCAATTTGAATTATTTTGATGTCATTAGAAAATTGAAACAATGAGGAACAATTGTCTAGAAGGAAGTTTTAACAAATTCCTTCAATTGCATGACTGGAAAATGCCTTGATTTTTAGAAAGAGTTAGGCAAGGACTTAAATGAATTTTGAAGTTTTAATAGAGTATTTTGTGGAATTAATTAGCATGTTAATG
>JANZXV010000006.1:8983018-8994383 GCA_027576455.1 Erythroxylum roigii
CTAAGTTAGCTTTTGTCATTTTGTTGCTAAGTGAGGTTAGGAGTCTTTTCTTTTAGATTGCATTCTAGATAGTTTAGTTTCATACTCATTGAAAGTTTTCCTTTATCTTTGATAGCTGGCATTTTATAGATTACACCTTCTGTGGAAGTTCGCTGAGCCTAACTCTTACTTTTTCTGCAACAAACATTTCAGGTGAATCTGGCATAGTGGAGGCTGACACCAATATGGCAATGGATGAAATTGTTTCGCCAAAACATGGCCATCTGTCGAAGGTTTATCGGGAGAATCAGGAACCTCCATAACTCCCAGATTGTTTCCTTCCTTCACTCGTGTACTTACTTATGCTTTGTGATTGCTCGTGACATTCATTAGTATATTAGTTTGTTAAGTAAGTGTGGAGGAGAAACAACCCCAGTAGGAAAATAGCTTAGCTTTTAGTTTAATCAGCAACCTTTCAATTCAATAATTTCCCCCTTTAGTTCTATAACCTACCTTCCTTTTTGTTGTGTTGAATTGCCTTTTATGCTTTCTTCCCTTATGCTTTATCTTTGCTTGTTTAACATTGAGGATAATATTTCGTTTAAGTTTGGGGGAGGAATTTCTATCTTTTTGAATTCAGCATAACTGCTTCTTCATGCATCAATTGTGGCCACTTAATTTATTTTTTCATAGGTCATGTGTGTGTTTAAAGTTGTTAACTTGGGAATTGAGGTGAATTGCATTTTTCCAATGCAATTTTTTCGCCGCGGCGACGTTGCGAATTATGGTTTGCCGCGGCAAGCTCTTGATTTCGCCGCGGCGACGTTGTCCTTAAACTATTTTCAATTCCGTGATTTCAACAATTCTTGCTAATTAGATTCTTTTCACTCCTGTGAGGATTTTATAAACTTCAAATGTGTCATTGTGTTTTTGAAAAGACCATCTATGTTTTTAAATAAAAGTTGGTTTTGGTCAATTTCATTTTCAATGTTTTCAACACGAAGTAAATGAGGGTACGCTGAAATGTAGCACATTACTTTTTTTAACCTCGAGATTGTTTAATTGAGATACTAAACTTTGTTGGAAGGATATTTGGGCCTGAATTCTTTCATGTTGTGTGTAGCTGCTTAAATCTATATCTCTCTAGAACTTGTTTTAATTATTGATCAAAGCTTTATAAACTAGAATTTTGTTAACAAGATAGAGGCATTCGTTCAAAACCCTGCTTTCCCAAACACAAACCCATAAACACTTACCATTGCTAGCCCCTTGAGCCATATTTTTGAGTGCATGCACGTCTTTATAGTGATGTAAATATTTCATTTCCAGTCCTTACTTCAAGTTGATCTTTGTAGAAAGAAGAATTAAAAAAAGAGAGAATGGTTATTGAGAAACGCCAAGAAAAAAAAAGAGAAAAAAAAATCAAAATCAAAAGGCTTTCTCAAAAAGAAAAGAAAGAAAAGTTCAGAAAGCTTTATAAAAAAAAGGGAGGTCTTATGAGAAAAGTTAAAAACAATTGTGTTAGATTATGTTTGTTGTGTTGGTGTTTGTTTTATGAGGAGAATAATTGTGGTGCATGTGCTCATTTTTCTTTCTTCTCTTCAATCCATTCATTTAGCCTTCTGTACATTACAACCTTGAAAATCCCTCTTGATTTTCAAAATTATAGTTCTTGTAGTGGAAGGGTAGAACTATCACAAGCTTAAGGTTGAGTATGGAATAAGCAGATTTTTGAGTGAAATTATCTCAAAGACAAGTGAGATGAGTGCATACACCTTACCTTGAGAGAAATCTCTTTTCCTCAATCTCCTAGATTAAATTCCTGAAGTGTTTATTTTCTTAGCGCTCTTTCAATCTGCTTTGGTTGATTTCTGAGAAAGTGGTTTTACCAATTTCCTACTCTAATTTTTAAACATGGACGGTATTTTCTTTTGCACTTAGTATCTCTTTGACTTTTATAAGCTTTGTCCAGGAGTACAAAGGTCTAAGTGTGGGACAATTTGATTGAACAAGTTTGTTATATTATTTAGTGACATTTTCATGGTTTTTGTTATACTTTTCGGCTCCTTTTGTTAGATATTGTGCTTAATTTGACCTAATAGTACTTATTTTGAATTAATGTTTTGTGGGTCAAATTGTCATAACTAATTAACAATTGCACTCTCTTAAATTGTAGGACAATTTATATTACAAATTATTACTTTTCATTGCAGGTCTGAAGGAGAGTAGAGCCAACTCAAGAAGAGTATAACCAAAAGTGGAACAAAGAAATGGAAGTCATGAGATGACCTGACAGGCAAAGTTCGCCGCAGCGATATGTTACGTCGCGGCGAAAATTAATTCTGTTGCCGCGGCGAAGGAACAAACGATGCGATGCCGCGACGAGGTTAGTGTTTCGCCGCGGAGAAAATTAATTCTGTTGTCGTGGCGAAGGAACAAACAATGCAGGTAATACTTTCGGGAAAATTTTTCCATAGCATAAATTAATTATTTCTCCACGACAACACTCACGACCTTACCAACCAGGGTTTCCTTCGGGGTTCCCTGGGGACAATTCTCCCATAGGTTTTCTCTCCCGTTTTCACCGCCAACTTCCACAATGGGTAGCTTGCATTCGTTCCTAGTTGTGAAGCTTCCGGTTGCAATGCGTGGTTAGGCATTTCTTTTCTCCTGAAGATGTAGTGACGGCTGGAGTTTAATGAGCTTCAAAGGGGAGTAGCTTAATTCGTAGTTTAGCTATGATTTAAGAATGCCTAAGTCTAGGATTTGTAACTTGTAGTGAAACTACTTGATTATGGTTTAATCAAATGTTGGATTTTCAATGTGTTGTTTGAATTTGTAATGTAGAACTTTGAGCTTAAATATATGAAGTCTCATATATTTCCACTTGTGATCTTGTTGATTCTCTTTATCTGCCTAGTTGTGTTTGACATTGAGTTGATGCTAGATTTCATTTGACCCATTGCATTGGCAAGTCCACCGCTCACACTAAGATGCGCTTAACGGGATCTTGAGAAATGGAGTTCATTGATCAAGACCCTGGACCTAAAGAGTTCTTTAAGTTTTATCATTTAAAGCTTAGTGACTTCTACTCCAATCAAATTAGTTTTGAACTATGATAGCCAAATCTCATTTTCAAGAGGATTTTATCACCTGTTTTAATCTTTCCATTTTCTATTCCGAAAAATCTAAAAATTCATTTTGTTAAGGTTTCCAAAAATCAAAACCCCCTTTCCTTACTAAATTTTCTTGCATTTTATGACATATAGGCTAGCTTAGGTCTATTTCATTAGGTTCCGATTAAGTGAGACGACCCGAGGTTGCATCCTATATTGCAATCCTTAGAAATAAATTATTTTTGATTCGGCTTCCAAGGGATTAATCTTAAGATCGAAACGACAGAGCCGCGATCAAAGGGCTCATTATAATTTTACTAGAGAAAAAATTATGTAAGAAGAAGTTGAGTTAAAGCATATTAAGGTGGAAAACCAACTTGCTGATTTATTCATAAAAGCTTAAATTTTGACAAAGTTTGAAAACTTTTGACATTAATACCGCATGGTGAGAAGAACATAATCCGATGTTGAGGAGGAGCATTGAAATGCAACACCAAATTCTAGAAGTCTTATTTGAATGATTATTTAGTTGTTTGTTAAGGTTATTTATTTGTTAGCATGTCAAGTATTAATAGGTTTAATGATCACCGAGTCTAAAGTTAGTGAATTATGTAAATTTATTTCTCCTATTCTTTAGTGGTTAGTTAATTCTTATTAGTTAATAATTACTAGAGTCATAAGCTTGGAAGAACATAACCTCCCTTCTAAGCCTATATAAAGGCTAACTCATTTCAGTGAATAAATTAATTTTAATTTAAAGTATAATTTTTTAAGTTGTGAGAGTTTATGTGTACTTCTCTTAGTATGTCTTTTCATCTACTTTTATGTTTATTTTGTGATCATATTAAATGCATTTTTATCTTCTAAATAATTATCAATATGATGAATATTATTTCATAATGGTTAGAGATATTCAAAAGCATGGTGTCATATTGAGAAAAGATACAAGTGGTACCAATTATTTTAGTTGGTATTTAACGATATCAACATATACGCAAAATAATGATATTTATCAAGTATGGATAATAAATCTAAAAATTATAAGGAATAAATTGAAAAGAAAAAGATTTCTTCAATTTTAATCCTAACTACTCTACCCAATATATCATCTCCTTCCTCATTTCACTCACTCCAGTAACTCCTCCTCAATCCTCACTCCAGTGGCTCCTCCTCAATCCTCACTCTAGCTCCTCCTCTCTTACTCTAACTCTTGATTTATCATTGTACCCTTCCTTTGTTGCTACCACCATTATTAGCACGAGCCACTCTCTAGCACTTGTTGCCTTCTCTCTATCTCTAGTCTCCTCCTCTATTGGGACCAGCTCAAAATCAATTCATCTAGCTCTTCGGTTGTGACGTGTTTGAATTGTTTGAATTGTTACATCTTTGTGACTAATTTAAGTTTCTTATGGAAGTGTAATGATGCTTGTAGAAGTGTAGCTAATAATGATGCTTGACTTATTTCTTGTTGCGTTTTTTAGGTTGTGACTTGCTTGTGGAAGTGTAATGATCTTTTAAGTTATTTGAGTTGCTTTATTTTTAGGTTGTGACTTACTTATAAAAGTGTAATAATGCTTAAACCATCATTATATAGTTGGGATACAAATCTTTACTTTGGTGATTATTCAATGAAGTATCAGTGCAGGCACAATTTCATTTCAGAAAAGCTAGAAATTTATTAGTTACTAATTCATTTTCTTAAAGGAAAATTTTAATAATCAATATACCAAATTTATAAGGCTATATAAGTAAAAATTATTTGTGTGTGTAAATGGTCTCATGGGATTAAATTGGGCCAAAATTTAATTAATAGCTCTATTTATAAAATATAAACAATGAATTGTTATTTATACTATTATTTATTTGTGGAACAATTAATTATAAAATACAATTAACTATTGTTTGTTTACGTAAATTATCTAATGAAACTGGAGCTATTTATTTAAGTTCATATATAAACTTATTTTTCTCATGGTCAAACATATATTAATATGAATGTTACTCAGAGACCTAGTAAAAAAGAATTAGATTTCATATGTTTTAAATGAACTTTTAAACATTCAATTCTAACTTAATGATTATTTCATATTTGCAAGCAATAAATGTACTTGCATTGAGCATATTGCAATTGACAATGAAACTAAATTAGAGAACAATTTATTTTGATATGAAGTTATTAATTTAATTTTGATATATATCCTTATTTGATTTTACAAATAAATGGAGGAAAGTTTAAGTACTCTAATAATTCAACGTCTTCAAAAATATTCAAGGATATAGGTTGGGCTCATATGAAATTATCTCTTGGTATGAAGAATCATACTATTGTTTTTTTATAAAAAAAACATTTAAAAGGTGGAAGAATCACCATATTAAAGAAAAATTTAGTTGAGATCAAAGACAATAAAGAGCCTTGTAAGTTGTAAGAAAGCCATAATATGAAATGGAAGATAAAAGCTTTAATTGAACAGTATCAAAGTGAGAAAGAAAGATAGTAAGGACTAAACTACAAAGTTGGCAGTGATAATTTTCCTTTTGCAATGATACTATCAATATTGAAGGTGATATTCATATCCAACAAAAAGATATTACTGTAACAAAAATAAGAAGATAGCTATTACTTTTTTACTCCAGGAACAACCTCTAAGCTCACAATTCAATTCATAGTGTATTGTAATCTAAACAAATCATTCATAATGTGGATATGAAAATAGTTGGATGGTGGTATGATGCATGTGTGACATTTAATGATGCTATTGTCTCTTATGGTTATATAGCTCCTTCAATTGATGACTACATAGATAATCTTCTAAGTAGTTTTGTTAGTGAAATAAAAAGTTATTTGAGTGAAAGAAGAATGACTTAGGCAACTTAGAAGTGTTTAATAATGTATGATGGTTAGATAAATAGAAGATAAGAGCTAATTATTGATTGTTTGGTTTATTCTAAGGGAATAATGTTTCTGAAGTCTATTTATGCTTTTGACCGTTTAAGAAACATTGATACTCTTTTAGAGATATTTGATGGTGTTGTAAATGATGTTAAGCCTGAAAAATATTCTATTAGAGATATTTGATGGTGTTATGAACGAAGTTAAGCTTGAAAAATATTATGTAGTTCATTATTGACAATGGTGTTGTTTATAAAGTAGTTAGGAAGATGCTACAAAACAGGTATAATTCTTTTTATTGGACTCCTTATGTTACATATTGTATTAATCTGATATTAAAAAAATATATGAGATGCTAGATATGTCCTATAATTGATGAAACTATGCAGAAAGTGATAAAAGTAACTAAATTTGTTTATAATCATGCATATGTTTTCAATTTGATGAGAAAATTTTTACTAAGGGTAGGAATTTATGTCTTCCTCCCATTATAAGAGTTGAAACTTGTTTCATATTATCTTAATTTGTTTTCAAATGAAAAAGGAACTAAGATAAATATCTACAAGTGATAAATGAGTTGCATTTTAGCATACCAAGTCTAATGCTTAATATTATACATGAAGATGATGAATTTAAGTGTCAAATTTAGTTCATCTTTTGAGTTTATAAGCCTATGGTAGAGTTCTTTATTTGGCTAACAACAATGATAAGGCAATAATGAGTTACTTTTATGATGCCATAAAGAGGATGAAGGAAGCAATTAAAGCCAATATGTGAAACAGGCCTTTCTTATACACATCTTATCTTGCAATCATCAATGAAATATAAAAAAGACAACTTTACTATATATTGTTTAATACTAGGAAATTTGGTAATTTTGGTGTCTAATTTAGACCAAGTTTTCCAAAAAAAACTAAAGTTAGTGAGGGAATGTCAGTAACTGTCACGACAATGGTTTCTTATAAGATGATGCAAGATCTTCTTGACTCATAAATGTAGGTATACAAAGATACATGTAGTGATTTGGGATGCCCATTACAACATGCCAAAGAGATAAACTTAGGTCAAGTATATATTTCTTTACTTTTGTTACTTATTTAAAATTATTAGAATTACTTGGTGGGATTAATTCAAAAGTGATGTTCCAAAATTTCAAAAGTTTACAATTCGAATTTTTACTCAATATGTGAGTGTAACTAGGTGTGAGGAATTGGAGAACATTGAAATTCATCCATTCTAAAAAAGGAAATATACTAAAACACAGGAGATTAAATAATCTGATATTTGTTATATACAATTTAAAGTTTCAAGAAGATATGTTGTTGTTGTTGTTGTTGTTGTTATCATCATCATCATCATCATCATCATCATCATCATCATCATTATCATTATCAGTATCATTATCATCATTATTATTATGTTTATGTTTATGTTTATGTTTATGTTTATGTTTATGTTTATGTTGAATGAAATTTCTCATAGTTTCATGATAATTTAATTTAATTTGTTTATTAGGACTTTTAATAGAACAAGTAGTTATGTAGATCCGATTTGCCTTAATCATATTTTACTTTTAATAGATTAGATTTTTTAGGAACCAAATTTTATAGATGAGAGTGATTTAGATGATAATCTTGGATGAGAAAATATTGACATGTCATTTGGTGCAATGAGCTTAGATGATAGTGATAATGAGACTCCTCTTAATGATAAGGATTTCGTATGAAATAAAATTAGGGTCGACGCAATTTGAGCAGATATGTAATGGAATAAAGTTTCAGGTTTTTCATTTTTTCCCTCTTCTTTTAATTTTACCTGTATTTGATATATATGTAAAGTTCTATATAAGCAATACTCATATACAACTTTAGGTGTAAGTATTTTTATTTCAAGTTTTACTTTCATTTTGCAATATTCCTCACTACAAACTCTTATTGTTAAGTTTACATACCTATATTTTTCTTATTATTATATAATACTCTGAAGTAATCAAATGTAATATTTCAAATACTTTGTATTATTCTTAGTTTTATATCTATATAAGAGCTGGACCATTGTTATAGATTAATTGTCGTTATTATGTATATGAAAATATAATTGTTGTTATAACAAATTTATTTTATTATGATTTTGGACACAAGGTTGAAGTAGAGTTAAAAATTATAAAGCACAACATAGTAATGGACTTTTTTTAATTTTATAAAATTTAAGAATTATTGTATAATTTTAAAAAATTATTCAAACATGATATTTACCGATGTTAGTACCATATCATATTATAATCAAATCAAGTTTAGTATATATTCGCAATATTGGAAATTAGGAAAAGTTTTGTATGGACAAAACCTATAAACTACCTCTAACATTTTCTAAAAAATCTAAACTAATCCTTATCATTATCTATGGTGTCATGTTATACTATAACATTTTCAAAATGATACTCACTGTACCATTAAGTCCTAATAAAGTTAAGTTTTTTTTGTAGTTTCTAGTATATGGGTCATCAATTGGCTTATGTGATGTCACGATTAAGTAATTTCGACTACCGAATGTTGATGTGATGTTAAAAATAATATTTTTGAACATTGGCTAAAGGTGTACATTTTACCTTAACATTTTACAAAAGTTTTAAATAAGTTCATATAGTTATCTATATTACCACTTTTGTATCTCATTTAGGACACAGTGAGTACTATTTTAATAACATGATGGTGTAAAATAGTATAAAAAATAACAGTAGGAGTTTAATTAAATATCTTATAAAATAGTAAAGTATAATCACTCCTTTGATCTTTTGTGTATAGTGGTGTTCAACAATATTTTCACTAATTATATAATTCAATTTTGAACTTTTTAACGAATCATGAGAATGTTAATGAGGTATGTTACTCATCATGTAAATGAATGAAAATTGCTTGTATAAAGAAAAATGAATATATGAAACATGTACATTATAAGTGTAAAATGCAAACCTGCAATGTTAAAAATGTTGAAAATTCACAAGTGGAGTAATCTCACATTAGAAAGAGACCTGAGGATGAAATGAGTTATATACAAAGATAGGACTCATAACCTATTTCATTAAGATTTTGCGTTGAGATATAATGTCCTTGTTATATATGGACTTACTTGGATCTGGTCCAATTTCTACCCAGACCCTCTCAAAACTCTTCATTGGTATCAAAGCCTCCTTTACTTGCTTAACTTGAATTAAATGCTTGATTGTTAATGATTTGATAAAAAATAAGGCTCAAAAGCTTGTTTTATTAAATTAAGGTTTATTATTTAATTAAAGTCGAAACTATTTTTCTGAAAATTTTATTCTGCCCATCCTTTTCTCGTTGTTCTTGCTTCTGGAAATCTTTTTCTAGAAATTGGATTATTTTTCTTATATGCTTTTGTGTTGAATGGTTCAGAAATTGTTCCTGTAGGACCCCGTTTCCGAAGCCCAACATTCGGAGTTACAAAACATGAGCAAACTCATTCTTCGATTTCATAACAGATTTTGGGAAATTTCCAATAGGAATTTCCATTTGGCTTCTTCAGAACATTTGTTCTCCATTATCTTAAGTTTCTAAACACACCAAAAACATTCAATTTGGTTTAGAAATCTGAAAGTTATAGCCCAAACATTTTCGGATTATTATTAAACCGAGACTGCACATTATACTCGAGTTTTATCCAGAAATTGAAAGTCTTAGAGACTGGATTAAAATTCAACTCCTTCAGATAATTTGTAGCTCCATGTCTCCAGTTTAGTTATAAAACAAGAAACATCTCATTTGGATCCATAGAGCTCCAGAAATCATCAAAATAATGAAGTATGTTTGGTAGAATAACACCAGTTCATATCCTTTAAGAGCACACTCACTGTACCCGTCCCATGTTTTTTTCACCCAATCTTTCGTACTTTATTTCAGATAGCTTCGATTATTGGTGGAGATGTAGAGCAAAGTTTTACAATTCCAATGGTTCAAGAATCAAGTCATTTGGAGGTCTAGAGAAGAAGTTATTGTCAAAGGAAGCAACCATATTTATGACCTCAATCAACTTGAACCTATTTTGGCGCGATTTCCATAACATTCACAAACAATATCGGATTGATCTCGTTTTTGGACCATTGTAAAGAGGGCTTTGAGGTCTACAACTTTCATAAAACCTCGAAGACAAATTCGATCTTTTGAAGGATCAAAAATGGAACAAAAGATAGAAGATGAACAGTAACTTCGTCTTAGAACTTCGTCTTACTTGCACTTTGTCTTACTTTCACTTCGTCTTAAAATTTCATCTTAAAATTTCGTCTTAGAGCTTCGTGTTAGAACTTCATCTTACTTTCACTTCATCTTAAAACTTCGTCTTAGAGCTTCGTCTTACTTTCACTTTGTCTTACTTTTACTCTAGAACGTCTCCACTTATAAAGATCATAACTTTTCGCTCAAATGTCCAAAATTTTCACACTATATGCCGTTGGAAAGGTAAAAGGAAGATCTACAACTTTCCAGAAGACCTTAAAAACAATTTCAGCCTCTATAAGGGTTAAAATTTCCAAACAATGTAGTTGTCCCGAAATTCTACCCTATGCAGTATCACAAACTTCAAACGATCATAACTTCTTGCTCCGATATCAAAAAAATTCATACTTTATATCGTTAGAAAGCTAGAACGACAACCTACAACTTTCATGAAGACAACTTTGGCTAATTCTACCTAGACCAATACAATTTATCTTTTGAGTTCCAAACACAACCTCTACACCCATGGAAACTTGCAAAATACAATATCTCCTCATATCAACCCACTACTTGGTACCTTTCGGTAACACTTGAACCTCACCTTAAGTAATTCATACTATACAACCTTTCCAACTTCTAACATGCTACTCTAAAACAAACACCCATTGGCAATTTCAACAAAGAAGAATATGCACATACACATTCCTCTCCTCAACTATCGTACTCAACCTATAAACTAGCATAATCATACAAAAAAAAGAAATCCTTAAATTCTCATTCTCATCAGTAAGCAAAGTACGTATTTGAACAAGCTTTATCTACATATCAACATACACATCACTAACTTAGCACAAGATACAAAATGCATGAGATGCTCAATGTTTGATATGCTTATAAAGCTATCCAAAAATCTAGCCACTAACTTAGTTACAAAAGTCCCTAATATCTTGAAGTTTTCGATGCCTTGCAAGGTTCAACACTCATCTTATTTTTGGACCTAAGGAGTGGAAAAATATGGGATGAGCTGCAAAACTCAGTGGCTAATAGATTTATAGACATTGGCAATGAGCTATACAATCAAACATATATACACATATGTCTAGCAATTCAAATAATTCACAATTCATCTCACAACTCATAATTAACCA
>JANZXV010000006.1:9009067-9022447 GCA_027576455.1 Erythroxylum roigii
GCTTGATGTTGATAAACCGAATAAGCTTGGTTAGAGTGTCGTGCTGATAACGTGTTATAAAACCGAAACTAAAACTTAAGAGTATTTGGGAGAGAAAAATTCTTCTTATAAATTTGTCTAACTTACATCAAGTTAACCCTTCTATTTATAGTACAAAATTTCTAATAAAATACTATCATGACAAAGTAGGTTGTGCATTAGGTGCAACAACTAAGTGGTGCATTAGGTGGAACAACTAAGTGGTGCATTAGGTGCAACAACTAAGTAGTACAGTAGGTGCACTAAGTAAGTGGTGCATTAGGTGCACTAACAATTAAGTGACACACTATATTATTTCTATCTTTTATAACATAATATTTTTATTTTTATTTTTTATTTTTTGACTTTAGTTATATAACTAAGATTCATAATGTTTAAATTACTAAAGATTATCTTGTCATATTTTATGATCCTCTCCGATCCAGCAAAGCGGAAAGTCTTAGTGCATTATGTACGTTGATTTGACTTAACTTGTCATATGTTAATAATTTTAAATAAATTCAAATTTATTTTATAAAATTTGAAAGTGAATTTTTTAGATATAAGTGACAAATATTATATACTATTGAATATTGTTGAAATTTTTTGATGAAATTTATATAATTTCTTATTCAATAATTTTCATATAATTAATTTTTGAGTACGTTGAATGTTTACAATATTGAGTTTAAGAGTGGAATTATAATTAAGTTAAATTTATCTAGGCTTTTTATTAAAATAATTAGCTATATTTTGGAAATTTGGAAATGAAATTCTTTGTTAGGTTTTGGAATATCCTAACACATTTTGTGTGTTGAATTAAAATCACGAGAAATGAACACACTAGGCATTAGGAAGACCCAAACAAAACCCTATGATTCATTCTTGGTCAGAGCAGGTGCTTTACTTTCACAATGAAGTCGAGTGAGCTAGTTTCCCTTGCAAAGTAAGGGGTCGTTTAACCCACTTTTATTTTTTATTTTTTAAGTAAAAACAAAAACTTTTTTTGTCACGTTAAATTTTTATCTCTTATAACAATTTTATATTATATAAAACTTAAAAATAAATTATTTTTAATAAAATAAATTTATTTTAATTTTTATATAATATTTATTTAAAAAATATTTTATTTTATTAAAATAAGTAATTTGAAAATTAACTTTTTATTTAAAGTTAGTATCTAAATATATTTTAAATATTAAATTAAATTTTATTTGAAATATATATTGAAGTATTTTAACTTTAATTATATTTAGTAAATTTAATTTATTAAATTTAATCACAAAAATTAAGTAAAATTAAATTATTCATAATTCTTATCAACAATTAAATTTAATTACTTAAATATTAAATTAAATAATTGAATAATATATATTTAATTGATAATAAATCCTATTAAAATATTAAAAAAAAACTATTTTATAATTTTTAATTTAAAAAATCAAAACTAAAATCAGAAATTAAAATTTTAAATAAACAAGTTTTTTACTAAATTTAAAATTAAAAAACCCCATTTAAAAACGTTGCCTACCGCAGATTGTCGCAACAGAGACAGAGTCGCATAACCTTTTTGTGTGATGCAGAGTCAATGTACCTGGACGCCAGCAGGAATGGCTGCGAATCTGAACTTTAAATCCTCCGCATCCATTGCCTTCTACATTAAAGATCGTCTCCTTCCCAGAAGACCAATCTCCTTTTACCCTTCTCTCATGGCTGCCTTGTCCACTGCCGAGAAGGACGCCATTTCCTGTCCCAGTGAGTCCACTCTACCCACCCAGAAGCCTTTACAAGTAAACCCCATTTCTTCTTCTTTTTCTTTTTTGGCATATGTTGAGATGATTCCTTTTTTGGTTTAGGGTTTCTTTTCTGTGCTTTAAAAGTTGGATCTTGTTTGTTTTTAGGAATTGTTCAACTGTGATGCGTGTTTATTGAGAATGTTAGCTTATTGAGCTTTCTTAAACGAAGAGTTGTAGTAATTTAATTGCCCAGATACTTGTCCCTGTGCATATCTTCCACAGATTTTTGGCTTTTGTCTTGTCAAGCGAAGGACTTGAATTTTAGATTGATTATGTTGGAAAATCATTTGTCTACTGGAAAGTCTGCAACCGAGCTTTCGTCCCGTTTCCTTTTAAGAGTCTGTTTGCATTTTGAATGTGATTTTGCTACTGTCATGTTATGCATACCTACCTTATCCAGTGTTCCAGAGTGCCGAAATCTAGTCTCCATTTTAGAGTTTGCTATGCTCTTACGCTTTTCTCTTTGTTCTTCTTCTTCTTCCTCTTTTCTGCTTTGATGCAAAAAAATGTAAACCAATTCATACGCAGGAAGTTCACGGAAGCCCCGAATCATTGGGTTTAAAGGGTAAAAGTGCGAATTACATTGCAATAGATTGAAAAGCTGTAGTTTACTGCATGCGCAGTCAGAGCATGTGTTTTTCTTCTCAATGTAGGCCCAATTTGCCACTTCTGCCATCTTTGTTCTGAGAACTAGCAAACATGTTGTCAATGATGATAGGCTACTTCAGCTTAGTTATTCTTCATGACGTAAATTATTCATTTAATTTTCTTGATGAACTTTTCTTTGTTGGTGGACTACAACACATCTTCTTGTCTTTTGTTGCTTGCACCTCCATCTTCTTTCGTACTAAGCCTTGTTCTTTCAGATTGCTAAGCGCTTGGAGAAATTCAAAACCACAATCTTCACACAAATGAGTTCACTTGCCACAAAACACGGGGCAATAAATCTTGGCCAAGGTTTTCCCAACTTTGACGGTCCTGACTTTGTGAAAGAGGCAGCTATTCAAGCCATTAGGGATGGGAAGAATCAATATGCCCGAGGATATGGGGTTCCAGATTTTAACTTTACCATTGCTTCCCGATTTAAGAAAGATACTGGGCTTGTTGTAGATCCTGAGAAGGAAATCACTGTCACATCTGGGTGCACTGAGGCGATTGCTGCTACCATCTTAGGCTTAATCAATCCAGGGGATGAAGTAATACTCTTTGCTCCTTTCTACGATTCTTATGAAGCTACACTATCTATGGCTGGTGCTGAAATAAAAAGCATCACCCTGTGCCCACCTGATTTTGCGGCTCCCATCAATGAACTTAAGTCCATTATATCAAAGAAAACGCGTGCAATTCTTCTTAATACTCCTCATAACCCCACTGGAAAGATGTTTACCAGGGAGGAACTCAGTGCTATTGCGTCGCTTTGCATTGAAAATGATGTCCTGGTTTTTGCTGATGAAGTTTATGATAAGCTTGCCTTTGAAATGGATCACCTATCAATTGCTTCACTTCCTGGAATGTATGAGCGAACTGTGACTATGAATTCTTTGGGCAAGACATTCTCTTTGACAGGTTGGAAGATTGGCTGGGCAATAGCTCCGCCTCACCTTACATGGGGAGTTCGACAGGCGCATGCTTTCCTCACATTTGCTACATCCACTCCAATGCAATGGGCAGCTGCTACAGCACTTAGAGCTCCAGACTCTTACTATACAGAGCTGAAGAGGGACTATATGGCGAAGAAGGCAATTTTGGTTGATGGTTTGAAAGACGTTGGCTTCAAGGTATTTCCTTCAAGTGGTACTTACTTTGTCGTAGTTGACCACACCCCTTTTGGGCTGGAAAACGATATTGTGTTTTGTGAATATCTGATTAAGGAGGTTGGGGTGGTAGCAATCCCTACCAGTGTATTTTACTTGAACCCTGAAGAGGGTAAAAATTTAGTGAGGTTCACCTTCTGCAAAGATGAAGAAACTCTGAGGGCTGCTGTCCAAAGAATGAAAGAGAAGCTGAAGAGAAATTGATCCCATTTATGTGGGTGTGATCTTAGCTTAGATCTGTTGTGAGCATAAAACATAAAATATTATGAAGCAGGTATTCGCCAAGCCAAGCGGTGTAGCAATTTCAGCATTGTTGTTACAAACTGTTGAACCAACCCCATTAGAATAAAAACTTGAGTACCAGTTCATGTTTCTTAAATCTGATATTTTGATTCATCTAGATTGATGTCATTAGCAGTGCCTGAAGTAGCCACGACATCTTGTTTTGGGGTCAACAAACTATGTATGTTGTTTACATTAACCCTGAAAAGAAAGGAGCTGAAAGCCTGAAATAGTTAGATTACTAGACTAGTTGATCCATTTTTTTTTTGTACAAAGACCCACTTTCATGGAAATCTTTTCCTTTTCCTCTTTAAAGATATACCAAAATCTCAATAAACCACAGCTCTACTTCCAATGTTTATAAAGACCAACTTACTTACAGCAAACGGAAAAACAGAAAATCACTGAAAATAACTGTTTGTATAAGGGCAGGGCACGGTTTATAGCTCCAACTACACCTGTTTGTGCAGAAAGCTGGGGACATTTGGGAATTTAATTCTCTCGTGCATCTCTGGAACTTCTAAATTTTCTGGCATATTTGATTTTAGGTTTTAGATTTCTCATCAACTTTGCCTATAGTGATGGACGAACTCCAAAATAATCATGCTTATTTCGTTTTAATTTTGCCCTCATATTTAATGGAATCATACATAGTGTTGGATTGGTTTTGACACCCAGAATGTATGTAGTTTGGTCCTTCCAGTCCCATGAAATTGATGTTGAACCCTTCTTAAAGGAGATGCAGCGTAAGATGTGGAAGAAGATCGGGATTTGAAGGTATACCCAGATCAAGTGACCCTTTTCTGGGTTACCCAACGCATGTGCTTTAGGCCTGCATCACATTATCAGGAGAAATTGTAGTCTGAACGTGATGATAATAACCTTGACAGACAGACAGACAGCCATCTAATTAGAACCCTCACTTCTCTTGCCTGTTTCAAGGATGATGCATATAGATTAATTTTGGAAAATAAAAAAATTAAGAGTTGTATTGGATGTATACTTGGATTTGAAATTACAACTAAGATTAAAACATTGGATGGTTTCTTTCATTACGGAGCAATGCATGCAATACAACCGTCGAATAGTGTGCAGAGGGAGAGTAAACATCAATTTCTGTCCACATTCTTTGGTACTGCCGTTTTCTTTATTTTTGGTAGATAAAGCGGGCTTCGAAGTCTCTAACTAACAAACGTAAGTAACACCAATAATATCATGAAAAAGTCACGAGTTCACCGCATCTGGTGGGCTAGCTAAGGGATAAAAACCCGGACTAAAGTCATAAGCATGATGGGATAAAGCATTGGCGACGAAAATTCTCTCCCGATGTATATGTGTAACCGAAATTCTCTCGAAAGACTCCATTCGCTTGCGTATTCGGGAAATCAAAGCGGCAACCAACTCTAAACAGGATGCATTAAGTGGTGATTTTAATTTAATTCAACCAACTCTATAACTGATTAGACCCTGATGGATTTGCCGTTTGTGTTGAGCGAATAATTTTTCACGATTTGATATTTTCAAATGAAAATTTATAAATTAAAATATTCGATTATTTATTTTATATAAACGTTCAAATTAATTAGGTTGGAATTCATGCATTCACCTTTTAATATAATTTGTAAATATCTTTTAAAATTAATATTGTAGAGCTCAGGGACGGAGCCATGTTTAATGAGAGGGGGGCCATAATATTTTTTTTTTTAAAATTACTTATATAATTAAAATTTTTAAAATTACAAATATAAGTGACCACCCCCTTAAATATAAGTGATCCTTTCATTTAAATTTTTGCATTTAGATGTTGACCCCCGGCCTTTCTTTAGAATTGAATCTGACTCCGTTCCTGATAGAGCTTACGTGATTAGGATATGTGAAAGACTTGAAAAAACAAATAGTAAATACTCATACATTTGATAGAGAGAGAGGTGAAAAAGCTCTATGAAAATAAGGATAAAAGAACTTTTAACAATAAATAAAATGTATATCTAAGTAGTATGTGTGTATCAGTTGCAAATATAATAAATGCTTCTATATTAAGATAAGAGTCAAAAAGTTTTACTTATAACATTGAAGTGGATTTTTGTGGGAGATAAAAACGATATCAAATCTGTTCACTAGAACTTCTCCATAATTTCAACGATATTATTACATATTTTTAGTAACCTCTCCCCGTATTTTCAGTATGTATATTATGCTCAGGGTTTTGTATTTCGTTTCGTACCAGTCGGTACATACCGTACTGGCCAGAGAACGATATGAGATATGAGATAGAAGGTATTATGTACCAAATATAAATACCGGTTGATATCGGCGTATTTCACATGGTACTAGTTGGTACCTATGGTATTCATAGTATCATTCATATATTGACCGACACCGAAAATTAAAAAAAATGTAAATATATGTATTAAAAATAAAAAATGTATTCATCGGTTAACGTTAAGCACTGATTTAAAAAAATATTTTTTTAAGAATAGGAAAAATAATAGAAGAGATATCGTGTCTTCTAACCTTTATTTTGTTGCACGACTTTGTTCATTTTGACTATCAAAATAAGAAACTTCTTGTTTTTCTAAATTTTCGTTCAAGTGTTCCACCTTTGGCAACCTATCCCCTCAATTTGATCAATACTGTACTTCCACTTTTTGGGTATCACACTTTTATTCGAAAATAGCTTTATGAAATTTACGTGTGTATAATAAAGTTGCTTCTTTGAACCAATCAGGGCATTCTTTTACTAAACGCAAGTTTCTAAGATGAAAAAAGAGTATATAAAATTTATAAAAATATATTTTATAAATTTCTAAAATGAAAATAGAGTATAGAGTAAGAAGAATTTACATATACTCAAGAAAATATTGTATTTATAAATTCAAAAAATTAAAATTTAACCAAACGATGAGTCTAGATATATTATATTTTTGATGAAAACCGTAAATAAATGGGAGATGGATTCACAATCGCCAAATATGTTAGAATTTGAGTTTTAGCAAAGGAAGAATTTTTTCTCATTTCATATAAAAATTGTCTAATTTCCAATTTCATTCTTCACATTTAATAAAAATATATCACAAACTAAAAGATTTTTTAAAAATTCAATCGAAAGGATAAACTATTAAAATAAGAGATTTAAGATTTAAAAAGTTCAATCAGTATTAGACAGTTATAAAATTAAAAAATTAAAAATAATTAAAGAAAACTATCTTACTTATCAAAAAAATTTAAAGTTTAGTTAAAAAAGACTATTAAATAAAAATTACCCTAGTAAAAACTGACTGATTAATTTATAAATTGATCCATTTTTAAAAATAAAAATTATAAAACTAAATTGAATCAAAAATTTAAAATTTAAACCGAAAACTTGACTGTACAAAATTTTACTGTAAAATCAATTTAACCAATTCGATTTTTAAAATATAGAGTAACATTGAGAAGTATAGTTTGTTAAAAGCTGTACGAGCTTTATTATTACTCTTTGGAAACTTATTACCTTCCTCCCTCACGTGACACACCATCAATAATCTCATAGATGTAAAATAATCTTTACCGTCTAATCAACCTCTTTTATCATTTCATCAACGGTGATGATTACTTCAAACCAAGGGTATAAATTATAAACCAGTACCGAGTTCATTCCATTATTTATAAAAATCAATATTGTTTTATTGTTTAAACTTTAAATAGAAAATACCTTAAAAAGATGTTGGGGCCTGCCGCAGGCGGACTCAGTCAGGCGTAAAAGGACCGAATCTAGATCCAACGACCACATATATCTACCCGTCAAGACCAAACTTACTTTTATGTTACATCCAACGGCTAGTACTCCACCTTTGCAGCGAACTGTTGGATTTCCATCTGACGGCCCATATTCAATCTCCATATCTCAAGGCCCTTTTAACTCAACCGAAACCCGCTCCATGTTGTGTACTTTTTCTCTTGTCTCTCTAAAGGAGCGCACTTTTTCAATTTATACATTTTCTCCGTTTGCGTTGTGCTTGCGCTAGCCTGCGCACTCAGCCACTGCTTAACGTGCGCCACATGAGATATGTCGCCGGCGGCAATTATAACAGCAACGGTAATACGAATCTCGCGGTACAGGAGGGGTCACTAAGAGATAGAGGGTTAAGTAGATAGTGAGAATTAGATCAATGGACGGCCAGAAAGGCCAGGCCAAGCTCACCAGAACCAACTCCTCACTTCTCCGGTCATCGCCGACCGTCCGATCATCCATCCAGAGCCTTTCTTCCGTCGCCGAGGAAGACCTGGTCAAACAACAACAGCAACAAGACTTGGAAGGGCAGTTGCGAGAAGAGAGAAGGAAACCGAACCGTTGCGGTTCAACTCCTCGCAGAAATGGCTCGACGCGATTCGTTCCTGTTCTGGCCATGTTTTCGATTACTCTTTTTAGCCTTTTTTCGGTCTTTTTCTTTTTCTTTTTTTATTTGAGAAGAGAACAGATACCCACATCCGAGAACCTCTTGTTAGCGTTAATTTTCATTGCTATAACCCTTTTCTTTGCGAGCAAGAACAAGACTTTAATCAACCAGAATTTCACAGTAGTCAAGCAATTGTGGGATGAGAACGCTACAAGACTCGGTCTTTGCTCTTGGCGGACCAATTCAAAGCCGGTGCTGTGGTTTATCGGAGAGCCGAACGATAACAACAACAAGAAATCGAGAAAAGAGAAAAGGGTCATCAGAGAAGGAGTTGAATTTTACAGCAACGGAGATTTTTATGAAGGAGAGTTTCACAAGGGAAAATGTAGTGGAAGTGGGGTTTATAATTACTTTGTGAATGGAAGATATGAAGGTGACTGGATTGATGGAAGATATGATGGGTATGGAATAGAGAGTTGGGCTAGAGGGAGTAGATATAGAGGTCAGTATAGGCAGGGTTTAAGGCATGGGTTTGGGGTTTATAAGTTCTATACAGGGGATTCTTATGCAGGGGAGTGGTGTAATGGGCAGAGTCAGGGTGTTGGTGTGCAGACTTGCTCTGATGGAAGCTGTTATATTGGTGAATTCAAGTGTGGGGTTAAACATGGCCTTGGTGTTTACCATTTCAGGTGATTTTCTTGGACTATGCTTCTCTTTTACTTTTCTTTTTTCTTTAGTCCTTAAAGCTTGTTATCAATTGTAAGTGGGAGTTATTGATCCATAGAGTTTGTCTATGGCATATGTGAAATTGGTTTTTATATATGAAATCTTTTATTCAGAAGCTTTCTTTTGTTTCTTCTCCTCTTTCTCTCTCCTTAGGCTCACTGTTTTTCATTTGCCAGCTGTTGATACGAAACTGGAGATTGGTAAGTTAGGTAACTTTTTCCTCATTTTGGTGGGTTGGAATTAGATATATCCATTTTCTTGTTTCTCACCATTACGCTATGTAGAATTAGTAGCCTCCAACTGATACTTTGAGTTTGAATTTTAATCAGTTACTTCAGTATACTTTATTGAATAAGAACTGAACAAGTTAAATGTTTGTAATTTATGATTCCTTGAAGCTGTGGCTTTATGTTACCGCTAGCTTTCAATTTGTCTTAATGATGATAAACTAATCCAGAGAAATTGAACACCGTTGTTGTATGTCTGCTTATTATTGAGTATTGACTCCTTGAATTTGCTAAAATTGGCTAGACATTTAAATTAATTGTACCTTTATTGTTTGCTCGGAAAATGCACTGCCATCTTGTAATTGCTGTTTCATCTTATGTCTCGCCACTTTCTGTGAAAGACTCGCTTTGCCTTTTCATCTTTAATGGAGGAATCCCATTAATCAGTTGACATGATAAACAGTTTGTAAATATTGTCTATTCCAATAAATGATGAAGGAAAGTGGCTATTTTTGCAGAAATGGTGATAGATATGCTGGAGAATATTTTGGCGACAAGATCCATGGTTTCGGTGTTTATCACTTCGCCAACAGCCACTGCTATGAAGGGTCATGGCATGAAGGTCGGAAGCAAGGCTATGGTATGTATGCTTTCAGAAGTGGCGAGGCCAAATGTGGAGAATGGGACGGTGGAAATCTGAAGGCCACTCTACCTCCACTGACCGATGCAGTTTTAAGAGCAGTTCAGGTACTTTAACCGTGACACACTTGACAGGTCCTAATTGTATTAAGTGATAGGGCATCACACAGTATTTCAAACCTCTGCAATAGCTTAATTCATCGTGACTCTGAATCGCAGGCTGCTAGAACAACAGCAGAAAATGCCGTTCATATACGCCTAGTGGATGAACAAGTGAACAAAGCTATTCAAGCTGCAAATAGAGCTGCTACAGCAGCCAGAGTTGCTGCAGTAAAAGCCGTTCAAAACCGGATGGATGGCAAATTTTGTGACACTAATGTTTGAGAAGTGTAAATTTACTAATTTCATGTGTTTGGGATAGGCCACCCCGGTGAGCTAAAGCTGATCGGAGGTTGAGATTGGTTTAGGCTTCTTTTTATGATATAGGTAGTAACTTGTGTATACACTGTGTATATCGATATCATCAATGGAAGATCAAATTTTCAAGAACAGTTGTCGTCCTGCCTTATTACTGTCTTCTGCCATACTGACATAACAGTGTTCTTGTCTTTCCGCAGTGTCATTACATGTAACGTAATCCAAATCTGCTGACAGTCTCCTTCAACTAATTAGGCAATGATGGGTCACATTTGTTTTAAGAATCCCTCGTTCCGTTTCTCTCTGCATTTAATACGGCTGAAATGAAGATAATGCACCTAAACACATGCACAACCATCTTGTTTGGCAATGACACGACTTCCCAAACAACTGACTTTATCAGCAAAACTGCCATCCTCATTTCATGTATGATAATGTTTTGTTTGGTTATCATGTAGTCCACAAGCACATCTTGATAATGACGATGTGGTTGTGGTGTCCAAAAACATTTCTGGATCCACTATCTGTTTCCCAGATGCTTCTTTTATATTATTATAAACATACAACTTTGATATTTTCCATTCAAAATATCATTTACAGTTTTGTCTACTGGACTAGAAAATTTGTAAGCCACTCTGCAACAGAAAGAGAGATTAAACGATGGACATTAGTCCTGCGTCGGACCATGTCCTTTAGTATAATAAATTAATACATCAGTCAGCAGTCATCAGTATTCAAGTAAATGGAATTTCTATTCATTTGGTTGCCTTGGGAGGGTTCCAATTTCTGGCGAGTAATGTAGCAGTTGCACTACATAAATATTCTCGGGACTTTGTTTCCTGGGACAGCTCTCACATTAAATGTTTGTTAATCCCCACACGCATCAAAATGTTAAATACTGGACTGCCTATTCGCGAAAAGAAAAAGGATTAAAAGGTGTCGAACCAACTTTGTCGTATATATAATAACAACAGAACACAGACGTTAAGGTTCTAGTCTGAAATTGAGTCTCTCTTGTCTTTTATCTTGTGAAGTGATTGTGGTTAGGAGTCTACTTGCTTTGAAATTATTGATAGATCCATCGAAGCATGTTGTGTAAAACTTCTCAACCGAAAAAGGATGTGCGAGTGCAACTTCAAGTTTCATGGAGACTTTGAACTTTCAAATGTCTTATTCGTTACTACATTACATTGCACAGCACAGGCCAGCACTGTTTATGCATTTATTACTCGAAATTTACCACTTTTTATCTTGTTTGATTACATGAAACAAGATAAAATCAAAGCAAAACCGTGAAAGAAATGACCTATTAAGAAACTTTCTTGTGAAATTGGAAATAAAGGATTCAAATGAATGATTTAATAGCTTATACGACCGAAATGTCCTTTTTAAAAGTTTTAACCAAGGATAGTATTGTTTCTGCCATTCAGCCCCATTACTGCACTCTCAACATAATGAGTTTTACTTTTACCTGTGGATTGGATAGTATTCCTTTCAATCTTCTTCATGTTCAAATTATGTTTTCTGATATATAAAGGAATACTCCATCTTGAGTATGTATTTTTTAAAAAATATTAAAACGTCATCCATAGTACTGTCACCAACCTTTGCTTCTAATCCAATCAAAGCAACTTTAAATGTAATTAATTAGTGCTGATTGCGCTCATTATTCAAAAGGCCAGCTGGGAATTCGGTCACAGATTTAGCAAAATCCAGCTCCCAGAATCCAAGTCCAAACTACCATGTAAACTAATTCGTTTCAAGAGAAACGTAAAGGTCCGCTTACCGTTTTCATTACCTACCTTTATTATTATAATAAAAGTTCATTTCAGGAGGAGCAGGTATTCTGTACACAGAAGCCATAATTGGACATGGAGAAGAACTTCGGTACCGTTTGAAGGTACACGTTAAGCCATTCTCTATGTTACTCGAAGTGCCTGGCTTAACCTTGTTCAAATGCTAAATACTATTCAGAAATTGCCCAACAGAGAAGGAAAAGAGTACACTGAAAGTGGACTCTGATAACATGTCCCAATCAGCTATAACTTCAAACCAAAGTCTGTCTGATGTCCGAATCAAAACGCCCTTCCTTTGTCAATTTTTCGATTTTTAATAAATTAACTAAAATAATTTATGAACTTGAATAAACTCATGTTGTCATTAAATAGTTCTAATGAAGCTCTCTATTCATTATACTTTTTATATGATAAGTTGATTAAATTGAATTATTTCTGCCTTTTACTTATAAAAATTTTATATTAATGTTTACTAATTAAAAAGAGTTTATATTATCTTTTTGTAAATTCTAATTTATGAAAAATGAGAGAGTCGAAAGTCATTGTCAATGCAAGAGTAAAATACACACACATTGTGGTTCAATTTATTTTTTAAAAATAATATAAAAAAGTGATCGCTTGTATATATTATTATTATTCTCATTAATTACTCCTTTGATAGTAAACATGGATCCCATCTCTTAGTTAAAAGTTGATTTCTTTACCACGAAAGACGAATCTTCGTGGATTGGATTAAGTCACCTAACTTATATAATACTTTGTTAACTTGATAGCGCTACATAGTGTGAAGTTGGTTAGCTCTGATGGTGTCAGAAACGTTAAATCTTAGCAAAGTCAAAACTCGTTTCTCAATAAACTTTGCAAACAAACGACAAAAAAATAAAAGGAAACAAGAAGAGTGTTGTTCTCGTCCTGAATATCTTCCACTGACTTGTGTGTATTGTGGATGCGGAGGAGAGTAGATCACATATCTGCCCGTGAGCCATGAGTCGAGATGCTCTGTCCACCGCTACCCTGTCTTATTCTGTCTAATAATTTAACGACGTCGCTTTTTAATTAAGTGGGCAGGCACTTATAAACTTGGATAGACAGAGAATGGGACCCACCCACAAGCGCCAACCATGCAGCCGAACCCAAATCTAGCTTTAAAAATTCAAAGCCATTTTGGTATTAGACAGCGTTAATCCAAAGCCAAAATTCAAAACAAATTTTTTTGTAATTTGGTTTTATCGTTATTCTTATTCAGAACAAAAATTAATAATAATCAAGAATTTTTTAATTATTTA
>JANZXV010000006.1:9073342-9086822 GCA_027576455.1 Erythroxylum roigii
AAAACACTCTTCTAAAGCAAGAAAAGATGAAACCCTAAGTTTGTTCTTCTTTTTCTCTTCTTCTTCTCACAACCGAACCACTCTCCTCCTTTTCTCCTTCAAAATGTCGTTCCCTCTTCTCCTAACACACTCCAAGCTTTATTTCTTTCATTTAATGAAGCCAAAAGACCAAATTACCCCTCCTTATAAGCCTTACAACTTAACAACTTAAGTGATCTTCCCACTTTGCCCTTATACATTCTTATCCCTTCAATTTAATTAACAACCTACTACACTCTAACTTAATTTTAATTTCTCCAATTAATACTTCTAATTTCCATCAATCTAAGCAATAAATCTTCCCATCATTAACAAGCTAATTAAACTCTAACCAAAAACAATTAATCAAACAAAACCTCAAAAAAATAAATTTGAAAACATGCTTATTCAATAAGAAAAAAATTCAGGGGCCAACATAAGATGCTTTGTTGTAATCAACTTTTAAGTATCGTCTTGAGTTGACCTTTTGTATCTTCTTACGTTGACCTTTTGTATCTTCTTATGTTGACTGTTTTGATCTTCTTGTGTTGACCATCTTATGTTGACCGTCTTGATCTTCTTGTGTTGACTGTCTTGAGTTTGAAGTATCGTCTGGGTTTGACCATGTATCTTATGGGGTTGAGTATGTGTCGTCTTAAGTTGACGATTTGTGTCACTTACATTTTTCTTCGCACCTAACAAACTCATCAAAACAGTTCACATATTTCTAAGATTATTATTATTTGATTATCATCAAAATTAATAGTGAAGTGAAGTCTTCTTGACTTAACAGTCACAAGCCAGTTAACAAGTGGCAAGAATTCTAAGCTTACATGCCTAAAAATAAAAAGAAATTACTGGAGTTTCAATATAAGGGTCCCATCCACTACATGGAATTAATGACCATATCATGAAGATTTCTTTACACAACCCATCTTTTTCAATGTTGTCAATGCCCCGCATCAACTAAATTAGAAGACAACCAGCTATGTCATAGAAACATCCATCATCAATCATTATTAGCCTCAAACAGCACTAGAACTTGAAATAAAACATGCCTACTAAAAATCAAAGACACTACATTAAGAGGAACAAAAACTACGACAAGCAAGGGAACAACGACTGTTATTTGGGGGAGGTACGGAAAGAAATAAGTTAACAATCTACATTTGAACCCGGAGCAGTATCCGGAAACAAGGAAGTCGAGCATTCTATGAAAGAAAAAAAGAAAAAGGAAAACTACAGGAGAACAAATCAAAGAGAGAAATAAGCACCTCGTGGAAGCTGTAAGTCGGGATTCTCTCGATGTTCGTCTTGACAGCACAGAAGTCAATATCGATAGAAACATTAGTCACAGCGACAAGATCCCTCATATGTCCTTCATCCAAAAGCACCAATCTTGACCCAAGAGCTCTATTGGGTTTGTTAACTAAAATTAATTAGTAAACAAATAAAAGAGACAGGAATAACTTATATATCTGTGTT
The DNA here is from genome assembly GCA_027576455.1 of Erythroxylum roigii. Lineage (NCBI taxonomy): Eukaryota > Viridiplantae > Streptophyta > Magnoliopsida > Malpighiales > Erythroxylaceae > Erythroxylum > Erythroxylum roigii. The sequence goes on from JANZXV010000006.1 coordinate 9,074,846, forward strand.
TTATTGAATTCCACTTCTTAAATACATGAGTAATAGTAAAAGAAACCATATTTTTTAAAAAAAGTAAAAGATACCAAAATAATAAGAAAATATAGATCATAAACAACCAAAAAAACTAGCTACCGACTCTAGTAACATTAACAACAAACTTGCAACAATTTCTCTACCAAACTCTGTTAAGTCAAAATGACTTTACGATTAATAATTTTGATGAAAATCAAAAAATAATAATATTAGTAAGGCGAAGCGCAGAGACAAAAGTAAGACGAAGTGTGGAGACAAAAGTAAGACGAAGTGCGGAGACAAAAGTAAGACGAAGCGCGTAGACAAAAGTAAGACAAAGCGCGGAAACAAAAGTAAGATGAAGTGCAGAGACAAAAGTAAGACGAAGCGAAGAAGCAAAAATAAGACGAAGCGAAGTGGAAACTAAGACGAAGCAAAGACGAAAGAGAGACAAAGCTAAAGCAAAAATAAGACGAAGACCCGATACAACGTCGGATGGTTAATCAGTCTGAGTTAGTTACAGAACTCAACTAAATAACTGTTTCTTCAAAGATCAAGAAACAAGAAGAAAGAAGCGTTTATCAAGAAGCGGTTGAAGACGAAGGCTATAAATACGAGTCAGAGTCGAAGACTACAGAAGTTAGTAATTTTAAAAGAGCTAGAGATTTTAAGAAAGCTAGAAACACTGTATTCATTATGCTAAAAATTGAGAGCTATTATTTTCTGTAACAAAGCTCGCAAATATCTTTCTGTAAGAAAGAAGAAAAGTTGATAGCCTAAAGAGGCTAAGAGAGAAAAACAATACTTGTTGTAGAGACCTGAAGAGGCTCGGTGAAAAGAATACTTGTATTTTTAAGAAGTATAGTGAAATCTCATAAAGGATTCTTAGAACTAGATGTAGCCCACGGTTTAGGGTGAATCAGGATAAATTGCTGTGTCAACTTCTATTATAAACTCTCAACATTTTTTCTTATTATTTTATACAAAGTAAACTGCAATACATCGTGATATTTTCACTCAATAGTTTTTTTGAGAAAGCAAGTTTTAAAAAAAAATACATAAGGGGATCGTATTTACGAAAAAGAATACACAATTCAACTCCCCTTTCTTGTGCATTTTGTATATCAAATATAAAGTCTATACTTTATAGACGTTATATTTGATTACCATTATTGGAAAGACAGGATGCGGCTCTTCATTGAATCTTCTCATATTGATCTCTGGGAGATTATAGAGAATGGACCGTATACACTAGTAGATGACGAAGGAAATGCCATTCCATGAATTAGATGGATAGCGGATCAAAAAGCGAGATTCCAACTAAATTCAAAGGCCAAATTCTTTCTAAGTTGTACCCTAAGCAGAATCGAGTACGACAAAGCTCACGAATGCGACACTGCGAAGGAAATGTGGGATACTTTATCCATCACACACTAAGGCACCAGTCAAGTAAAGGAATCCAAGATAAGTATTCTTGTACACCAATATGAACTATTCAAGATGAAGGACGAAGAATCTATCGATCAGATGTTTGGACTATTTCAAACTATCGTCAATGGACTAATAGCTCTCGGTAGAACATATGATGATCAAGATCACGTTTGGAAGATTCTCAGAATTCTACTAAAAAGATGGAGACCAAAAGTCACCGTTGTACAAGAAGCTAAGGACTTGAGCGTGTTGAAGCTTGTTGAATTGCTTGGATCCTTAAAGATACAAGAAGCAGAACTCGATGCAGAAGATAAACCCAGATGGGAGAAATCTATAGCATTGAAGGATAGACAGAAGAATCACAAGATTCCAAGGAAGAGAAGTTCATCGTCGAAAGCGTTGAAGATCGAAGAAGTCAAGAATGACGACTCTAGTGGATCAGATCAAGATTCGAGCAAAGACGATGATGAACTATCCTTTATCTCAAGGAAGATTAGGCGCATGTGGAAGAAAAAGGAAAAAGGAAACAAAGAGTTTTCCTTCAAGAAGAATAGCAAAGATGAAGGCAAGAATGAGAAAACATTGGTCATCTGCTACAAATGCAATAAACCGAGACATTACAAGTCTGAATGTCCATTGCTGAAAAGAAAACCCAAGAAATGATGGCAATCTGGGAAGATCTAGATTCGTCTGAATCAGATATTGACTCAGAGGCATCAGTACAAGCCAACATTTTCCTAGTAGCCGAAAAAGAAAGTGACGAGGAGGTAACCTCAAAATTTAGTGAACTACAAGATGCATACTTAGAATTACTAGAAGATTCTCATGCAATACTTAAGCAGTATAAGTTGCTAAAGAGATAGTATGTAGAAAACTTAAAAAACACGCAAGTATTAGAGCAGGAAAACGTCTGCCTGAAGAAACAAGTAGACGAGATGAAGAAAAAGGTAGCTGTAGATAAATATGAGGAGATCAATAAGCTTAAACAAAGGATCAATAGTATTCACTATCATACCATTTAATTCCTAGTTTCTTATTGACAATGTGTCTTAGACCATCTCAAGCAATAAAACTAAATGGAATTTGTACAAGTGCAATAGAAAATAAGGAATCTAAGTATTTAGGCAAGGAACGGAAAAAAAATACATGTTTATATTTATATCCCATTTAATCACGTCTAAGGTTCTAATTCATTTTTTAACAATCTTCTAGAATATAAATGAAGCCTTAGTAAAGTTTCCATTAAACCACACCAATTTCCATTGAGGGATAATCACTTCAGGAGCTTTAAAAAGGGATACATAAAAGTTGTCTATGAATTTTATGAATTATATCTTAATCAAATAGTAGTATCCTCTTTGCTTAAGTCAAGATTATAGTTTGAAATTGAATTCATGATTATGGAAAGCCTCTTTGTTGATAATGTAACAACCCCTTGGTTATCTCTTTAAGTCTTGCTCTAGATGGAATACTTAGATGAGGTGAACTAAACTCTAGAAGCAAGTGAAGAGAACTTAATTCATTCTAGTTTTCATGCCAAAAACTAGTTTTCTCCCTATTCCTAATTAAAATTTTCATCTCCTTAGCTATGAAATCTTAGTTTCAGTAATTAATTTATCCCATAATAACTTCTAATATATATATCATAATAATGTTTTCTTTAACATTTTAATAACTTTGTCCCTACCATTGTAAAATTTTAGTGACAATAAATTTTACTCCAAGGTTAAAATGTAATAGTGAAAAAATAATATATATCTAGTTATGAAACTCATTGACAAGAAAAATAAGGTTGTCCTATATATTCATTTTAGTTTTTATGTATCCACTTCATATGTTTACTCTATCTTCTCTTCCTTATCTCTTTTTTTGTTCTTTTGGTTTCTATAGAGGTTAAACTTTTCCCATTTAGTGGTTTGGCCTCTTATAAAGTGTTTCTTTTGTTTCCTACTCTATATTGTCTTCCTTCAGTTCCTATTACTCTTTATCTTTTTATTGCTTTCTTCTAACTCCTTCTTCCTACCGCCTTGCTCATTTACCTTCCTCATCCTTTCTTATCCTACGTCATTCAGTCTTTTATCATGTTTTCCTCTTCATCCGCTTCCTTGTAGTTTCCTTATTATAACCAGTTCTTGGCTAACTAGAGCTTCTTTTTGGGCAAGTAAAAGGCATTTCTCTCTTTTCATTTTTGCCTTTTCTTGCTTATTTTTAGAACAATTTTTGAAACCTTTTTGTAGTATAGTTGAACATTTTTCCTTTTAATGCTAAAACTACTGAACCCCTATATGAAACTAGTAAGCTTTCCTCTCTACTTGATCTTTTCTTTCCTCTTCCCTCTAAAACTTCTTGTCCCACTTTAAGCTTCATTATGCCTCTAAGTCTTCCTCTTTCATCTCTTCCCCTACCTTCTCCTCCTATCTCCATTACCTAATCTTCTTCTTATCATGTTCCTTCTCCTACCCGTTTTGCTCATAGTTTTATAGATCCCATGACCATCTTAAAGCCCCTTAGTTATTCTTCTTATATTAATCTACACCTCAACTAGAAATAGGTGATTAAAAAGTCTTCCTATGTATCACTTCAATATTTCCCTCTAACTCTAACAACATCCAATAAGATAGTCATAGTCTCTCCTCCTCTATAAATCCTCAAGAAATGTTCTAAGAGTTAGTCCTTTACTCTTATTGGCTTCTTTCTTGGGAGAAGACCAGGCTTTCCTTTGATTAATGACTGGGCCGTAAAGCACTAAAACAATAGAGTTCTTATTAAGGCTTTTCTTAACAAGGAGGAGATGTTCTTTTTAAGTTCTCCTCTAATTATGGAGCTTATGAAGTGCTGAAGTGGCCTTGGAACTTCTGCAGTCTTCCCCTCTTCCTCCAATCTTAAAATTCAATCATTAACTTAGATGATACCATATGCAATCGAATTCCCTTGTAGACAAGCCTTCATAAAGTTCCTTTTAAATACTAGTACATCAAAGATTTGAGTCTATTAGTACGCTATATTAGCAAGCCAATTTGTATGAATAAGGGAACTACCTCTAGGTTAGTGATAGGATATACTAGATTTTATGTCCTTGTTAAGTTAAAGTGAGAGTTTCCTAACACTATACCATTTTTTGGGTTTAAGTGAGAATGATTCATTGGTTAAGGATACCATCAACATCTCTTACCAATAAAGGGCATCATTCAAGCAGCAAAGTAAAGTCTAGAAATCCAATAGAAGATTATTATAAAAAAGGGGGATTACTATGAGCTAATAAGCAAAGGAGAATCACATCATCTATATTCTTCAATTTTATATGTGATCCAAGAAGCGATTGTAAGAGGGATGAACATAGAAGTGATAAGCTTTAAAATTTATAAATGTTATAAGAAACTAACAGGCATTAAAAAGGAGCTCAATAAACTCATATCACACCTCCACTCTAACACAAACCTTTTTTAATAATATAAGAGCAATTGAACCAAAAGAAGAAGGAAATCTATAATTCTCCTAGGAACTCATTAGCTCTAATTAATGTTAAAGTTACTTTGAAAAATTATTCAAAAACTATTGAAACTCATTGCTCCTTGATCAAGCAAAAGGCTAGAATTCTATGGCTCAAATATGTTGATAGTAACTCCATAAATCCCTTCTAGGCAAAACAAAATAGAGTCAATTCTCTAAGCTTAGAAGATGGTCATGTGATAAACAATCAACCTCAACTCTTAGATTACACCTTAGATTACTTTCATAACTCAATGGGAACTCTTACTTCTAACTCCTCTTCTATCTCAGTCCTCAATATCTTTTTCCATAAATTCCTATCCTAACTTTAATGTTATCTTCTTATTAGGACATTCACTAAGGACGATATTGAAAATTCTATCTTTAGATTTAAACTAAACAATTTCCTTGGTCCAGATGGTTTTAACACTTGCTTCTTATAAACCACATATATGTAAGCAATTCTAGAATTTTTACCCAATGTTAAAATGTTGAAAGTTTAGAATAAAACACATATACACTTGGTTCTTAAAGTTGTCAATCCTTCCTCATTAAGGGATTTTAGACCTACAACTTATTATAATATCCTTTACAAGATAATTGCAAAACATTTAGCTAATCTATTGAAGTTTGTTCTCCCTTCCTTTATCAACCCAACCTAAGTTGCATTCATATATGGAAGATCTATAGGGTATATTGCTTGTTCGAGAATTCTTTAAGAACTATCATTTAAAAGAATCTAGGCTAACTTGTAAGATAAAGATTTATCTTAATAGAGCTTTTGACTTTATGTCTTGGGAATTCATTCTTCACTCTGTAATTGCCGTTGGATTTCCAATTCAATTCACTTTTTGGATAAGTCAATATGTCACCACATCATCTTTCATTATGTTTGTTAATTATGAGGCCTCAAAATTATTTAAAAGAGCTAGATGAATTATGTAAGTGATCCCCTCTCCATATACCTATTCACAATCGATATTTATGTCTTATCTAGACTTATTTTTCATAATACTGGCATAGAACATAGTTTCAAATACTACAAAAAATTAAAGAAATTCAATTTTATTATTTATTATTTATAGATGACATTCTTCTCTTCTTTGGAGTTAATTTTTTATTTGTTTCCTATTTTACTAAGTCTTTGAAAACTTTTAACATGATTTTTAGTTTGAGTGTTAACAAAGAATAGTTTTACCATGGTTTCAGTTGATGCAACCTACATATATTAAAATCTTATTGACACTTTAGGTTTTCTCCCAATTCTCCTCCAATCATCAACATTGGAATTCAAATTTCTACCAAAAGAATTTATATAGGAATTTCCAACGTCTCTATGACATGATAAGGAATACAATTGGCAATTGGTGAAACATATCCCTCTCTCATATGGGGAGATTACAATTGATCTCATATGTACTTATTAACTTGTACATCTATTGGTTAGCACATCTCATTCTAAAAAAGAAGATTTACAAGGACATAGAGAATCCTATAAGGAATTTCCTTTTGGATAAGAGGTGTTCACTAAAAATCTTGTGCAAAATTTATTTGGAAAAGCATTTGCATATTAAGGAAAAAAGGAGGATTAAGCATTCATTTTATCGAGGTAGTAAACAATGTTTTGCCAGCTATAATGTTATGGAGCCTTCTAAAGGATAAGGAATCCCTTTAATTCAAATGGGAAAATTAACAATATATAAAAGACAAAAACTTTTGGACCATTAAAAATTAGGAAGGACTCCTCTTGGATAATAACTCAAATCCTAAGAAAGAGGGCATAGATACAATCTTGCGAAATGGTAAAAGCACCTAGATACGATTTGGAAATTGGGGAAAATTTGGGTCCTCTAAATATGATTCCTAGTTACCATAACTTTAGACTACTATTCCCTAAAAATACTAAAGTTAGTGCTATAATCAATGAGAGGTAACTACTTACAATAATAGGAATAACAACTTTTTCAAAAATTACTTCCCTAACTATCATATGAATTAATATTCATAGGAAACCATTATTTGGCTACATTTTTCATCTAAAAGCTTCACCAAAAAATCATGCACATATTTGATTAGAGAATATGGCCTTTAATTTAAATGGTACAAGCTAGTTTGGTGTAATTTCTTATCCATTAGAATCTCTTTTATTCTCTCATTAGCTGTGAGAAATAGTTTAAGCCCCTTGGACAAAGTTAAGAGCTCTTCCCCTATCAATCCTCTTTGTAAGCTATGCAAAACTTATTATGAGTCTTATGATTATCTCTTCATTGATTGTCTTTTTGCAAACAAGCTATAAAAGAACATGCAACTCTTTTGCAATCACTTCTTCAATGCCAATAATTAGAGCAGTATACTATAATGGTTTCTGAACCAAGTCATTTGAAAGGTGATGACTATAACTTTTTTAAGGTTACATTTGGGAATACTATTTATACAATATAGTGGAAAAAGAACTCTAGGTTATTTAGGAATTAACAACATGACCTTAAAAACATCAGAAGGATAAGGGAAATCATTTTAACCAGAGGTGGCACTCTATCTCTCTTAGCTGAATTATCCATTAGGTGAAATTTATAAATACCATTAACTAAAAAGCATAAGGATTTATTTGTTCCTCTTTTGATGTTTTAGTGTTGTAAATGTTATTGACTAGTATGAAGATTATGGCTAGTAACTGAATTTTAGTCTGACTCTTTTGGCTAGCTTTGTTTGTTTAACTATTATTTTGTAACTTTTATGGCTTTGGCCTAGTAATATATATCATTTTAACTTCCAATCAAAAAGTGTATGTTACATCAATGTTTCGTATAAATTAAACATTATTAGAAAAGTTTACAAATTCATAATTGATTATACTGCCCTACTAATTATAAATAGATATTTATGTATATATTTTAAATTGATATAAATTATTTGAATAATTTATTCAACTTATTAATTATAATAATTAAAGTCACTTTCTTTAAAACTCATTGCTGATCCAATTTTGGAGAAAATAGCTTTACTTTATCATATTTATAAAAAAAATCAAATAAATTAACTTTATTTAATTCTCAATTTCATTTAAGAAAAGGTTAATGATATAGAATTTTGTTGTGGTTTAACTTATTCCAAAAACTACTTTTTATTTTGAATAACTTACAAAGAATTATATTTATATTAATATTATAAAAATGGTAGATTAGTGAGCTTAAATATTATATTAATTTACCATCTAGCTCTCCAACTTCATCTGTTTTGTTTCCTCCTATTCCCAAAGCCTAGAATAAGCTAGTTAGCGACAGTGAAAAATTTGATAAACTTAGAGTCATTCACTCTGTCAAGAACTATCCCTCTTATATTATCACTCCTTCTTTAGAAGTCCTTCAGGCTAGATCTACAAAGTGAAAGCCCATTGTGGTTGGCTTCTTTCTAGATAAGAGGCCTTCCTTCCCTTAGATCAAGGCATGAGCTTATTCATTATAGAACAAGCATGACTTAGAACAAATTCTCATTAAGGAAGAGGATTGTTTCCGCTTTAAATTTACAGATACGAAAAGCATATATTATGTAATTGACTAAGGTCCTTAGGTATGACAAACCTATCTTCCTCCTTTAATGGTATTTGGTTATGAAACTTAATAAGAACAGCCTCAAGAGCAATATACCTCTTGAATAATGGTTAGTTATAGGTCTCAATTACCTTACAAGTGTTTTTGTAAAACCTCTAAGGCTTGATGAACACACAACTAGCTTAAGAAGATTTGTACTTGTTAATTTATGTATTAATAAAGAGAAAGATGATAAATTCCTCGATGCCCTCTTAATACACCATCTCAATAAGATTGGCAATTTGACTCATATTGGAATCTCACTCTTATCTTTAGAGACCTTTTTAAGAAAAATTGGTTAAAGTTTAAAGGCCCAAAACTCAGACTTTGGATTAGAAAAATAAGCTTGCCTCTTTGGGGAATGCCAAGTTCCCCTAAGAATGGTAAGTGGCCTATTAAACTAATGGTATCATCTAATTTCTAAATTCCTTTTAGTAAGTTAATTTCTAAACTTGAAAACAATATGGGCAATTTGATAAGGGGAAACTTTAAGAAAATATCAAAGCCCTCTCCTTTGACTGTTTTCATCTTTGTTTAAGATAACTATAAACTAGAAAAAGCTTAGCAGAATATATCTAAAGGAATATATGAAATTTTAACACCATTTTCTTATAGGAAGTCTAGTAGGAAAACAAACAGCAAGGGTTGTCAAGCCTTCACTTTTCAATTATCATATCTTTAAATGTGACGGGATTAAATTCCCCAAAAAGAAAATAACAAGTTGTAAAATATTAAATAGAAGAGAAAATGCTTGTAATTATTGGCATGTTGAAAACTAAAATAAAAGAACAAGCTTTTAACAAAGGACTAAGGTTCCTTGGTAGTAAATGGGAAACAATCTCTAATTATTCAACACATTTTAATGGGAGAATTTTAGTAGCTTATAGTCCTATTATTCTTAAAATTCTCCATTCACACCTTGTTGATCAGTTTTCGTACCTGATTCTTCAATTTCATTCAATTTAGAAAGTCATTAATGTCACCTTTATATATGCTTCAAACCTTGCATTTTAAAGAAGATATATATAGAGATAACTAGAAACCCTAGCCACACTTATCCAAGGCCTTTGTTTAGTTTTGGTTCCCTTCAATTGTACCTTATTTGCTTAGGAGGCATAAGGTTTTAAGTTGCTCCCTAAGCTAGTTGATGATGATTTCAAAAATTCTTTAGACAACTTTGGGCTCATTAACCTTAACAACAAGGGTAATTAATTCACTTGGGTAAATAAATAAGAGGGTAGATGGTCAACAAGGAAAAAACTTGATAAAGGGATTACTAATTCAATTTGGATATCATTTCTTCCTAATAATTATTGATTTTTCAATGCTCCACATATTTTTGACCATTTTCCTCTAGAAGTCAATATCCCTATTCCATGATAAAGATGAGAACTCCCATCAGGTTTGTGAATTTCTTAACTAAGCTTGATGGATATGAAGAAGCCCTAATTAAGGATCTTTCATACATATTACTAGACATGAAGCTCATAAACTAATAAGGAAGCTACAAGTGTTAAGGGATGAACTTAAAATCTTACATAACAAACACCTCAAAATTACTTACACTTTTTTTGTCATTTCTTCTTAAATTGAACTTTAGGAAAACCAAGAGAAACTTTATGCTAATCCTGGAGAGGCGTTTTTAAAGGATAGGAGAAAAAGATGCTTAATAGATATCTATATGCTCTTGATGCTCTTCACTGGTTGAAAAAAGGTGATGCAAGTTCAACTTATTTCCTTAGAGCCATCCAAACTAAAAGGAACTCTAATAAGATAATTGTTATATTTGATGTCAATAGGATACTTTGTAGGATCAAAAACTCCTAAAGAAGCTTGCCTTTAAACACTTCTAAATGATAATTGATTCAGAAGATGTCTCTTTATCAACATTCCAGTTATTGAATACATTACCCCTAGCTTGTCTCATGATTAGATTAGCTTCCTTACTTCACCTTTCTTAAATCTAGAGATTAAGAAAGCCCTCTTTAGTATGCCTCCTAACAAAAACATCTAGACCTAATGGATTCAATGTTTCCTTTCTTTTCATTCAAAAGTCTTATAATTTACTTAGCAATCACATTTGTAGTGTTGTCAAAGAATTTTTCAGATAAAAAACTTGCTCAAGGAGTTTTGAAGGATTTACATCTATCTTGTTCCAAAAGCACTTAACCCTTCCTTCAAAGACTATAATACCATTTCATGTTGTAATACTATCTATAAAATCATCCCAAAGATTTTGGATCATAGATTAATAAAAAAAATCCATTAAAAGTTGTTTAATGAAGATTGATCTATTTAAGGCCTTTGACACCATTAGTTAGAACTACATCCTTTATGCTCTATAAGGTTTTAGCTTTCCTTACAAACTCATTAATCGACTTTATCAATGCATCTCCACTCCTTCATATAGCATTCTATTAAATAAGGAAGCTCCATATATGTTTAGAGGTACAAATAAGATAAGACAAGGTGATCCTATCTCACCTTACATCACTATTATCTATATTGATGTTCTATCAAGAATTATCTCTTTCAATATTGCTTAAGGTATGCCATTTAGTTACCATTATAAGTGGGAGAACTTATTGCTTCATAACCTTTCCTTTACTGATGATATATTCCTATTTTGTGGCGTTGATAAGGATTTAGTTGGGACTCTAATATATTCCCTAAAGCTTTTTTATGATTTCTCTGACTTTACAATAAACATGTCCAAAAACAAATTTTTGTTTCTTATTGTTCAAATGGAATGTTTTAAGTTATTAGAATTATAAGTTTGTAGCTTCACAATCACTCCTTCAAATACTTAAATATCCCTATTTATACTTCTAGACCTATATATAGTGATTGTGTCACTCTTTTTGACTCTATTGATGAGAACCAACAACTAGAAAACTAAGGTTCTCTCTTATATAGGATGGTTCTCTCTTATATAGGTAGGTGTCAACTAACATCTTCCATTTTTAACAATATAAGTGTGTATTGGAGCTCCCATTTGTTTTGCCTCTTAATCTCATAAAAGTGATTAGTAAGCTTCTTAAGAACTTCCTTTAGAGTGATTTAGCTTATGTAAAAGGACTGGCTAAAATTAGCTAGAAAGACGTTTGTCTCCCTAAAGAACAAGGTGGGTTAGGAATAAATGTGTTAAAACAACAAAGTTCTTATAGCTAAAAGAATATGTAGATTGTTCAGTTATCTCAAGATCTTATGGGTGAAATAGATGCATATGGAATAATTAAAGGGCAATATCTTTTAGAATATGAAAGTTAATACTTACAACCTTTGATCTTTAAATCGATTATTAAAACTTAGAGAAGTAGTCCAAGGAAATGAAATTTCAAATTGGTAATGAAGAAATCTCTACTTTCTAAGGATAACTGCTCCAACCTTGAGCCTCTCTATATACTTCCAAGCTTCTCATTATTGTAGTGTATAATCCATTTAAATGATAAGTATAAAATTGT
>JANZXV010000006.1:9142675-9164616 GCA_027576455.1 Erythroxylum roigii
AAAGTCAAACTTTCTAAATTCTTCAAATTTTCACACTTTTTCTTTTTAATTCTTGCTATTTAACTTTATTTCAATCAACTCATCCACTTTCTTCTCACAATCCATACAAGTTCACTCAAATATCAAAGTCCTCAAAATTAGACAATTCATCTCTCATAAATTTTTCTTAAATTCCTCGAATTTTCTTATATTCATAATTTTCTCACCAATTTCTTTCTCATTAACTTTCATTTTAATATTTCTATTTTTCACCAAAAATTCAGGGTCCAACAGTCTTAGCATTTGAAGGTCAAATAGTTGACCATAAAGAAGTTGATACATAAAAGGTGACACTGAGGAGAAGCATTTGAGGACTGAGGAAACATTGGTCGGTCCTTTAACTAAAGTACTTCGCCCACTTATAGTTAAAAGACAAGTTTACAGTGTAGGTATTTTTAAATCTTTAGACACTATCAGTTAGGGGATCGTTATGTTTGCTCAATGTACATTAAACATTTTGATTTATTATAACATGTATGGTGGTTCATCAATAAAGATTATCATCATTTATCCTCAGTACTACATGTTATCATACATAGTCATAATACATGTGAAAGTCTTAAGATTTGTATTGGGCATATATATAACTTTGACCTTAAGACATGTCATTAGGACACATACAATTTTATATATATAAATATATATATAGATTTTGACATGACATAGGGGATATAAGTTTTAATCCCAGAAAGGTATTCTTTGATGTAGTTTAGCATTCGGTTAGAGAACATAGAGGTTTTATCTAATGCAGTTTTGCATTCGATGAGAGAAAACAAGATTTCTCTTATGCAGTTTGGCATATGTGGTTTAGCATAAAGTTTAGAGAAATCGAGACCTATAAACAGAAAGATGATACATATCAAATCATACAGGTATCGTATGAGTTTGTCACACTCATTTTCTCATTAATGTTAGTGATGTATTAGATATTCATGATTATATTGAACCTGTGTCACATATAACACATGTGTTTGATATCTTTTGATATCGAAAGCCTTACGGGTGGAATGATGGACTTTTGTTATCTTTGGATCAAATGTTTTGTTTTTAAACTTGATCAATCAATACAACAGTGTGACTTAACCAAATTTTTTAAACTGTTTTTCAAACTTGAGCCACTAACGTAATTAATTATTGTCCAAGGGGGAGAATATTAGAAATTTTCCCATTTAGTGGATATCATCATCATCATCATCATCATCACACCCAATCCGAATTCCTGCAATGAAGCGAGGTCTAGGGAGGTCTGATAGTACGCAGCCTTACCCCTACATAGTAGAAAAGCTGTTTCCGAAAACCCACATATAGATGTAACAAGAAAATAGTGATGCAGGTTAAAAGAGTAAATAAGTAAAAACTGGCACGTAAAATATTAAAATAAATAAAAATACAATAAATACATAAGGAAAATACCTGATGGTGGCCAGATCTGCTAGTAACTCACACCCTACGAAGACCGGCTCTTCTCATTGCTAGTTATGTTAAGAGTCTCACTGAGAGACCCTGAGTGTGACAATCCTACGATTTTAGATGCCATCGCCAGACTCTTTCCCGACTACCCTAACCTGACAAACCAAGTTGATGACCCGCAAGCCTTCACTAAAACTTACAACTCTCAAAGGCAGAAAGGGCTTTGGGTTGGACTTCCTATGCGGTAAGTATGAGGCGCGAGAACTTTAAAGGGTGTCATTTACCGTTATCCTATCAAGCCAGACTTTCCTAATTCTAGCCACTGCCTTAGTAAAGGACAACTCTAACATATCTTCCTTGATTACTTCCCTCTGGTTCTTGTAAGGCCTCCTTATTCTCCTTTTGTAGCCATTAAGGGTCATTTTCTCACAGCGTCGTACCGGAGCATCAAAAGGCATCCTGTGCACATGCCCAAACTACCTAAGCCTAGTCTCTCTCAACTTGTCAGCAATACTAACCACCTGCAGTCTGTCTCTCACCACATGATTCCATACCCTATCTCTTTTGTAATGCCACACATCTACCTAAGCATACACATTTCTGCTACTAACAACTGTCGCATATGTCTACGTTTAGTAAGCCAACACTCTACCCCATATAACATAGTTGGCTGCATCATCATTTTATAGAACTTCCCTTTGAGTCTTAAAGGGACCTTTTTATCATATAAAAAACCTGATACACTTCGTCATTTGCCCCACCCAGATCTAATATGATGTAATATATCGTCATCGATATTACCATCTCGCTGAATGATGGACCCAAGGTATCTAAAGTTCAATGTTTGTGGTATAATGTCATTACCAATTGCTACTGCCTCTTCTTGTACCATTTGGCTACCTGAAAAGTTGCATTCTAGATACTGCGTCTTGGACCTGCTCATTCTAAAACCTTTCAATTCTAACTCTTCTCTCCAACACTTTAACTTGGCATTGACCCCCTCCTTGGTCTCATCCACCAGGACAATATCGTCAGCAAATAATATATACCAAGGTACCTCTCATTGAATTTGTTTGGTAAGTTTATCTAATACTAATGTGAACAAAAACGGGCTTAAAGTCGAGCCTTGGTGTAGTCCAACACCAATAGAGAACGCTTCTGTTTTGCCTCGAATCGTCTTTACGCTAGTCAATGCTCCTTCATACATATCCCTAATTACTCTGATATACATCATAGGAATGTCCTTTGCCTCCAAACACCTCCATATGAGTTCTTTAGGAACCCTATCATACGCCTTCTCCAAATCCACAAAAACTATATACAAATCTCGTTTTCATTCCCTGTAGCATTCCATTAGTCTTCGGAGTAGATGTATTGTTTTTGTTGTGGACCTACCAGGCATAAATCTAAATTGGTTGGCCGATATAAAAGCATCTCTTCGGATTCTCTTTTCAATTACCTTCTTCCACAGCTTCATAGTATGACTTAGTAATTTAATGTCTCGATAGTTGTGACATTGTTGGATCTTGGATGTCTCCTTTTCCCTTGTATAAGGGGATTAACCTACTCAATCTCCATTCATCCGATATTTTTGCTGACTTGAGGATCACATTAAAGAGTCGAACTAACCACTCAATACCTACAACTCCTATTCGCTTCCATACCTCTATAGGGATCTCATCCGATCCTACGACCCTTCCGTTCCCCATCCCCCTCAAAGCCTTTGTAATCTCTCCCCTTGTGATCCTCCCCCATGAGTCCCCATTTAGAAAATGTCCCGAAACGGAGGGTTCGTCTAACTCTATGTTGGCCAATATGTCTTTATTATATAGACCATAAAAGTATCGCTACCACCTCCACTTGATGGCTTGGGCCTCTATGAGTATTTGTCCTGCTTCATCACGTATATAGCAGACTTGGTCGAAATCCTTCGTCTCACGTGCCCTATCTCGTGCTATCTTGAAAATTTTTTGTGCTCCCTTAAACGTCTCCAAATCCCTGTACATAGTCTCGTATGCTTTTCCTTTAGTCATTGAAATAGTCTTCTTGGCCTTCTGTTTTGCCAATCTATACCTTACTCCATTAGTTACCCACTCCGCCTCTGTTGCACTTGCCAACAGATCTTTAAAAGTTCTCTTTTTTGCCTTTATCATTCCATGAACCTCGTCTGACCACCACCAAGCTTCCATCCGCCTGCCCCCTCGCCTTGTAGATATCCCTAAGAGTTTTGTGGCGGTTTCTCTCACTACGAAGACTACTCCCTGCCACATCCTATTAGCATCCCCACACATAGCCCATGTTGTATTATACCAAACTTAAGTCCTAAAATATTTCACCATGTCTCCTTTTGGCCTCCACCATCTAATTTTGTGACAATGCTTGGTAAATTGTTGTGCCCTCCATCCCTTAATTCCTAGATCCAAAACTAACAATTTATGTTGGGTTTATAGGCATGTTGTCGGATGCACTTTGCAATTCATGCACCATGATCCGACTCTTGTCCTGAGAAGGAGATAATCAATTTATTTCTTAGTCATGCTACTCTGAAACATCACTAAGTGCGCTTCGTTTTTCTTAAATAAGGATTTAACTATTAAATAAGGAATTGTAATTTTCGGTTTTTCAATAACTTATCAGTTAAGTTACGTAATTTGATCCCGATAAACATAATAAAATGACTCAATAAATGATCTGAATTAATGGGCCTAAATTTATGAAGAAAATAAATCTCGATCAGTGTGAACCGGATCCTATATTGAGTCTTTGATGGAGAGGTCCAATATAGATGCTATATAAAGAAGGTTAAGGTCTCTTGAAGCTGCTGCAGCAAATCGTGAATGTAAAGATACTGTGACCCATTCAGAGGTTCATATATACAGAAAGCTACAGAAAGACTTTGACGCATCTCGGTGAGCAGATCTTGTGAAGGTGTAAGTGGATTCGCGTTCGTTTTAGTTTCGGAAAGCTCGTTTAAAGTTACGAAATCGAAATCAGGTATTTTCAACATTTCTTCATTTATTTTTCTTTCACATTCTATGTGGAACGCGTGCTAAGGCTTATGATGCAAGTTACAATATATTCCCTAATTTATTATTTCTGTTCAAAGCACTATATTTATCTATTGAAAACTATAACCTTTCTGTTAAAGTTACAAGATAAGGTGCTTAATTTTTATTTGACACTGAGGAATGAATATTACCCTTATTGAACACTTCGGAGCTATGAAAACTCATTTATTAAAAGCACAGTTATACGCAATAAGAGATCATATATCGTGTTACTAATTAGCAAACAAACAATCTTCCATGTGACCTCTTCAAAATTTTGTGTTCGTTCGAAATTAAACTTAACAGAATGAATAATAGACAACACCAATCCATTTAAAGCTCTCTAAAACTCTAGTATATAGACTACCTATTGTGGTATTACAGGTAGCCATAGGTAAAGCTTCCAACCACAACTTGATTTTCATTTAGACTATCAAATCTTGTAAACGACAAGGGACAGGAACATCGAAAGCATTAGCGTTTTGAGACAATGAAAATGTTGTGGACTCCCGTAACTGGAACATATAATTAGGACCAAGAGAGCCATGTGCAAATAATCAATAAGCCACGAACAGAGCCGTATTGTGAGCTTCATCTTAAGCTAATTATGTTAACTTTTGAAATATTTTATGCTAATGTGAAATTGGCAAATCAGACATGATTGGTTCCGTTACGTATTAAAGTGACTCTACATGTAGTATTCTCCTCCCCGTTATTACAAGGCCTCGAACCAGAATGTCCTATAGTTTCAAAAGCGATCCAGCAAGCGCGTAGCTTACTAATTAATCAAGCTTAATTTACATGTATAAAAAGGCTACTCTAATCTCTTCAATTGTGGGACTAATTCCATAACAGCACATAAGTGGTATTTCTTAGTAGAATGATTAGACTAATCCAAAAAAGGTCAATATTAATCAGACAATCCTAGGGCGTGTAAACCGTTTGGTGGGACTTAGGATTGTGTTTGATCGAGCTCAAGCTTCTTTTTTTATATATATGTGTAGAGTTCGGTGCAATTCCAAGTTCGAACACGAAATACAATGTAGGTTCGTCTGCTCAAGTCTTGGTTGAGAGTACAAATTCATTTGGATTCCTATAAACGGAGCTACGCGAGGCTTATGGTACACTGGGCCTCCCAACATTTAAAAAAATTAAATGTTTTGATTTTTATTATATATATATATACATGGATATAGTTATTTGGAGCTCATTGGTGTATTGGACCCATCAAGATTTAAAAAAATTAAATATTTGGACCCTTTTATTTTAAATTTCTGGCTCCAGTCATATTAGGTGGATCTTAAGTTTTGACAATTGCTCATAAAAACTTTCACACGACTAAGAATTATGTTATGGATTAATTGTGATAATTACCAACAAATTAAAATAACCGTATTCTTCAATTTAAAATTTAAAATCTTATTTGCAGGCTAATTAGTAATTACAATTTAATCTTGAAATTGACATCAAGAAGGATATGTATAAGGTTTTCAACAATATTGTTTGGGACTATTCTTTGTCTGTGATGGAAACCTAACCAAGTGACCAAGTGTTAGCCTGAAATATTCCATGGCGAGCTTGGCATATCATAATGTCTATTACTTTCATACATAATAGTAATAGCTATCTCATAATGTCTGCCGTTACTTGGCATATCATTCAAATATAAGAGAAAACAAAGTTAACTTATAATACTCGCATATTACATGATCGCTAAATGCTAAGAAAATATGGTGCTACTTAACATGCCCAAAAGTTACGGTGCTACTAAACATGCCCGGAAGTTATGGTGCCACTAAACATTCCCGACATAATCTAATACATGTGCTTCGGCTGAAGAGTGTAATAATTGCTGACATCCTCCTTGTAGACTACATGGTTCAAATAAAAACGACCTTTATCAATATTATCCTAGAATTTGAAGTCCTTTTTCTTTGATTTCCCTTCTTTCTCTTGCATCTTTCGCTTCCTTTTCTTCTCATTCTGTATCAAAATAAAGGATCAGTCTTATTTGCCAAGTCTTTATACCCAGATCATACAGCTGAATGACTATTTAACTTGTGATTTGGTTTCATGAATTTGCATCTCAAGACCTCAATATCATTTGCACAAATACCATTAGCAATAAAGGTAACACACCTCTGCAACCATGTCACTAAAGTCCTCCCGTTGACTACGCAGCTTCTCCTCCTCTCTAGCTTCCTCGTACCTGTCAATTCACCAGAGTCATAAATCTTTTGAGAAAAGAGCAATAACACTAAGGGAGCGGAGCATATTTATAAAAGCATCACTTACTTTGCAGGTAAGACATTATCCATAAGTTCCAATTCTTCTGGTTGTAAAGTGACATCAACTTTGTCAGTCTTCTGGCCTCTAAGCAAGTCAACCTGCCAAAGATTAATTAATTGTTAAGATTCGATCACATTTGATAAATCAAACCTTCTGTACCAAGTCAATGTCCAGGAAAAAAAAGTTAGCATAAGATGAGTTAAACAATTTGTTTCTAGTAAAGAAACAATCATACTTACCCTTTTGGCTCCCGTTTTATCTTGGGTGCCACTGGCAATGTTATAGCTGCAGGAAATATCATAAAAATGAGAGTTTATAGAATGTTAATGAACTCATTGAACTTTTAAGGTCAGGTCATACGTGTGAGTTGTTCCAAGTAACGTCCCTGGAGCAATAGACTCTCCTTTTTCTTCAAGAACCTAAAATATTGAGGGAAAAAAATTACAGAGAAGTTAAATTCCAGAACAATCACCAACTATATTAATTGTAAAACTGCCAAAGGGTGGATGATACTCACTTGGTAAAGAGGCCTCTCAGGTTCCTTCCTTTGCTGCTTGCGAAGGTCAATAACATCAGGTGTCTCAACACCAGTTGGCGTGCTGAAGGGGAGAGAAAGAATGTTACTTGCAATAAATATAACCCTTAAATTAAGCAAAACAAATAAAATAAAAGAAATTCAAATAGCATTCACCATGTATAAAATATTTATAGCAATACAAAATTAAGCAATGCAATGACATATGATTAAGGTCCACATTCAGCAGTTAATGACTACAAATTAACGGCATTGAGAAACTTTAACTGAATACCTTGAAAGACTATCTACAGATTGAATGCCAGCCTCCAATTCCTCTTCCTCAATCTCTTCTTCCACTTCCTCTTCTTCCTCCTCTTCCTCTTCCTCCAAATCACCCCAGTGCTTGGTCTTGTCAACTGGCTCCTCCTGGAAAGTTTGTCGATAGCACATTAACCAAACTGGTTAAACATTCACAAAATTGATGTCTATTAAATAACAGAGAAAGAATGATTGAAATAACACATTACCTCATAATTAGGTTGTTCTTGCTGCTGAACTCCAAAAACATCTCCATACAATGGACGACCATACTACTCACAGCACATGGAAGTAAAATAGAAAAAAATTAAATAATATCAACTGGTACATACGAGTAAACTCATAAAACAAATTGAGGTGGAAAATTGCATGACATTAAATTGCAACTTACCTCATCAACAGGAGGTTTGCCCCAACCACCAGGGTGATAACCGAAGCTAGCCCCAGGTGGAATAGGAGCATTAAGGCCAGGTATTTTCAGATGAGGGTAAGACGGAGGTGGCCCATATCTCTGAAACAAAGAAATCAAGACCTTAAATACTTTTATAGAGGATTTTTTTTCTTGTAAGGGATGGTGGAGGGAAGGCAGATGACTACAAAATTGAACTCAGAAAGCTTCAACAAATATATGATCAACATGATTAAACACAAAAGCACATTAGCCAACCTGCATGTTAATAAGCCAAGGAGGAGGAGCACCGTCTGGCATGCCAAGAGCTTCTTTAAGTTCGTGTGACAGAGTACCTGGCTTCATCTCCCTAAGTTTTACCTGAACACCACCAATAAGATATTATCAACATAAAACTTCTCAATTTATCATCAAACATTTTCTAATCTTCCAACAAACCAATACTAAAAGCTAAAGACAACTGCAATTCAACTCACTGAATTCACAAGTACACTGGCTAAAATATATTAAGCAGAACATTCCCCCGCCCCTTCTATACAACACTAGTATAATTCTTACATTATTACACCCTTTCGTGAAGTAATTCTCATGGAAAACATACAGAAGTTTGTCATAAAGTAAAAATCACCACTGTCCTAAAGAAGTGTTATACCTCAAATTCTTTTCCTTCATGATATAGGTCACCAAGAGTTGTTAACTTTGGCTTTGTTTGATACTTGAAAAATGCATCATGGAGAACCTACCACGAGCAAAGCATATTGTTACTGCAAGTGAAAATGTAAGAACATACTAACAAAAAAGAAAAATAAGAACAAATGCATGTGGAGAGCAGGAGCAAAAAACTATAAATTGAAACAAAAACAAAAATGATAAAACCTGATAGTCAATATCCATTTTTCCCATCTTTGGTTGCATGCGCTCACGTTGCTTCTGTTTCAACTTTTTACTATCCTCCTTCTCAATGTAGGCCTGCATAAGAAGAAACACCAAGAATCAACGAATTTTCCACATAGAAGTCACCAGTACATTTCCTTAGAAAAATCATTTACTTTTCAAGTTGAATGTCTCAACAAGCATAAGTAGCCTCAATAAGCAATGAAAGAAGAGTAAATTAGGGTAACAGCTACATGATTTCTTCAAGTTACTCCAAAATAAGCAGATAATTGAAAATTTTAGTACTCTCCTTTTCTATGGGGAAGAGCAAAACTACAGTTAGAAAACTTGGAAATGACAGTTGACTAGTAGCAAAAGATATGAAAATACAACCGTTGCAAATACATCAAAATGCAAAGACAAGGAACATGAAGAAATACTGAGAAGCCATTTATTAGTTTCACTAATGTTTTCCCATTGTAGTTTTTATTTTTTGTTTTCTATTTTTGATTTATGTCTTTTTCAAATAAAAACAAAAACATATTTAATTATTAATACAAATGCAATTATGTTTTATTACTACTAATTATTATTATTATTAAATATTAGTTAAGTAAATTATTTTATTATAATCTCTTATACAATATTTATTAGGAAAAAAATTTACTTCATTTGATTAAAATAAATAATTAAATAATTAGTAATCTATTTATAAATTAATATATTTTTTATAATTTATCAAATTTTATTTTCAAAACAAAATATTAAAATTTAAAGTAATTAATTATAATATGACAAAAACTAAAGCATAAAACAAAAACCAATTTTTATGATTAATGAAAACTGAAAAAAACCAAAACCAAAAATTTAAAAAAATAAGTTATTTTACTAAATTTGAAAATGAAAACAGAAAACCAAAAATCACATAGGAGAGAAACACGCCCCAAATGTAAAAAAGAAAGTAAAAAATGATTACTTTGCCATGAAAGAGCATGAACAGATACAAAAGAATTCAAATCCCATTTAAGGAACTTTGTATACCTGTCTAATTTTCTCAATTCCAGTGGCAGCAATAAAATCAGGAAGCTGAAAAGGTTGCTTCTCAATACCACGCTTACCCTGCAAAACAAAACCAGAATTTGATGAGATACAAGTAAATTACAAACATATATAACTATATGCGTGGCTACTGGTAAGATACTTAGACACCCTGTTAAGGTATACTTTAAAAAGACAAACTAATACTTATATAAAGGCAATTCGTACTTTATGTACAGTAGCAGATCATCTGAAAATTCAAAGCAAATGAATTAGCACCCCGCAGTTAAAAGACCTAGTATGAAGCATGCATAGATAATTCATTTTCTGCATAGATTTCTACATGCTCAGACACCCAGTATACAGTAAAAGAGAAATCAATCAAGGGTCCCCTTTGTCATGGGTCCAGGGTCCCCTTCGTCAAACACATACAAGTCCAGGCTCCATGATTGTCACAGCCGCTCCCCTGCAAGAACCACATATATACATATAAGAGACACCTTCTCGATGTTATCCTCCCTCACCCTCATGCCTAAATCTGTCATGATGCACATGCACGGCAATCATGTTCACTCTAAACCATAATATTCCTCTCGCTGGGGTTCACAAACCTGCAAAAATTTCCTCTTCTGACACCAATGCCTCGGAACAGGAACAGTATTTCTATATGATTTCAGAAAGACCAGCAACTTTGGATCTGCTGCAGTTGCATCCCATACCTGTAAAGAGGACACAAAGGTTAGTTGGGTATATAAATAAACAAGTACTCCCATATGTGTGCAGAACGTATCAAAAATAAAGGAGGATTAGGATATGATATACAGCATTCCAATTACCTCAACCACATCTGGCCTTGAGCAAATCTGCTTCAGCTCAGCAATCTTCATTCGACGAAGAAGCTGAGAATAAAAGTGGCGGGGCCCTATCAGTATATTGATGATTTATGCAGTCCATTGTTGATCTCACTGCCAGTACTAACAATTACATAAACAAACAAAAATCCAACCTTTTTCTTCTTATTGGAGATGCCCTTCTCCTTCTGTTGGTTCTCTTGCTCTTCATCTTCTGAGTCTGAATCCAATTTTTTCTTTGCTTCTGCATCTTGGATTCCATCCTCCTTCTTATCATTCTCCTGAAAAGATGAAATCAGTGACATGTTTAAAAGGTCAATCTTGCAGGAGCTGAAAATTCATGATCAGATAATTCCACCATCCAAATCAAGTCATTTACCTCAGAACCACCTGTTTCAAGTAAAGAAAATTTCTCAAAGATCTTCTTGAAGTCATCATCCATCCCATCTTCCAGCTCTGCCTTTTCTGGGACATATTCAATCACCACTTGCTCTCCAACCTACAAGTTCATGTAATAACACAAAATAACAGAGTTCAGGCCCATGCTCCAGAATCAACACCGAACAACCAAACAATCAGCAAACACAAGTTTTCCATACAACTTAATCAACGATACAGCGATCAAGAATGACTTCACATTCTGAAAATACCTATGAAGAAACTAAGGATTTTTCCAACGTGAAAGAGTTAATCAGAAAAAATGAGTCCAATTTCACATTCCTGCTCATAGCCAGTAAAATCGTGTTGAATATAACTTAACAGAACAAAAAGAGTATCTGGGACACATTATTTTCAATTTCTATCAACTGAGATATAGGAATTACAATATTCACATATAACTTTGACATGAACTAAAGTAAATACACGAAACAGCGCTCGTATAGTACAAAACCCTAATTTCATCGAGATAAAATTTATAAACCAACAAAAGCTACACCACATAGCCACATTCATTTCCAAAACCCTAGAGGATAACGTAGAAAGTAACCAGTTGAGGATCAGCGTTCTCCTTGACGTCACTATCGTTGTCGCCGGCGTCGCTATCGCCTCCGTTGTCGGTGGCGGATGCGTCCAGAGGGAGAGAGGAAGCCTTGATGTTCTTCTTCTGTTTCCGTCGACGGCGGCGGCGTTCGGACTCTCGCGACTTCTTAGCATTAGGGTTCGCGGAGGTCAGATCTCCATTGGAGAGGACGACACCGTTCTGATACGGCACGGTCTCCGCAGTCATGGGTTCGTCGGAGGGGCAGGGCTAATTCGGTAATCGTGTTAAGATGAAGTCTGGAGAGAGAGACCAGTGGCTGAGGAACAGAAAAGTTACAGTTTTGATACAATATAAGGAACGGGTTGGATTGGATTGGATAGTTAGTGACTACGGCTCAGCCCGGTCGTTGAATCTCAAATCAATCCCAATTACTTCGTGGGCTTAGGATGTCGGTTTACCGATCATTAGATTACATTCTAGAATTTGTTTGTCCAATTTTAGTTTCAGCTATTGTTTTAATATATGTTGGAATTCAAACTTTGCTTATAAATTATAAGAAAATAATCACATTATTAATTAATATTATTCAATATTGTGAATATCATACTAAAATTGATATTACAATACCATTATTAGTCATATTCAGATTTTTAAAATTATAAAGAATAATTTTTTTTATTTTTAAAGATATAACTCATGTGAACTTTTGAATATTTTAACTTGAATAATAACAAGATTTTTCTTTTCAAGAAAACGACTTGAATAATTAAATTAATTTAATTTTGTTTTTTAGTAATTAATATTAAACAAAAAGAAGATTAACTTATTTAATAATAAATTAGATCATAAAGAATTAAATTAGAAAATCAAAATTACTTTATATGTTATAAAGGAAATTAAATCTACATCTTATGTTAGAAAATTAAAATTTATTAAAAATATAAAAATAAACGATGAAAGTAACCAATTCATAAAAATTATTTAAAAAAATACAAATTTTGATTCATTAACTTTAAATTATTTAAGGTTAATTGCCAAAAAAATCCAAACTTTTTTTAATTTTTCAACTATATCCCGAACTTTAAAAAGTAATAATGAAATGCATAAATTTTCAATTTTTTTCAATTCTCACCCGATATTAACTTCACCGTTATTTACACTGACATAACAATGCCATTCTGTCAATGACCCAACTGATTAGACACATAAGTGTGATTAGGAAGAGGATGTCCGCTTAGTGAAACTATGTTGTTTCATAGTAAAAATTAAAATGAAGCTGTTTGAATTTTGGACATTTCATAATAAAATTGAAATCACATCGTCTGGATTTTAGAGAAAGCTTCAACATTAACCTATCTTCGGTCACTCTCACACCCTAAATCCTTAATTTCGTCTTTCTCTTAGCTGCTACCTTTCACTGGGTTCATGCTAATGATTGTTGTTGGTTTCCTTTGGTGGAGCAGATGGAGGTTTGTCGATAAAAAAGAGGTGAAATTATACCATACAAGCTCACTTTCTTCTGAAGATCTAGATGCCTTCTACATCCCAGGCTTACCTCAACGGTTCGGGTATGAAGAGCTTGAAGTGGCTACTGATAATTTTAAGAATCAAATTGGATCAGGAGGATATGGTGCTGTACATAAGGGTACCCTGCCTGATAAAACAGTTGTGGCTGTCAAGAAAATAACCAATATAGGAATCCAAGGGAACAAGGAGTTCTGCACTGAAATTGCGGTTATTGGGAATATTCGCCGTGTAATTTGGTGAAATTGAGAGGACATTATGCCTAAGGAAAAAAAAAACGCCTTTTGGTTTATGAGTTTATGAATCGTGGCTCATTGGATATGACGCTCTTTGGCAGAGGACCTGTTTGGAATGGCAAGAAAGGTTTGAAGTAGCACTTGGAACTGCACGGGGGCTGGCATACTAACACACTGGATGTGAACAGAAAATCATCCACTGTAACGTAAAACCAGAAAACATTCTTTTACGCGATCATTTTCAAGCAAAGATATCTGATTTTGGCCTCTCAAACCTTCTAAGTCCTGAGCAATCCAGTTTATTTACAACAATGAAAGGCAGTCGTGGCTATCTTGCACCTGAATGGCTAACCAACGCAGCAATCTCAGAAAAAAAAAAGTTATGTTTACAGTTTTGGAATGGTGTTACTTGAACTTGTGAGTGGAAGGAAAAATTGCTTGGCTAGATCCCAAAATCCTAACAATGATGAAAGCAATAGTGGTGGCACCCAATTAACATCATCATCAGTTTCAGGGCTTCAAATTTCAAATTAGGGATTTATGGTGTGAGGGTGGCAAAGATAGGCTGAAGCTTTTTCCAAAATCCAAAAGACGTCGCTTCAATGTTATGATGAAATGACGTCGTTTTACTAAGCAAACAATTTCCCTCCTAATGACGCTTACGTGTCTAATTAGTGGAGTAAAAACACATATCATAGCTATGTCAGTATAGATAGCAGTAAAGTTAACGCCGAGCTAGAATTGAAAAAAATTAAAAGTTTGTGCATTTAATTGCTACTTTTTAAAATTTAGACTATAGTTAAAAAATTGAGAAAAGTTTGGACTATTTTGAGTAATTAGCCCATTGTTATATTAGACATAATAATTTTTTCTTTAAAATATTTTTAAATAATTTAAATTAATATATTCTTAGTTGGTCAATACAACTCAAAAATTTTTGGTATAACCCAATATGCTAATCTGGTATAGTGTATTTGAATTTTGTACTATTTTTTTGGTAGGTATAGTACAAATTTCAAAATTTTAGTATATTAGATAATAAAAATTTAATAAAATATGTAATTTGCCTTTACGTAAAAGTAATAAATATTTATTATCTATTGATAGAATATGATATGAATTATAATGAAAAATCTATAAAGTAATGATAATTGTTATTATATTTATTTAAAATAAAATAAAATAAAATATTATCCATTAATTATAAAAATATAACCCCAATACTAAAGAAACTCTTTAGGAATTACTAAATATGGGGACATGCCGTTCATTCAATAAAAATGAGAAATTAATCACCGGTAAATGTTATTACATTTATCTTATTAATATAAAATTTTAACAAAATTATAAATTATAAATAAAATAAAAATAAATCATTTTATTTTTAAAAATATTACATAATAAATAAATTTTTAACCAAAGAGTTAATTTACTTTATCATATTAAACTAATAAATGTATTATTAACATTAAGTAAATATAATGATTTTTCCTTTTAAATATTATTACATATTGTTATATTGTAATATATATAATGATACGCAAATATTATAAATTAGTAAACTAAATAAAATAACCCATTTGACATATACGACTTATATGGTTTGCTTTACGTGAAATGACATATGTCCCGTAACGTAAATGAGAAGTTGACAAAAGTTTTTTTTTTTTGCTCACAAGGTGTCTTAGGCAGGTCTCAATTATGGGAAGACACTTTTAATTCATTCACACTCAGACTAATTTTTGTTGGAGTCGGGTAAATTCCTTGCGGGAGGCAAGGCTCTGACTCCAAGTTTTAAACGGTTGCATACATGAAAAGGGTTCGAACCCACGACCTCACTTAAGCTAGAAAAATTCCTTACCAACTCACCTATGCTTTGGGGGTTGACAAAAGTTAACAATAAAGAGATTGGTTCCAAATTTTAATAATGCAAAATGGAACACTACTTAAAGTCTTAAACTAGTAATTTTTCTTTTGAAAAGTCAAAATTGGTAATTTAACAAGTACAAAAGGTATACATCAGATACGTCCAAGGTAAAGTTAAACAATACTTCGCCGATAAGTTACAAGCCTATGTTGTTTACCATTAAGAGTTTTTTACCTACTGTATGGCTACACTATTTAACAAAGCTTGTCATACGTTCCACCTGCTTTCAACAGAAGAAATGTCTTCGAATTTGTCTTTATATAAGCTAATATGAAATCTTATCCTATTAAAGAGTCCGTGTTGGCTTAGATCGGAGAATATACGTATGTTCCGGAGGAAATTTAACACGAAATTACATATTAATTTCATAATTAATCAACACACTTAATTAACTCTAGAATTGCAATATACTAAATTCAACAATTATATAGACAAATACTTGGAAATTGTAAAACAATTGAATCCATTGTTGTTTTCTGTGAAGAGAAGTGACAGAGACGCAGAGGATTGACTACTATTATTCCAAACCTAATCAGCAAAAAAACACATACAGTTCTCAATAGGGCAATTGTATTTAAGGTCAGCTAGCAGTAGGGCCTCTTGTGCACTGAAAAACATGGGCCAAGCCTACCCATCATAGCAAGTCAACGAATACAAGCCCAACGACACGTTTGAGAGATAATTACCAAGCCCAATTATCGTGACATCAAATTAAATCAAATTAATCGGGGTTTGTACAAAATTATGTTTATTATGCTAGCCCATAAAAATAATGACAAAATTATATTATTCTCCCACGTGGACAGCATAATCAACATCAATGACAACATAAACAAATCCCCAGATTAATCCAACAATATGTGGCCACAATAGGATGTCAAAATAGAGTCAGCAATCTCTCAATCCTAAGTCCAAAATAAGGTTACAAGTAACTTAACAGTATAGAAATCAGACCCGATAGGAGTACTGATAACATATATGCAAGATACCCATACCTCGATGACCTAAACAGAATGTGTCATAAGGAAATGCACACAAAATGGTGATCCGTTTATGCAATTCCAAACAAAATGGCCCAATCATCCACCCAAGATGTCGATTGAGATTTAACAAAATATCTCATAATAACAAAATGAGACTGGGTACAAAATATCTCCAACAAAATGCCATATATATACAAACATTTAAATGTATCTGCACAGTATATTAATAAAGTATATGGCAATAACAATAATAGCAACAATTATAAGTAAAAGTCTCTAGACTGAATAACAAAATAATCAAATACAATGTTGCTATCAAAATAACATAAAAGACAAACTCCCACTAATCCAAGGCATCCAAAAGATCTAAATAGACCCATACGGATTACATGATTCACAAAAGCCTTAATAGTCAAGCCTTTGGTTTGAGGATCTGTCACCATAAGATTGGAGGGTGTATGCTCTAAACGGGTCTGATATTCCTTAACTTTCTCTCTAACAAACATATACTTTGTATCAAAATGCTTCAAACGCTCGGAGTTCTTACATATTTGAGATAAGCCCACCACAGTAGAGTTATCAAAATATATGGTTAGAGGTCTGGAAACACTCTCCATAAGATGAAGCTCAGAAATGAAATTTCTCAACCATATTGCCTGTCGAGTAGCTTCATAACAAGCCACATACTCTGCCTCCATAGTTGAAGTCACTGTAAGTGTTTGTTTAACACTGTTCCAAGATACAACTCCTCCAGCAAGCATAAAGATATATCATGATGTAGATTTGTGATCATCAGGGCAACCACCATAATCAGAATTAGAATAACCTATCTCCTCAAGGTGATCAGACATCTTGTAAGTGAGCATGTAATCTTTAGTACCTTGTAGTTACCTCAGAACTCGCGCCACAACTTGCTAATGACCCACACCAGGTTTGCTCAAGTATCTCCCAAGTACACTAATAATAAAAGCAATATCAGGATGTGTACAAACTTAAGCATACATAAGACTGCCAACAGTAGAAGCATATGGGACCTTTTCCATCTTTGACTTATCTTTATCATTTTGAGGACACTGGCTATTCGAGAGTTTGTCACCCTTTTGAATGGGTGCACAACAAGGATTACAAAAAGAATTGATTCCAAACTAGTATTCAAATCCTTCATACTGACAATGGTACTAAATACTTGCCGTGAGTGTTGGAGGCAGTCTATAAGATCCTACGGTATCTAAAAGGTACTCTAGGAAAAAAGACTGCTATTCAAGAAAGGAGATCAAAGAACAATTGAAATATATACTGATTCAAATTGGGCAAGTTCAGAAGAAGATAAACAATCAACCACTAGATGTTGTATTAGTTTTTTTTTTGCGTTATCAGTTTCAGTGATGCTCTCTTTAAAAGTCTTCTCTATTGTATACTAGATGGTCATCAAACAAACCTTGTTAGAACGAACCCACTTGTCATATCTAATTTTATCTACAGCGAAAGACTCAGCAGTGGGTTGTGCAGGCTCATCCTCAGTGAGAGCAACATCAACATTAGAAACCGCCAAAAAAAGATTTAAAGATTTAAGCCAGTCCTCATAATTGGTCTCATTCAGCTTAATCAAAGAATTCAAAGCTGAAAATTGATACAAAACAGGGAGGTTTAGCAAATGTATCACCAACTAGCAAAATTGGGCAAACAACACAGCTAAGTTCTCATGCAATTGCAATCTTGCCTAAGGGTCTCGAATTACAACACAGATCACCTAGAACATTAAACTACGCCCTAAAGCTGATATCGATAGGATATTGAAAACTTTAAAGACATAATTCAATGAATTAAACAAAAACATTAGAAACCACATTGATAAAGATAACCGATCGAGTAAGTGCATCATTAACATAGCATCTAATGTATGCCCAATAGTATCACAACAATAATTTGTAATAATTGGTCTCACGATAGGCGAGCTCACAATTACATAAAATGAATGACAATAGTCCAATAACATTCCCCAAGATTGTTCTCATAGATTCAATTAGCACCACAATTACAAATTAACCATAGAAATCATATAATATAACATTATATGCAGAAACGACATCGAAAATTAATTTTGGTGAATAACTATATGACACTGAGAGTACACAAGCCTCCACAAGCCCATAAAATACTAGGAATAGGTACAAAAATTTTCAAGAAATAATTCGGAGAGTACAATATATTTTTACTAATTTTAAAATTCGGGAAAAATAAAAATAAAAATTCTAGCTTTCCAAAAATTTCGGAAAAATACCATAAAATAGTACTGGACAAGTGGAGCAAGTAGGAAAGAATTTGGGGGAAAATGGCCACCGGATATGGCTGCACGCGCCCCTCTCTATTCTCTCATGTGCGTGTTTTATTTGTTTCTTTTATCACGCTTCTTTAACACTTCATTAACACCTTTATGTCTACTTTTATGAGTTGCCGTGATGCATAAATTCCTCTTGTGTCATTAAATGCCGCTGCCTTTTGAAGCATTAAATGCCTCTTGTGTCATTAAATACTGTAGGTTTTAACTGTAAACTTAAATACATGATTTTAGCATCATATATTAATAATTGTTAATGTAATAAAGTACTTATGTGTATGAACATGAATTATAACTTCTATTATCATTTATTTAATTTGATATTTATATAATGAATAATTTATTAGTCATCAAAGTGACCAAATTAGAAAGTGTTATAAATATCAAATTAAAATAGATATATAGTTACCCATGATAATGTGATGCTTATGCTTAATTAACCCTAGAATTGCAACATACTATATTCAATAATTAAAAGGATAAATACCTAAAAATTGGGAAACATTGAATGCATTGTAATGTTCTGTGAAACGACGTGATCGAGACGCAGAGGATTTACTACTGTTATTTCAAAGATTCCAAACCTTAATCAGCAAAAGAACACATACAGTTTTCAATGGGGCGACTGTATATATAGGTTAGCTAGCAGTAGGGTCTCTTGTGCTTTATAATATATGGGCTAAGTCTACCCATCATAACAGACCTATGAACACAGGCTCAATGAAATATTAAAAAGAGAATTACCATTAACATCTAATTAATCGAAATTTGTATAAAATATTTTTATTATACTAGTTCATAATTATGATAAAATTCTATCGTACCATACAGGAGCTACCAATTACTGCAACTCATAATGGCGCCAAGTTAGTCACCCCAAAACTGACAGCGGTAAAAAATGACTAGACATGTATTCCAAAGTTTGGCCAATATCAAAATCAAAGGCCTTTACTTTGGTTGTCCTCTATGTCTGTGCAGCTGATCGTTGGTTGCAGGACAGCACCGTCTTGACTCATCAAGTGCAATTATCAACACGTGAATAAGATAGGTGGTGTTGAACTAAACATCAATGTTTTTTTTTTTAAATTAGAGAGTCAAGGTAAAGGAATTAAATAGAATTCAGTTGAAATAGAATTAATAAAGTAAAATAAAAAACAATTACCAAAAGCTTACAACTATACTTTCGTGGTCTGATCATTCTGTTAAATTAGTTAAAGTCACCTATTTCAATCAAACTCACATAGTAATTTAACCAAGTCTGATAAACTCGGTATTTGCTTTGTTTAGTTTTGTCGATATTGGTAAGAATCGAAATTACAATTACTTTATGAGTTTTCATTTATTAAATATGGGCCCATTTGGGATTTTATTCTTTTTAGTCCCTTTCTTCTTTGTGAATGAATAATATAATTCGAAGGTCACACTGACAAAAGAAAATTGATGTGTTGCAATCACTATCTTAAGTTATTCTGCTTCAGTGAATGCTTATAACAAATGGACGTCTTAACAATTTACACGTACCCAATTCCACGGTGACCTGAATCGTTCATCACTACGACTCTGTAATCTGACACGTGATATAATACATTACTCGTGGAGAGTAATTAGTTATATGAACACTTTAGGTTTAAGACTCAGGCTCTGGGTAATAAATTATAAGTTTTTGAACTAAATTATATTCCAATGAAAAGATATACTTTGTTTTTCTGTCTCTATTTGTGGTACAACTGCAGATTGAAGAATAAGGTTGGGAAGAAGAAATTGGGGTTCTGGGAATAATAATCCCATTTGCGTTCATTTGATCGACCAAATAGATAGTGTACAGAGATAAGCATGATGTCAACCCTGATTATGCTGTGAGTGGGAGTGTCACATGTACGCTAGCTTAATTGGAAGAATAAGCATAAAGCTTACATGAGAGGGAGAGCCCGGGGGAATATATATAAAAGAAATCGAAGAAGATCGTAACTTGAATATTCCTTGATTTATAATAATGGTTGGTTTCACATTTTTGCCATGCTGGATTAATGTGAAACATTATGGTTGAGTACTTGAGTCTTATCGTATATATTATTAATTAGTTGACAAATTGTCTTCTTGCAAGGTTCAGTCTCTTGAAATAATAATAATAATAAAGAATGGATAAAATACTATAGAGGAAGAATTACATATATAGACTATTATATATAGACAAATAGATAGTATTAAATGCGACCGTTGGCCAGCGTTGGAATCCCAATACGAAAGCACCAACTTTATTTCTTTGGACATACAAAAATCGCTATTATGGAACTGTTCGATATCCTTCCTCCAACTCCTATTTGGTTGCTTATTACTAAAGCTCTAACGAATATCATTAGCGTTTTTGTAATTCCGATAACAAATTCTTAATGAGGAGGACTAGGAGAAATTTGGAGTCTAACCATCCCTTTTTTAAATATGTCACATCGCATGCACTAAAAAACATATATAGAGATACCTTCCAACAAAAAGTAAATTATAGAACAATGAGAACATCTGCCTAAACCAATCAATATATGGCTGAAATAAGGCCAGGTGATAGCTTCAAATTTTGATACGTACGCATACGAAAGCAAAGATAGATAATATGAGGGCAATGCATCAGAATCGGCATAGGAATACTTCTCAAACATTCATTTGATATACAAAGAAAACGATCATGATCAGAAAAGCAGGAAATTAACCATGTTAGCAACCACTAACTAATAAATGTGACAAATAGGCTTGCACTGTCAATGCCCGAATATTTATAGATAGTTCAAAGCATTTATAAACTTAAGTATAGGAAAAGTAGTTATATTTAATTGCATTTATTTGTAAGAATAATGGTCGAGTTGTAACAAAATTTTACACAAATATAAAATGTGAAAAATTGAAGGGGGTTAATTATTTCACAAACTTTCCGTAACCTTATTTGGCACCAACAAAATATAAAAACAAGCAGAACTGAAATAATAAAAATACTAAAAATTTGGTAACGCAGTTCGGCACACCTTGCCTACGTTTGCGGGGCTCTCACTCAGCTTAATCACTTTCACAAAAGTACAATATATTTACCCAAAGCTTTACTGAGCCGACACCACTCAACCCTTGACACTATCTCTCAACCTCACTTCTCGTGAAAGAATTTCACACCCAA
>JANZXV010000006.1:9196569-9212070 GCA_027576455.1 Erythroxylum roigii
CAAGCTATTCATGTTGACATTCTTGAAGCAACGTGGCTTTGCATATTTTCCAATAATCCATAAAGGGATTTTTTCAGATTCATCCTCATTGCAACAAATAACAACTGTTAGCTTTTCTTTGTCTTGTTTTCTTCCTTCAAGTTGCTTCATAATAAGAGAATGATCAGCTTGTAACATGTAAAACAAACCAGTTTCATCCATATTAAAAACATCTTTCATAAGGAACTTATATATTTTTTCCCTTATAGACTCCAATTGCTTCTCCATGTCTTTGTATATCAACCAAACCACTCTCTCCAAAATGACGAAATGGCTTGATACCGTGTTGTAGCTTGAATTTCTCAAGCAAACTTGAGAAAATTTATGCTCAGAATCTTGTTGAGGGTATAGAAGTTTCATTGTATCTCTTGCCTTCTCCAAAATTAGCTCTCTAGTTAGATTCACACGATCTTGGTATTGGAGAAATCACTCATAAACAACCTTCTCTATATCTGGAAATTTTGCTGGTTTGTGCCGCTTGATATCCCTTCCTTTTTCTAGGTTGGCCGAAAGATACTCAGCCGATCGTTTGAGTGTGTTTGACATTGTACCTTGACTAACTTTCAAATGAAACTTTTCTTCAAGCCACAACTGCAAATCTTTTTGAGCGCATGTCAAATGATCTCTCTTGTACTTACATAATTCTTTGCGTATTTGATTCGTTATTGTTGATTTCGTTACACCTTTTAGATGAGGAGCCACTGTTGGGTGTGGTTTCAAGAAATTTTCTATCTTATTTATAAAGTATTTCTATCTCCATTATACGTACATATGTACATTAAATGTTTTTAGTAAAAATACAATAAATAATACTTAATTATTAAGAAATAATGAACATTATTTATTAATTTTTATTAATATTATGTACAATGAATCTATGTTTTAGATTCATTCAATTAATATGAAACATGAAACATGAATTTTCTAAGATACAATGCTTTTTGATATAATCAAAATTTAACTTTAATCAATTACAAATTTTTTTTTAAATTAATAAAAATTAATTTATCAATTAATTAATATCTCTATAAAATAATAAATATTATGATCCCAACAACATTAACTCAGAAAGAGGTTTTTCTCTGCAGAAAGACGTGTAACAGAACCTTGCCGGGCGGGAAACTTTATCCCAGACTCAGTTGGATATTTTAATCGGCCAATCTTAATTTTCCTACTTTAACGCCCAAAGCGACCTTTTCTCATAAGAGGCGGGAACAAAACGCCTCTTTCCCTCCGACGCTTCTCACACTCGCCTCAATTGCCCAAGTTAATGTCTTCTAAACCCTAATTTCCTCAATTTCATGGACAGATCGGCAGAGAGAGCAGACCCTTTGGCCGTGGCCGGTGGCACTGGGGACATCCGACAGCCGGAGCAGAAACGTGTTCACCGGAGGCTTGTGCAGTCGACTCTGTTCCCTCATAAATCTCCGGTGATCCCCAACTGCGACGCGAAGGTGGAGAGAGACAGTAATGTTGAGGAGTGTGGTCAAGAGGAGGAATGTTGTGACAGTCAAGGCAAGAGAAAAAGAGCTGGAAAAGGCAAAACTACTACTCCGCCTAGTAAATCTCTTGCAAAGGTTACATTGCTTTAATCTGGGTTGATATAATTGCAATCGCACGTGGATTTACTTGTGAAATTATGATTTTGGTTCATTAATTTGATTGATTAAGCAGACTAAAAAGAAGTCATCTACACGTAGAAAGGATGCGTCTCCTCTTACTAAGAATGCGACAAATAACGGCGAAGTTGCTGCTAATTCGAAAGAGAATGAGAACGCATCACCACTCCCAATCCCTAACTTGATGTTAGAGGCAAAATTTGCGGAAGAGGTTAGTGAAATTCTCGTGGGTTGTGTTTTCTCTTCCTGTTAGTGAAATTCTGGTGGGTTGTGTTTTCTCTTCCTGTCTGTTATGAGCACTTATGTTGCCTTCTTTTATTGTTTTGTCAGGAAATTTCACGGGTATTTACTGGAGAGAGAGTGCACCCTTTGTTCTTGTCGCGGAAACTGAGCAAGAAATGTCAGGAGATGAATGAAGCTGAGAGTCATTCTTTCTCAGTTCGGAAGAAAAATGAAGACAGTGCAATTGGTCCCATTCATGTATTTGAAAAATATGAGGTATCCTTATTGTTTGGATCTGTTCAACTAACCAAGTTAAAGAATGGCATTACCTGTGACTTTGTAACTATACGAAAAAGGAAACAACCAAGCTCTTCTTTTTTGAGTCTTAAAAGATCTTATTGGTGGTTGATGACGCTATTTTGTTAGTTTGTCTTATATAAGCGACATTATTAACTTGGTTAGTTAGTGACACTGTTGGTGGAACGTAGTGGTACTTGTGATTTTTTTGTTTTGTGAACTTGGTTTCTGGATCATTGGCTTGTAATTATTTCCCTCTCTCTAATCTCATTTTAACTTTTCAGAAAAAATAGGGGACTGTGTGAAAAGGAACACTTTTTGGAAAACTAACATGTTTGGCCAAGTTAAAAGTAGCAAGCATACACTATTAATGAGCAAGTATAATTCTAGGAAGTTTAAAAGATAATGGGAATAAGAACACTGTTTTTCCCATGGCTCTACATTAACACAAAAAGGAAATTTTGGTCAATTGTGGTTAATTAATTTGATTAAAGTTAAAATGCCTGAAATTTGTTTGGTGCTTAGTGAATCAAAGTTGGAGTTCTGTTATGTAGGATGATCACTTGTCTTTTGATTGGAGA
This sequence comes from Erythroxylum roigii, assembly GCA_027576455.1. Lineage (NCBI taxonomy): Eukaryota > Viridiplantae > Streptophyta > Magnoliopsida > Malpighiales > Erythroxylaceae > Erythroxylum > Erythroxylum roigii. Next base: position 9,199,328 of record JANZXV010000006.1, read on the forward strand.
AACTGGAATGTCCGTGAGCAATCCTTCATTGGTAGCCATTGTGCAATAGAAGGTTTGCTCTCATGTATATCTAAAGAATCTTCTTAGTTGGCAATGATTTATAAGTTTAATTGTTCATCTTATTTGCTTGACACATTATTCCTTGAAGATCAAGCGCAGTGTATATCTCAACAAGAAACCCCAGAAACAATCTCTGCCACATCTTTTGATGTGCAATTATCCAGTTGCAACTTTTCACAGAGCAAAGATATGGTATGCATTTCAACACAACTTTTGTATTGTTTACCCATTTGTTTCTTTTCAACAGTTTGTTAATTATTTAATTCCCATACTTCATTTGAAAACAGTTGATCAATGGTTGAATGATTTTTTATTCCACTGATCATAAGACCATTATCTACAATTTTGTTACAGTGATAAAAAAGGAAATACTCTACAACAAAGATTAAGCTATTACAAAGTACTTCTGTATCTATATAAATGTAGCTGACTTTCCTTGATATATGCGAGTTGGTTTACTTTAGATATGCCAACTGGCTTTTTTGAATATACATCAACTCTCCCCCTCAAGCTGATGTATACATATCACACGTGCTCAACTTGGATAGTGAGGCATAGAATAGCTGCTAGTAACGACATGACTCATCGTGTTAGTCAATTGATCTACACTCTTAATATAAGGAATCTCGGTTATCCTTGATGTATTTTCTATCCAGTTCAATACGCTTTGTTTGATTGTGTTATCCTAGATTATTAACAATCTCAATGGTCATTTCATCACAAAAAATACCATAGTTCCTTTAGTTCAGACCCAAGTTCACTTAAGAGATTGCTTAGCCATGTAAGGTTTGTGATTGCATGATGACAAGCATAGTATTTAAGCTTCTTCACTTATCAATAATAGCACATTATGTTTCTTACTCTTCATGTTACTGAATTACCCCTAATAAATGACACGTACCTTGAAATAGACTTTCTATTTAATTCATAATTAAAATTAGCAAAGTAAGAATTTGTATAACCCACATCTAGATTTCCATTTTTAGAGAAAATAATACCTTGGAAGATTTTAGATAATTAAATTATGATTTACTACATTCAACTGTTGATCATTGGGTTTCTACATAAGGTGACTCATAACCTCAACTGCATATGATAAATGAAGTCTAGTAACTCTCCCACTAATATTTGATATCTCTCTTTAATCCTTGAAACTGATTTGCATAGATAGATAGACCACATTTTACTTCGAGTATCTACATTTTCATAAGGCAAGTTACCCGTTTTAGCTCAACTTGTCAAACCATGTCCTTAACGATTGTTTCAAATTATATAGTGAGTTTTTAGCTTGGATATCTTTCATCCTTGTGTTGTAAACACCCTCGAGGGGGATGCATATCCACCTCTCTATCAGATAACTATGAAGAAAGGCATTCTTCTCATCAAATTGTCTTAGTGGCTAGTCTAAAATGGTAGTTAAAGACAATATAACTGGAATAATATTCATCTTTAGGTGCACATGTCTTCTGATAATCTCTCAAGTTTAAGCTTAAACTTTGGCACCCAATCTAGCCTTGTACTTTTCAATCGTCTCATTTCACTTATGCTTCATTGTAAACACTAACTTGCATCTTGATACATATGGAAATATGCCCATGGGTCAAAGCATAACAAAAAGTCCGTTAAGCCAAGAACCTGCAAGCGTTATACAAGATTGAGACAAGCGTCACAATCTCGCAAGTCTCTATAAAAGCAATCACTATTTTTAAGAATGGAATCACTTTTATCTATTCACTTTTCTCACTAAAATATCATTTTTCTCTCTCTAGCTCTCATTGACTTGATTGTTGAAGACCAAATGTCGAAAAACATTCAACACTTGGTTTTGCAGCTCTATGAGAAGAGCACCTAAAGTCTGATAATAGAACTTTGAGCATAGATCTAGTTTTGGAGAATTTAGGTACTCGGAAAATCATCCTTATCACATCCCACTTTCATCTTTCCCCTAGGTAACTCAACCATCTCCCAAGTAAAGTTCTTCTAGAGGACCACCATTTCTTCTACCATAGTAGCTATCCACTTAGGATCTCTAAGGGCTTCTTGAAAATGTCTAGGAATAGATACAAAAGACAATTGAATTGAAAATGTTAGGTTAAATCTAGACAAATTATGATAAAATGTAAAACTTGAAATAGGATAAATAACATTAGAAGATAATTTGGAGAAACCCAAGTTATAAATTCCTTCAACATGAGGAATATCCTTACCTTAAACACCAAATTGAGAATTTGAGGTAAAATTTTCCATAGCATTGTTGGGAGCAAAAAGATGGAATAAAATTGAGGTTCCAAGGATATGAATAATCACCTCAAAGTTAATCATAGAAGAGTCATTTGATGACATGGTAGTATCATCAAGAGGGGCACTAGAATTAGAATTAGGAGCATTCTATTCTTATGTACCTTTTTTGAATAACTTGGCTAGTTTTTCATCCTTTCTTCCATCATGTTTGGATTCATAGATTTTCCATTTATAATGGAGATAATTGAGGCTCCCCTTTCCCTTTGTATTTCATAACCTTTTCTCTTATGAATTCACATGTTCTTCTTCTTACTATTAATCTCCTCCTAAAGAGGACCACAACTACATCTCCATAAAAAAATGACATACCTACACAAAACTAAACATTCATGGATACATAATATTTACTTTTAAGATGATGGAAACATGTATAGTTGTTTTTGTAAGAGACTAATTTACGAAGTAATGACCATTGTTAGAATAAAAATTTGAACCTGTGTTTGAAACTATGATTGTTATTCTTTAAAACTTATATTCCTTGTGTAACATCACTATTAGATCTCATCAAACATGCTTAACTCACTCTAGCATAGTCATCAATAAAGACAAAAACATTTATGGCTTGAAGTTGGAGTAGAAATAAGACCTCATACATAAATATGAACATATGAAAAATAAGTGAACTTTTATCAAAATTGAATTTAAAGGACACGATAGCTTTTATCATAAATGCATTGTTCCTTTCTTTAAGTTAGAATTACAATAGTTGAAAACAACTTACAAAATAGGAAAAGATTTATGTTCCGAACAACAGTGCCATAGATGGATCTTTTTCTTGTACGACATTTCTTTGCTTGAAAGCTATGACAAAGTTTAGATTTCAACTCCCCACCCGCTCAAAGTAGTAAAGACTCTATCTCTTTCCAATGCCTATTGTCATCTTTGCCAAATTTTCCTAAAGTACACAATGAGTTGAAGATAAAGTTATAAAATAGTTAAGATTTTGGTACTCTTACTAACAAATAAAAGGTTATTGGAGAGATTAGGTGCAAGTAAGACAGATGCCATAGGGGGTGTATGAGAGAGAGACATGCCTTACCCTTGTAATGAGCATAGATATACCATTAATGACTTGAGCAGACTTCTGAAGACATTAAAGTGTTAAGGATAGAAGGACCGCTAGTCATAAGATTCGTTGCTCGTGAATTGATAACTGTTAGAACTTGAAGAAATAAAATCAACCTTGAATCATTTCTTTAAGAAGACACTTGAGTTACAAGAGAAGCAGAAGAAGGATGAGTGTTGATGTAGCCTAAGTAGATTCCTTTTTTTCCTTTTCTCTCAGCTTGCATATAACCATGCTTCTTCCAGGAAACTTCAATTGTACTTTTGGTACTATTGCAGCGAGTACAAAGATGAGTTGAAGCCTTTGAATTATCCTTTTGGATAGCCATAGCTGAAGACTTGGAAAACCCTTTTGTTGACATGGTGACTTGTCTTTGTACTTATTGGAGGACTGGTGAATAAGCTTCTTTCAAACTTGGTAAAGGAGAGGTAGCTAGAATACAACTACTAACTTGGTCTAAATTGTGATGAAGTTTTGCAAAAAAATTATAGATTCGATCTTTAGTAATATGCTTCCTTGTTTGTCAATATTAGTGGGGTGATAGGAACCCGGCATCTAGGCCCTATCGTGGGCACCCAGCATCTAGGCTCCACCCCACCCTGGCACCATAATTTGACAATGACATTTTTTGCCTCTTATTCATTATAGCCTGGATTATCCTCTTTAACTGTGGTCTTTCTACTTGTTAAATAACCTTTTTTTCCTCCTACCAATGATATGCATCTTTGTAACTTAAGACTAAATGTAATTGTCAATACCATCCAACTTTATGTGGACTGTAGAAGAGGCTTTATGAGTGGTTTCAATGAAGAGTCTCTTGTTGTCTAGAAATTCAATGTTAATTTTGTTAGACATGATTGCTATTAGGTGATGGCTAGAACGTGGGATTTTCTAGTGGTGGCTATAAGTAGGTTTTTAGCTTAAAAGAATAGCTTTTTTTTTTTCCTTTGGTACCAAATTGTACTATACTGATCATAAGACATTTAACTACAAGATGGGCACAACGATAAACAAGAAAATATTATTGAAATGCTAAGATTAAGTTATTAAATATTTCATGTGTAGATATTGCTGATTTTCCTTAATATATGTGCGCTCATTTGCCTTGAGATGTGTCAGCTGACTTCCTTTAATATATGTCATCTAAAAGAATTTGTTTTTTTCCCCTTCATTTGGATTTTTATAGAGCTATGCTACATTGATTCTTAGTCTAATAACATAAATCCAATATTGACAGGAATTTGAGGATAAAGCTTGTCGTGTTTCTGGCCATGCAAAAGAATCAGATTTTGGGCAGCAAAGCAATTTTGCTCATGAAAGGTAGGAGACACATCCAATTATGTTTGTGGTTTTTGTGATGACTATTTGTTTAACTTGTAGCAGACACATCCAATTATGTGGAAAGAGTGGCATAAGTCTATTTGTAGGTATTAAATAAATAATGATAAGAAAATCGCATTAAACATGTAAATATATTTGAGCATAAGTCTATTTATAGGTATTAAAGATTAACAAACTTGCAGATTCCTCTGTACTAGTTGAGGCAGATGAGGGTTGTTGTTGATTAGCTTTATTGGTAGATGAAGTCGACTGCTGTTGTTGGTTAGGATTCGATATTTGCCACCTTCTTCTCTTTGTTTATACCCGGTGTCATTATATTAGATATCTATATCTCAAACATCAACAATCCGCATAAGCATAACTCAAACATTAACAATCCACATTAACATAACTCAAATATCAACAATACGCATTTACATAAATGTTACCAACATTACATTTCAAACAATATAGACAACACTTTTATTACCTTTAATTAACATAAGCAAGATCTTGAAAATCATCATCATTAATTACATTATGATTTGACTCTTCATCACTAATATATTCAGCCAAAGCATCATCATTGTCATAGAATTCATCCTCACTATAGTCTTCATCTCTTTTTGCGACAAAATTGTCTTGTACTTCATTTTCTTCCATTAAATTGGTATCAACATCTCTCCTGTGGAATGATGATATGTTTGCATCTTCTATTTGTAGGACTCCATTGTTAGCTTTGATTCAATCTCTTGATATACTTCATCTCCATCTTCACTTATTAGACCATTTTTCTTTTTAGAAAATAAAAGAGATTTCGGTGTTGAAACTTTTGAACAACTTTCCAAATATTGCCCAATATAGTGTCTTTGAGGTAGAATACTTGTTTCACTTAACTTGCAAAGACAAAAGAGTCATTATCAGACCATGTGTTACTATCATTGATGCTAGTAATATTGTCATTCACTTTTATGTCACCAAGATTAAACCATTTGCATTTAAATAAAACAACGTTTTTATCCTTGATGTAATGCAACTCTATTATTTCCAAAATGACACCGTAAAAGTCAATAAAATCGTCATCATGACATCTCTCAATAACAACCACACAATTTTGGCTTCCAAGTCGACTGCCTTGACCTTATTTGTGAAATCTAACTCCATTAAAAATGTAACATCTATATTTTTGCCACATATATGAGGTCCAAATGTCAAAGAAAATAATGTTGTTTTCGCCTTTTTCTTATTACAGTTATGTAATCATATCATCTGTAAAACAAAATATAATTAGAGGTTAATATGATATACAAATTACCATAAGTTTATAATATTCCATCAATAACTTACTTGAGTCCTAGACTATGATGGGAACCTAATCTTATATCTTTCTTTAACATTAACAATCCCTTTGATTCGAATCGAATCTTTCCATCAAAGTCTTTCCATGCCATTGAGTTTGTTGGATGACACATAATGTTATCATCAATTTTTTTCTTTTTATGCCACCTCATATTTATGACTGTTTTTGTTAACATAAAAAGCCTTTATAGTCATGGTTTAATAGGGAAGTATCAAAAGATTTTAAGTGGTATCTTTTTCCCTTTCCCATCATCCACTCACTACCTTGATATACCAATGGGACATTCTTCAAAATCTTTACTATACTTCCAAAATATAGAACAATCATACTTACAAACACGTATTGATATATATCCTAATTCCAGTCCCTTAACAATTTCTTTGCTTCATAGTAAGATTTCGACAATTTGTGTCCAACAAGTAATGCATTATTGAGCAATTCAATTAATATGTCAAAAGATTTGTTACTCCATTTATTATAGACCTTTAAAGGCAACAACTCGACAATAAAAGATAGTTGTGAGAATTTCGAGCACCTTAAATATAATTCTTTTTGAGCAACTTTCAATAAATTCCCAAAATTACCTTTTATAATACTACCAATTATATTAGGCAAACCAGTTTCAGTCATAGTCTTTATACAATTCCTATAATCCTTTAACATCTCGCTAATCTCATCGTCATCATTGTCATTAATATCACAATCTTTTACATCGTTATTGTTATGATCATCAACACCTATATCAACACTTCTACTACAACTCGCTTTTGAATATTATCCATGATAAAACCAAGGAGAATATAATTTATCTATACCTAGGATTGAAAAGTGAACTCTTAAAGGCTGGCATTATTTTTTTTCTATGAATGGATTTGAGTTGCATGTTGAATGTTAAGGTTAATGTGATATAAAATAAGTTATTATGTGTCTATATTGGTAATTAAGGAGTTAATTAGGACATAATTGCATACGAGGACATTTTTAGTTTAATGATTACTTTTTCAATTAAAATACTCTTAATGTTAGGTACTACAATGAACTAACCTTACATTTACCTTAACGTAAAGATGAGAACATAATTTTTATAATTGTGGGTCGAACTTTCTCTTTTCAAGTTAACTATCACCTATGATGGGTGGATAGATTTTTATTTACATCCAAGACCAGTGTATTGGGAGCTAGTGCTAGCATTCATATGCACATTTAAAATGGGTGAGAAGAAAACTGCTTAAGATGATGAATCTACAATACAATTGTAAATAGGGGCATCTATCTTCACTTCAATTAATACCAATTTGGAATTTACGCAAGGTTTTATACAAAGGAGTACCTATGCAATATGCATGCAACTAGATTGAAGTTAATTGGGACTTCCCAAATATTGATTCTATGAATTACTAGCATATGGATATGCATTATGCAATATTATTCACCCATCAACCTTGACATTAACAAAATCATCCCTATTAAAACTTTCATCGAACACTTCATAGGCTTAAAAAATTCATCACTAACTAATAACAAAACTGTTGTCTTTTTCCATTCTTCACCAACATGAACACATTTAAACGCATAATGAACCATCAACAGTTGAAATGTACACACACAACCAAACCACATTAAAAAAACCGACACACAAAAAAGCTTTTAACAACAACAATGAAAGCAAAAAAAAAACCCAAATGCAAAGCATTGACAATTAACGTTGATGGACGATTAACCGGAGACTTAGGAAGTAAACAATGAAAGAAGAAATGAAGACCACGAATGACAGCGATGGAAAAAGAAAACTAGAGGAACAAATGAAGAAGACAAAAACAAAAGGGGAGGGGGAAGTTGCGTTTTTTTTGTTTAAAAGAAATGCGAAAATGACGTTTTTTTTAAAACATCATTTTTATGTTATTTTTTAAATGTTGCAACATTTGGCGATAATTTCAGAAAATGTCGCCAAATGTGAAACAATTGGTGATGATTTTTGAAAATGTCTCCAAATGTTAAACAATTGGTGACGATGGATGGTGTACATTGGTGACAATTATTGAAGATCATCACCATTGGTTTAATATTTGGCAACAATTGACTATAATCATCGCCAAATGTTAAACCATTGGCAATGATTTTTGGTAATCATCGCCAATGTACATTGTCTTTTTAGCAACGATCTCCAGAAATCGTCACTAAAGGGACATATTTGGTGATGAATTTTTGGAATCGTCGCCATATTTTTGCCTTTGGCAATGTTTTCTTATAAACATCGCTAAAGAAAATTTTTTGTGATAATTTTATAAATTGTGGTCAATTCTTTTCATATTTATTGATTTTTATATTTATCAATTTTTAATATATCATTTCTATAAAAATAGTATAGAATTTATAAATAATAAATATAGTTTTGTGACACAACATAAAATTGTTAAATCATATATTTTAAAAAGGATTAATAAAAATTATAAATTTATGTAATAAAAATTAAATTTGTGTTTTTAGTTTTATAAATTTTTGAAATGACATTGTTGTTAACTAAATTTATTTTTTGACTTACCATCATTGTCAATAACATTAAATTTGATTTTTAAGAATATGATATTAATATTTAATATTGATTTTCTTTTTTACTATATTGCAATTACTTTTTAATTAGTTGCAATAAATATAAATATATATGGTAATTAATATAATGTTATATAAATGCATATATAATAATTGTAACTAGGATAATGATTTATGAATGTATAGATAATAGCCACTTGCAACTAACAGGCCTGCAATGTTGAGGTAAATCAACAAACTCTCATACCTTATTATGCTTTATAGATTGCATCTTATCCTTCATTGCTTCCCACCACAAGTCCGCAAGGGGTTCCAGAAACGGCTTCTGTAAAAGTAACTAGATCCACAACATGTCCTATATCATAGTCTTGCTCACCCAAATAAACTATGTAATATGAAGGGATAGCAAGTCGCCTTTCTTTGGTGGATCCACGCAACTGCATAAGTTCTTGCACCTCAGAAGCCTATTCCTGAACAGTTAAAGGTCTTTGTGCTTGCATAAGCATGGTACTCGGACCTTCATCTACCGAACCTGGCTGTATGAGAGGTGGATACAAAATAATTGTAGTATCTGTCCTGCTATCTCCTGGAGGATGTAAGGATCCTCCCTCATCATGGACATCGTATTTCAGAAACTTAGCTATCTGCGATTCCACTATTATGGCCTCTACTTCTCTACAGTAAAATTTATAACCCTTAGAGTGGTCAAGATAACCTACTAAATAACAACGAGTGGAATGAGGTTACAATTTGCTCTCATAAGGATAATATAACCTTACCTCAGTAGGACAACCCCACAAACAAATGTGTGTAAGGCTTGGATTCCTTTCAACCCAAAGTTCAAAAGATGTCTTTGGTACTAACTTACTTGGGACTCTATTCAAGATATACAATGTTGTCTTGATGGCTTTTCTACAAAGGTATTCAAGTAGGTTAGTCCTGCTCTGCATTGACTTCATCATGTCTTTAAGGGTGCGATTGTGCCTTTCGGCCACACTATTTTGCTCAGGACTACCTGGCATAGTGAATTGAGTCACTATTCCAACTTATTCTAAATACTTGGCAAATAGACCCTTTTCTTATCCTGCAATCCCATGTCTGCCCTAGTATTCTCCTCCTTTGTCAGATCTGACTATCTTTATTAATTTTTCCAATTGGTTCTCAACCTCAGTTTTAAAGATCTTGAACTTATCAAGAACTTCAAACTTTTACTTAAGCAAGAACACATACCTATAGCGGGAATAATCATCTACAAACGTTAGAAAATATCTAGCATTACATAACGTGACTGTATAGGGACCACTAACGTCTGTATGTATGAGATCCAATAAAACAGAAGCATAAGTTGACCCTTTTTTCTTTATCTTGGTCAACTTACCCCTACAACAATCGATACATGTTTCCAAATCACTAAAGTCCAGAGTTGGGAGAATGTTATCCTTTATCAATCTCTCAACCTTCTTCGTGGAAATGTGGCCAAGACGTTTATGCCATAACATATACCATACAATTAAATCACTAACGTTTTCAAAATATTTAGAACAAATCTTAAATGGAAGAAAAGTTTGATGGGATTAACTATCTATTAGTAAAATGCCACTTAAACAATGTCATGACATTATTTATTAATTTTAATTAGAAAGTAGGTTTCATTGCCGTGTGGTAAAGTGTAGGTTACTTTCTAAAACCTCTCTCAAACATACTTGACCTTTCCCAGGCTGTATATACTGGTCACTCAGCCTCTAAGTTGATAGATACAGGTGTTAATGGCCTATCATTGACTATGACCATGTTTAGATCTGTCATCTCTGGTGCAAATTCCACTTCTTGCTTATATTTCTTAAAATCGAAACCAATAAAAGTTTCAATTATGACATTGTTATTATCCATCGAGAAGGTGATTGCAAAATTGATAATATAATGATTAACACAAATGTAGGATAATATCGATACTCAAAGTCATAAAATAATATATGTACTTAGCATCTTATCACACATATCATGAAACACATATGGATTGAATACATAAAAAATGCAGGTAAGACCTTCACTTAAAAGCAATCAAAGTACAAGACCTTCACTTAAAAGCAATCATAGTACACAGTCCTTTACTTAAAAACAATCATAGTACACACTATTAACTTTTATAATTATACTAACTGTGAGCAAATAGATCACTTAAGCAACGACTTTTTCCCATCTTATGCCTTTATGCACATCTCAAAGTCTCATATAAGGCCTACAACTGTGGGCTGAATAACCAAACACAAAGCTAGAGACATCTCTAAACATGCAAGAAGAACAATTCAAATACTAAATTGAAAGGTCACTGTGGTGAGTACATTCTTATTTGTACCCAAACCGATCTATAAGCATGAGGGACACACCTATATGCTATCCTCATATTCTTTTATAAAGACAAAATATGTGACAAGTTACTAGCCATCAATGCAAAATCCCCATGCATATACTCATTATCACATATCAGTGCTAAATACATTATCAATAAACTCTATTTGAGAATTCATCACAAAGAACAAAGTGATAATCATGTGATACCAAACAATAAATACTTCTTATTAGATACCACAACAACATGTATCTCTTTTATTTTAAGTTAAATGCATGGAAATTAACTTACTCATGGCTTTAATAATCTAATTTGATTTTTCTAAAATTAAAACTTATTTATTATTAATGCAATAAATCTAGAAAAATTGAAAACATCACTCTATAAATTCATAGGACCCTAAAAACTGACCTAAAGTAACTTGAGAGATCATTTTATGAATTACGGAAAATTTGAATTTTTCTTCCTCTTGTAGTATGTTGACGTCATCAGCTGACGTTAGAACTACGTATGAGGACGAAAGACGCATATAATGCATGCGCCAGAGACTAACACATCTTTGGATGCTTAAGGCACATTCATACCACGCATTAGACACATACAAACATACACCACTCTCTATAGTGTAAGGATTACATGCTTGATTTACACGTAGATGTGTCAACTGCCTGTGGAGTATGTGTCCCATGTGCCGAACATGCGTCTGATACCTAGCTTCCACATGCAATAGCTACTTAGTACATGGGCACATCTTAGAGGTAACAAGCTGCTTCTTCATCCAATCTCTTTCCAATCGTCAAAAAAAGGCAATTTTGGCGACATTTTCAGTGGTTTTTCAACAGATTCTGATGATATTTATTAAAAAATCACCTTGAAGTCTATTTTTGACCTATTTGCCAAGCAACACTTGTTTAGAATCAATTCAAAAATAAATATGCAATTTATATAAGCAAAATTAGATTAATTTCTTTGATTTTCTTATGGAGAAATCCAAAAATATCAGTTCAAAGTCATAAAATCATGGAATCACTTTAATAACATGTGATATGTTAGAGTAGTGCTCTAAAGGCAATTATCTTTAGCACTTTTGTATAAAACTTTATTTTGATTAATAAAGTGAAAGGCAATTTTCATTAATTTGATATTCATTTATTTATGAATTGATGTCGTTCTTAAATCGAATTAATGAAGTCTATGATACAAAACATAACATGAATCTTATGAGATCATGATAATGAGATTCCTATCATGTGCAATTATCTTAGTAACTAAATTATTCCTAGTCATAGGATTAATAAGATAGGACATTGTTAATCTGGATAGACTAGCATATGTTATACTTCTTGATTTGATCAAGCAGTCGATCTCATAAATTGTAAATATGATATGTTTAGAGTTAACATGTGGATGCTTACTAATAGTAGTGAGTACATCGGATGACCCGCTATGAGATTATCATATAGATGACCTATCAAATGTCAGTGATTAATCTCATTATAGTAATGGTGCAAATATCCTTAAACTTGAGGTACTCAAAGATATCTTGGATATTGATCCTGTGTTTTGACACTATTCCTTGTTGCCTCAAGGGTGGTGATTGGGTATAACTATTGGAATTCGAAGGTAATTGGGTAGCCAATAAAGGATTCACCGCTCCTAATAGAAGGAGATGATACCCACAACCTCTTGACGGGATTATTACTCAGGAGTTTCTAGCCAGAACAATTATGTGATAT
>JANZXV010000006.1:9217658-9230203 GCA_027576455.1 Erythroxylum roigii
ATTAATTATTATTATAATTTTTGTACTTTATTATTATTATTATTATTATTATTATTATTATTATTATTATTCGAGATAGAAAATAGGGATATGTTGTTGTTCTGTCGAAGAAAACTTGCTGTCAAAATTTAGAGAAACGATGTTTTCTGGTTTCTATAAAACTGTTGTCGTTTTTTTATTTTCAGAAACAAAAAATTACAAAAGAGTAAACCAAACACGTTTTACTTACCTATTTTTCTTTTTACAAAAATGGTAACAAAAAACGGAAGAAAAAAATAGAAAAAAACAGCCCCTTTATCCGTAACGTTTCGATCTAATGATGCTTTTATTGAATAACGAGCTGAAGATAAAGTCTGAACAATTACCATGTTGCAAAAATAGTACCAGGTTTTGGTCGTAAAAGTAAAACAGAAAAAGCTTACTCTCATAATTATATGCTCATCATCCAATTAGTATTTAAACTTTCCTGATTTCAGAGATTTACAATCAAAGGCTACTTGTCTATTCTTAGGCTACAAGACACAGTAGCTAGATCCAAACTTCACAATGGATAAATTTCTGTTAAGATATATATTGATATTTTACTATTAAATTTTAGACATTATTTAATAATTGGATTAAGCTAGATTCAAGTGAGAGCCTTTCAAGATAAATTTGATAAGGTTTAAAATCCTAATCAAGATGGAACTTAATGTATATCCTATTTTACGATAAAGAATATCTAAGGAAAGATATTGTTGGAGATTTGTATTGATGATTAGCAGCTGTTTTGGGGAGGTGTTTTACGCAAGTTTTGGGGTAATCGTGGAGTTTTTTTGTAGCTGATTTTGTGGGATATGGTTTGGATTTTATTCTGCAACTTTCTGCCAAGGTTTCAAGATGTTGGAGCTAGATTTATTGTTGATCATGCCTGCGTTTTTCTCTAGCTTTAGAATGATAATTGAGGGTTGTCTTTGTTGTTGATCGAAGTCTCAGTAACTGTGTTTCCTTATGGTGTTTATGTATCTTTTATGGGCTATTTTTTTGTCGAGCATCTTTATTCTACAGGTGTGTTTTTTTCCTGCTACTGAACAACTATTGTGGGCAATTTAGGCAGCTGCATTGTGACTATGATTTACGTGATATGTGGGCTGATTGGTTGTCATTTTTAGGGTGGAAAATGATAGGTTTGGTGTGACTTGGCAATAGGGTTTTGAGTGCTATCTTGGATAATATGTTAGTAGCCAAGTTTACGTTGATTTATTGATCCATATACTGTTGCATTTTTTTTCTTGTGCCATTTTTGTGGACTGTCCTGGTTGTTGATTGGGAAGTCTCTGTTAGTACGTAGAGGGGACCTTATTACGTACCCCAGGGTCTCATGAAAGGATCAAAAATGAAGGTAATGCGGAATACCTGGATTCGGTTCCATCTCTGATTCCGATGCCGATTCTGAGCTCCAAACGACTCCGAATCTCCCGGGTCCTTTAGCGGAAAGTGCTCACCTAAGCACGGGCAAGGCCTTTCTGCAGTTTCCTCCAAGTTCCGAGCTTTCTTAACGGGTCAGAGAACCTGATGCTCGTGAAGGCCGTGAGTAACTGCAGGAAACCTTACCTTTATATAGCTTCCATATCAGGCTTCCCCATCACAAGGTCGATATGGACCCGGTCCACACTAATCGGGATCTATTTTTCACCCGAACTTTGACCCCTTAAACTAGATCATTTATAGGGTCACTTTATTATCTTTATTAGGATTAAATGGCGTAGCTTAACCGGTAATTTACTTAAAAATCAAATTGCAATTATGTCAGTCCAACTTTACGAGACATTGACAAAAATGTCTAACAACAATAGTAAGGAGTTTGAGTCTGAAAAGTAAATGAAATTGTTCCTGAACATGTGGTGGATCTGAGGAGGCTTGAACTTGAGCTGATTCAAATAAAGTATGAAGTTCCAGTCTAAAATTTGGCACATTTTCAATAAACTTGGTTCGGCTGGATTGAATAACTTGAAACTTTTAAACGTGTCCAAAACGTGGATGAAAGCATTTATGTATGCATACTTTATTATTGGTCTGGGTGTCCCAATCCAAATATGTTAAAATAGGTATGTATAATTCTAAAGTTGATGTCTTGAACTCAAGCACGCAAACATTTAGCAGTTCAGGCTTGACACTTTCTTAAAAATTTATAAAATATAAGTTTGAACTAGATTTTGGAATACTGTTTCATACCTTTGAGTACTGGTCGAAAAATGATATTTCGAATACTAATATCATACTGAAAATGAATACTTATTAGTACTGTTTGTACCAACTAGTATGCAAAATCCTAGTATTTGTAAATGACGATCTTTTCCAAATGCTCTAAGGTGGTGCCGTTTTGGTTCCTGTACGCAACTTCTATTTATCAGCCTTTTCAATTTTCGGCTTCCCAAAATAGTAGATTTCCTTCAACTGCTCGCAACTCCTTATCCCAAAGAAGCATAAAACTTATTCCAAAGAATATGGTAAGTTCTTCCATCTATCCACACACATGTTTGTCACAAATAATCCGAAAGTCTATCGTCAAAGCCTTTTGGTTCATATCGTGATTTTCTAGGGTTTTGTTGTTTCGGAGAAAGCAGAGCAGAGCCGTCGCAAGTCAGAGGGGAAGAAGCGAAAAAAGATCCGATGGTCACTCAAGGACCGACGGCGACTATGGACCCTGCCGTATTAGATGATATAATCAGACGGCTAACAGAGGTCAGATCAGCCAGAACTGGCAAGCAGGTTCAACTATCGGAGACTGAGATCAAGCAGCTTTGTCTCGCTTCTAAAGATATCTTCATTCAACAGCCTAATTAGCTCGAGCTCGAAGCCCCTATCAAGATTTGTGGTCAGCTATTTCTTTGCTCATATTTTAGGGTTTTCTCTTCCTTTTTTTGTTGAGGTTCTTTCTTCGAGATTGATTGACATACATTTTAATTAATTGCTTACGTGATTTGGCTTCTTTTTTTTTATTCTGCAAACCATGGGTTGTGCAACTTGCATACTGTTTCATTGCGTAGAAATTTGCTGAAAAAGAAGTATTGATTGTTCAATTTTGCATGAACCCTTATCAGGAATGTATGTTAGCACGTGTAACTGATCTTAGAAACCATTAAAAGCCAGCAACTAGTGCCGATCCTTTTGTATTGTTTAAGTTTGGAGAACAGTATGATCCCTCCTCTAATTGCAAGCTTAAATGGAACTTTGGGTTTTGTGTAGCTCGGTAGCTTTTTCTGATATCATTATGCTGATATTCTGCAAGCCTTCTGTTAGTTATTTCTATCGTTAAGTTTCTATATGTTTTCTTCTTTTCAGTTTAGAGCTTCAGTCTATTTCTCTTAAGGCTTCTGATCATATATTGCAGAAAGTGTTGTGACTCAAGAAGAAACAGTTGGTGATAAATTTCGGATGCACCGATCAAGAGAGGATAGATCTTCATATGTAAGCTACTACTTATTGTTGGAATATCAGCTGAATATTTCCTAAGATATTATTGACTCTTAAAAGTCAATAAATCAGATCAGATAACATGTATCAGATCTGATATTGTGTACAAATATTACGAGATTATGTATAGATATTAGAAGATTATGTACAGATACTAGTTTCCTAAATTAGCTAGCTCTATTTCTATATATACATGTAACTATGTACTGATGAAAATAAGAAAAGAAATACAACTGTTCAGTATTTCCGCATCCTCTTCATCCCAAGCATAAAAATTGGTCCTTTGTTTGAGCCTGTTCTTGAAAGGTGGCCGATTTTTCCTTTTCCCTTTAGTAACGTGCACATTAGTTGGGACAACTTCAAATAATTTTTTCCATCCAAATGGTATGCCGCCTGGAAATGCTGTGATTCCCAGGCTGATTGGTGGTCTTTTCATCATGTTGGATTATGGTTCAATGAGGTCTCCTTTGTTTCTGACATGGTGATTGAGGCTTGGTAAAAGAAGTTTGGTAATTAGGCAAAGTTCAAAGCACAAAAATGGCAATGAAGACCTTAGAAAGAAGTTGGCAATTAAGGCCAAGCTATGATTTTTCCTAGGATTGAGCTTAAAGCTTTGATACCATGTGGGAAATAAGGTTAGAAGTGTGTTTTTTAAATATGTTCTGAAAGCTTTACATCCTTGTTTATATAAAAGTTGACTCAAATCCCTTAATCACAGTCCTCAAACAAATCCTACAATTACAACCCTTAATCAAAGGAGTAAAAGAGGGCTGATGTAGATATTTACAACACTTGCCAACAATAATTGAGTTTGAGTGGCAGGATAGTGAATTTTTTGTCTTTGGTGTGCTTTTTACACTGAACAATTAATTAGCCTTCAGAGAATTTCGGAATGCTGGTTACTATTACTTTATTTTGCTTAGAGGTTTCCAGTTACACTTGCTTCAAAATTTCTCTTGGATAATGACCACGCTTGTAGTAGTGATGTACTGAGACATTATTTTCCCAAAAAGCTGTAAATGCAGTGTTATCATTTTATGCAACTATGAAGTCTGCTATGTTTGATCTTTTCTTGCAACTAGGGATGCCTCCTTGTGTGTGCGCATATAAATTTGCAGAGAAAGAAGTCCGTGCGCATCTATGCATCTTTTATGACATTTCTGAAGTAAGATGGTTTAAACATAAATTTACTTAACATTCATTTTGTCTTATTGTTGGACTTGTAGAATCGTCTTAGGTAACCTTGGTTGTGCTGATCAACTTGAGGATAGATTATGGACTGATAAGTATCAACCTCAAAAGGCCACGGAGGTGAGATCATTGTTGTAAACTTCTGAAATTAAGTCTAGCCATTGCTGTCTGAATGATTCTTTAATTTGTGAATTCTGTTTCTCAATTTTCTTGAGCAGGTATGTGGTAATGAAGAATCAATTAAGATTTTGAGTGAGTGGCTCCGTTCTTGGCATCAAAAGGGAATTCAAAGCAGCAGAGCTTCCCCTGGTGGTGATAAATGCATTATGCAAGATGAAGACGACGACGACGACGATGACGATGATTATGATGTTGATTGTTATCATTTCCAGAGTGACTCAGATTCAGAAAATATCCATGCAAAAGATATCCTTAAGAATGTTCTCCTTATTACCGGACCAGTTGGGGTAGTGAACAATATACTCTTGACATGCTATTTGTTTTCTAATTATATCTTCAGCCTTCTAATTTCGCTATTGTTGATGTGCTAGTTGACCTTGGCATGTTTCACTGTGTTTTATCAAAACTTCAGATATTTGGTATGATGCCTATAGTTCTAATGGTTACAACTGAAATCTCATATACCTTTTTGCATATAGTCAGTTACATTGCTTAAATTTGAAGGAGTGCAATATGAAAACTTGCCATGCTATTTGGACTAGCTTTTTCCTTTAAATAAAGTAAAAGGAGCATTTAATTGAAATCAATGTGGCATCATGGAACATTAGTGTGATACTGCCTCATCATTTATAATTTTTGTTTTTAATCCATTTGGCTTTGTAAAAATATCAAGTAATATTGCCTTTAGCAAAGTTAGCATTTCTTCATCTGCAAATTGTCTGAGGAAGTACTGTTTTCATATCATAGATGCTGAAGGCTGTGAAATATTTATGACCTTAAATTGTACCCTACACTTTCACATTCTGTATGGGGTTCTCATGAGAGAAAATTGATCAAAATAAAGAGTGATATTTGGATCAAGAAGTATTATTTTAGTTTCTGGCAGCTAGTAATGCCCTATCTCTTGTTATCTTTACTTGATGAATGTTTTTCAATCTGCGACATGGTTTGGACAACTGTAGCAACTATTCTCTTGTTCCAAATATATCCTGGTTTCTCCCCGTTTCTCAAATTTGTGGTACTCGTACTACAGAGTGGGAAGTCTGCAGCAGTTTATGCTTGTGCAAAGGAACAACAGTTCAAAGTTTTGGAGGTGCTTTACTTTCTAACTTCTTGTTGTGCTTTCTTTAGTCTTACTCTGCATTCCTTTTGCAACCTAGAGTGCAAGACACTAGAGTTGCAAGTTAATGGAAATTGTTTATTTTAGTGGCCACACTGAACTGTGGAGTTTCTTGTCTGTCCCTCATTCTTTTTATTGGGCTTGCATTAGATATTTTGTACTTGTGGATCAGTTAATGAATGTTAGTTGATTGCACTGGTTTTGTTGGATTAGTTGATTGCACTGGTTTTATTGCATTGGTCAATATAGTTTAGACTTTCAAGTGAATAATCAAAAGATTACATCCTGTTAATTACTCAGGCCAATGCATCAGAGTCTCGAAATGGAGCTTTTGTGAAGCAAAAACTTGGCGAGGCAGTTGATTCACATTCCTTTCAATGGTTTGCAAGTTATATTCAGCAATTGAGGGTTTAAAACTAGCTTGGGTATGAAAAATTGTTCACTTCTCAGTCTAAGATTTATATATTTCAGGTCACAGGAAAATCAGGTGAAATCTCTTAAAGATGAAGGTATCAAATGCCCAACATTCTTCCCTAAGGGAGAACTAATAAAGTATGACGATGAGGAATTTGAAGTAATGCCTATAACAAATGAAGATAAGTCACATGGCAGGCATGCAACACATGGGACAGTTGTAAGTAAGGATATTTCTGTCACACATTGCTTTCGTCGTTGTAAAACCCTGATTCTTTTTGAGGACGTGGACATCATTTTTCCTCAAGATCGTGGTTTTATTGGTGCAATCCAACAAATTGCTGAAAAAGCAAAGGGACCTGTGATACTGACTAGCAATAGTAAGAGATTTTATGGTCTAAATCATTGCTGCTTCATATTTTTGTGTATTTTATGATGTATTCTTTATCCGCTACTCATGACCACTTTGATTGTTGCCAGGCGATAATCCTTTTCTTCCTGATAGTTTTGATAGGTTGGAAGTGTGTTTTTCCAGGCCATCGAATGAAGAGCTTCTTCAACATGTTAACACAGTAAGTGCATCTATTTCACCCTGCTTCTTTCTCTATTCACTGGAAGCACTAAATATTATATTTATTCTTCTGTGTAGATTTGTTCTGCAGAAAAGGTCAGCATTCCACCTGATCTGGTAGCTAAAGTTATTGAATGCTGTCAGCAGGATATCCGGAAATCTATTATGCTTCTTCAATTCTGGTGGCAGGGTAAACATTTGATTAAAGGTTAAGACAGCAATACCCACACACGTTTATTGTGATTCATATCATTGATATTTATTTTTATACCTAGTTAAGGGAATCTAAGATTGAGATTAGCTGGTCAAACATTAACATCTGTTAAGAGATTCATTTGTAGACTCCTCAACCACATCCCACCCCCTGAATTTTGCTATGAAAATCCTGTTGGGCAAGTTCCAACTAGTCTGCTACTTCCCTAATAACTGGACCTATAATCGCTTTATGTTGATTGGAATTTCTGCACATTTCCTTGTGCAATGAAATATTATATGCTAGGGAAGATTAAAGAGTACAAATGGATGGTGCTTTTAGCACCTAAAAGCTAACACAAGTTATTTTTGGTAAGGAAGTTTGTATGGATTGTATTAAGAAATTTGGCAGTAGGGGAAATATGGTGATTTAACATCAAAATACTAGCTTCACAACATTCAAGGAAACATTTAAAAATATCATATCTATCTACATAGCATTTATGAGTCCTTTTTGTTTCCTTTGTTCTCCTTTTTTGGTATATCAGAAATACATAGGTAGTTCTACTTCCTAATCACTAGTCCAAATCCTGTTGGTTTGTTTATCTTTATTTTAAACATTGAATATTTTCTTTTGCGTATGTGGAAACTGTTTTATCTTTTTTCTTCTAGTAATCCTGTAAAATTTTCAAAAAGAATGGGTTCTTATTTTCAACATCCATGTTTCTGAAGAATTAATTTGCCCTGATTCTTATGTAATTTAACTTACCTGCATGGCAAGTTTGAACTCAAAAGTAACTGTTGGTTGAAGCACATATAGCATGCACTAAGCCTTTTGTTGAACCGGTTTTGCACTAGAATCGGGGCAGATCATTCAGCATCTTCTTTTGATTGTGCAGGCACAACTTTGCAGCTGTCTAATTTACATTCATTTGATCTTGAGGTTGGGCACCAAATGCTGCCAAAGATTATTCCCTGGAGCTTTCCTTCTCGGTTATCTGAGCTAGTTGACAGGGAGGTATCGTCATCATTATCGCGGATGGAAGAAGGACCTTTCCTGACAGAGGTCACTGAAGAATATACTGAAATGCACAACAAAATTGATGTGCATATTGATCAATCAGATAGTGTGGTAGCCAGGAAGAAGTTAATGTTTAGTAGGAATTCATCTGATCATGACTGGGACGATTTTACTCTTTATGATGCAGAATGTGATCTTTTCAATTCTTCAAGCAAACCAGTTCCATTTTCTGGTTCGAACAGGAGGAGGAAGCTTGCTGTAATAATGTCTTCTGATTCTGAAGAGGAGTTGCCCAATGACAGATTTCCTAATACTTCATCTGGGAATTCCAAAGATGAATTGGTACTTGAAGTTGATGGTGCATTTCCTGCTTGTCCATCAACACAAAACTGCCCAATTCCATCCAACAATCTGCAACTTTGTTTTGGAGCCAAGGAACTGGAGGAAAGCGATCACCAAAGCTCAGGAATAGGGATTGATATAGGTAATAAAGGAACATGCAAATCAACAGAAATATCATATGTTCCAGAATCGTCATTTGTTCCTGAGACTGAATGTAATGTTGAAACGGAGGTGTTATGCAGTAGGTTGCCCTTTGATCAAATGCCTGATGTTTCAGAAGTTTCCATGAGCAATGGGTTTGAACCAAATCTACCAGTTAAAGCTGAGAAGCTAGATAACTCAACAACTAAATTGCATGGAGATTTCAGGTCTTGGGGCGCTCCAGGTGATGTAATTACATTATCCAATGAAGAGGTGGATGATTCTCAAAATAATCATGTTGAAGCCATTACACGAGAGTATCATGTGATGGATGAGTGTAGTTGCATGGATTTGACTAGAAAAGTCAATCCAGTGTATACACCTAGATCCTCTGTGGTGATGGATTTAGTGCGAGAGTCATGGAGAAAACTACGTAGTCATTATATAGATTTAAGGCAAAATGTTGCTTCTGAACACAAAGATGCTTCCAGAATTCTAGGACTCACTTGTGATACCAGCAACTTAATTTCAGAAGTTTCACTGTTACTTTTCAAGTGCCAACCCCAAGTAAGTAGTAATGTCTATGATACACATTTGCTTATAGCTTTTGCATGTACAGTCAACCTTATATGTTTTACAGGGTTCGATGGAATTGTCAATGGCCTTTTCTGATGATCCCAGTGCATTCAGCTGGTGTTATGAGCAATTTCAGATGGCATCAACATTTGCAGAGCATGGGTTTTACTGCTATGCCAAGGACATAGCTGCTGCAGGAATAAAGAAGGCTCCTGATGATAAAGTTGATTTGAGCTGGGGAATGTTGTCTACTGCTAGCATGATGGAAATTGGTAGATTATTTGGAAAGCCTACAAGTAACTGTATGACCACACATTCCAAGCTGGGTACAGAGATGAGATTACCAGAAGGTGGAAAATTGTTAAATCGGTAAAAAAGATTTACTTATTTGTGCAATTCATTCTCAAACACATCATTGGTAGATTTACTTGAACATTTTGGTGCAATTAACAGATTTAAGCTCGTATACATTGTTGACATATGCTGCATATCATGTAGTCAACAATTGTTATTAATTTCTCTGAAATATTCAAAGTAGGTGCTACAAATTCTCAACACAAATTTGCTTGGTTTTAGAACTTGCTACACATTTTTTACCCTTTTCACCAAATTCCATTTTCTTAGACCTGTAACAAATTGGATAACCGGCTTGCTTGTATAAGGTGCACCCTGTTCTCCATTTTCTTTTTCCTTGGGGCTCTCCTTGTTATTATGCAATACGAATACAAATCTCCAAGACAGTTTAATCTTATTTGTAGGCAAGCTATAATCAGTCAACTGGCATTACCAGCTTAACTAACTGAGATCATTTCTTGGGAGGCATTTCTTAGCACGCATTAAATGTCATGTTCTATGATTTGTTGTATCAACAGTGCGCTTTATACTTGTGCAAGCTTACGATCTCCATCTACCATTATTCCTTCAACTCATTTGAACTGCTTCAGGTTCTTATTGACTTTACACTGCATTTTTGTCCATACTGGGTTTATTTGCTTGCAGTGAATCCAAGAAACGTGCCACTATACTTCAGTCCATTGTTCCATCACGGTCATACATGACAATGAAGGGTGACGCATTTTATGAATATTTGTCCTCTTTGGGCCACATTGCAAGATCTGAAGCTGTTCGACTGTCTGATGGTGGCAATACCAATATAAGGAGGTATGCACCTCTATCATCACTAAATATTTTGTAACCAAACTCTCATCTAACTTAGTTGTATTCTCCTAATTTAGGCCACGAACTGCCAGACATTACTTGAGCACTGGCTCACTAATGCTGTCTCCTGAAGAAATTCCACTGCTTGGGCAATATAACATCTATGGGAAGTTTTCATCCCAATCAACGGATACCAATATCAAATAGAATTTTACATGCTTATTGACCACCTAGCTAACTCGACAGGATTGAAGTAGACTCCCCTATAGCAAAGGAGCTAGTCAAGTTTCCAAGACTGTATTGACATAAAAACAGCTGATGCGGCTTGTCTTTTTCACCAATCTTGGCAACCTAGCTTTGCCAATGCCTTTGTCAGGTTGGTTTTCATCGTCGGCATCTAATTAGAATGGGAGCTCTTATACACTTGTAAAGTTGATGGGGTCTTTTTGTTCGTGTTATCTAAATTAGTGCACAGTCCTGAAGAATCCAATATTATGCAAATGTACCGGAGTAACAATCATTATTACATTTATTTTAAACAAGAAAAATAAAAAAGAACTTCGACTGATTCAAAGATGGTTGTTTTCGGCAAAAGCCTTACCGAGGCTGTATTTGTGGTTATACGTTCATAAATTTTTGGGTCTTGCTGTTAAAGTAATTCCCTTCCAACTTTCTAATACATCTAAGCCGACACTTTTCATGTTATAAGAAAAACCGTGCCGTCACCCGACAATCGGTTGCGAATATTCGAGCGTGGAATTTGTTACGGGGAAGATAGACACAGAAATGAGTACAGAGAGAAATATCAAAAGAGGAAATACATCGTTCATCATTTCAGACAACATACAATCCTTTGAAACCTACGAGATATATTGTTTGTTAAAGTTATCCCCTTTACCCGCGTACATGGGATATTCTTACTCTTATTGCTAAAAGCTGCGTAACGCCCTGTCATTCCACGTTCAGGTTCCTTGTCTTTTGAAATTGTTGTAACAATCCCCTTCCTCTTAATATCTTTGTCAATCAGGTTGATTTCCAAGAATCGCTTCTGAAGATCAAAGACATACTCCTAGGTAGCTATAGTGTGCTTCCCATCAGACCATTGGATCAACCATTGCGTGACCGTCCGGTTGTTTCTCTTGGTGATAGTCTATCCAGTATTGCTATAGGAACTCGCTCTGCTGGCGTCAAGAACTTCGGTAGTGTTGAAGTAGTACGAGGTTGACCTTCATGCGCTTTTTTAAGCTGACACGTGAAAAACTGGGTGTATTGTTGCATGGGCTGGAAGTTCCAACTTATATGCTACCCTCCCAATCCTTTGGATCACCCTGTATGGTTCGTAATACAATGGTGATAGTTTCTAGTTGCTTCGTCATTGGAGTGAAAATTGTTTGTATTAGCTTCAACAAAACCCTATCTCCCACCTGAAATTCTCTATCAGTTTGTTTGGCATCCACATACTGCTTTATACAATTCTGAGCCCTTTGCAAGTGGAATTTGGTAACATTGAGCATTGCCTCCTGACTCTATAAAACTCTGTCAACTTCCATTACCTTGGAGTCCCCTGCAGTATACGGTGTATACACTGGAGGTAGATACCCGTACAAAACTTCGAATGGAGTAGTGTCAATGGCGATCCTTTAGGTAGTGTTGTACCACCATTCTGCTAGACCCAACCACTCCCCCCATTTTTGAGGTGTTTCGCCACAAAAGCAACGCAAATAGGTCTTCAGTATTTTATTTACCGTCTTCATCTGCCATCCGACTGTGGGTGGTAAGCTGTCGAATATTTCAGTGTAACCCCTTGTAACCAAAATTGCTACTGCCAAAACTTGCTCAAAAACACTGGATCCCTATCACTGATTATAGACTCAGGCATCCCGTGTAACTTGAACACATTATTAAGGAACAATTCAGCGATGTCGTGGGCAGAGTAAGGGTGTTTAACAGATATGAAATGGGCATATTTCGTAAACCTATCAACTACCACCAGTATCACAGACTTACCTCTCAAATGCGGTAACCCTTCCACAAAATCCATACTCACTTCTTTCCAGCTTCCCTCCGGTATTCTGATAGGATGTAGTAGCCCCGGATATGCAGAATTTGTAAGTGTTAGTCGTGCACAAGGCGCCTTGTAGGTTGTACAAGTCGCCTTGTACGCTTTCAGCCCCGACAAGTCG
>JANZXV010000006.1:9230303-9250789 GCA_027576455.1 Erythroxylum roigii
TTTTCGCCTCCTGTTAAACAAAGAAAATAATGGAACACCGCCATAAGTGGCACCAGACATTTAAACCATTATCATTATCCATAATACAACGAAGGTAAATATCAACAAAATCAGTGTAGAGTGTAGAAACTTACAAGTCTATCTGCATGCTCTTGGTGAGGTATTGAGCCTCCCGTATGTACGGGTAGACTCGGTTGACCTGGGCCTCCACGTCTGTTGTCCGAGTTACGTCCTGAGATAGACATTGCTGCAGGTGATGCCCAATACGCCAGCCAACGACTCCAAGTATCCTTCGAAATATAGCGGGGTCGTACACCAGCCTTGTGTATCGCGTTAATGAAGTCACGATAACGTGTACAAGCCCGCCTCTCCCATAGTTTGTATATGCTCCCGTACAAAGCAGTGTCCTAGAAAAATGCTTTCTGTTTAAAAAATAAAACAAAACTATGTTTGGGCTAGGCACACGGTAAGTTTAAAAATGGGCAAACAAATCAGTCTAGAAGCAAATCACACGATGGTCTCCACTTGTTCAACAATTTTTATATAGCAAACGTTCAAATTAGGCTTTGAGGTCTTCTAAACATTTTCCCCTATGTTTATAGTTTCCATATCATAAAAAATCAAGCCATTTGGACTTCCAAATCATGAGATATGCCCTAAACATCATAAGTTGCTCCAAAATAAGGGCAACATTTGGTCATCATTTTCGATCTCAATTTCTAATATCATGTACCTAGAATTAGTTCTAGTCTCTTCTAGATTTTTTAGTGCTATGTTGTTTCATCTCCAATTGGAATCATCTAATTTGGAGGTCTGTAGGCCGAGTTATGGCCAAAACAATGAGTCTGGTTCAAATGAACCATAGACAGAATTCCACTTGACATTACTCTCTTATCATATTCAACTAATTCCATGCAAAGTAACACCAAGACACCATTCCAATAGTCATTCCATGTCTAAATTAATCTTTGTACACATTCAAACATGCACAAACAAAAATTAAACTAAGAGTAGTTCCAAAACTTGAAATTAGCCAACTAGCTCTTCTAATGCTTTTCCTTCTCTTCCCCTTTAGTTTTGCTTGATTCAACAACTAGAAACACCACAAATACATATCTCAATCCTAATTCCAACCTTATAATTTTAGTTCTTTATGAGCAACGCAAGAAAAGATGAAGATGAGAAGAAAAACCATTAACTTTTACCTTGATTTCTAATGAGGATTAGCCTGATTCCTTATGCAAAATGATGTGATTAAGAAGATGAAATGGAGAGGAAATGAGAGGAGAAAAATATGGAGTTAAAACCCTATATTCACCGTCCCTCTCTTCTCTCTTCTACTCCCATTTCATCAAATTTCTAGAATTATGACTAAATGCCCAAATTAGGGCTAAAATTTTTTGGGATTAATCAATTTAGGGCTAAAATTTTTAAGTTGCTCAATAATGGTCTAAATGTTCTCGTGTTTACTCAATGTTAGGTTATTTTGGACTGAAATTAGGAAGTGTCATACACGTGTCATTATGGATGGGCCAATTAGTCTTTAGATGCCACGTTAAAAAAACACGTGACTAACGTAGATATTTACAAAAGAACAAATAAGAAAATCATTTATCTTTATGATAGAAACCTTAAATTAACTTTTAATCCCTAAATTTTCAACCTGTTTCTCTCGAAAATTTAGAAATAGGGTTATCCGATCTGTCCCTCTCACTGATCCGTCCTCCTTCACGTATCATTACTGCTGATCACTCTAATCCCTCTGGTTGATCCACCTTTTATTCCTTTAACGTAAATGTTCTCTCTAGTAATCTCCCAGTACGTTGATGTTTAAGGTTTGAAATTTTATGTAACTTTGAATAAGACATTTGAGTTGTTAACATTTTGCAAGACCTTTAAGGTCTGACATATTACGAGTCGTTTGAGATTTGGTGTTTCATTACACTTTTGTAGTTTTCATGAATATGTAGATTGAGAAGACTTTTATAGTTTGCATGTACAGTAGTGAATAAACCTAGCAAAATCTATGCTTCTAGTCCATATGCATGTGGTTCAATCACCATCTTTGGTGACTTGTCTTTCTATATGAACCCCTAGAGTTCACATGGATCTTTGTTTTTGGATGATTTCTATTTACTTTTTTGCAGTCATTTCACTGAAAACTCTTCATAATTGTTGATTATGGTGTGACATCCCTTCTCCTTGCTCTCTGTCTATCTAAGGCTTACAACAGATTTATTGTTAATTTTTCAAGCTCGTATAAAAAAGATAATGCAAGCTGATGAGGATGTTGGGAAGATAACTTTGGCGATTCCCGTTATAGTTTGTGAGTTGCTCTTTTGATCTTTGTTATAAGCATGCAGTTTGTGAAAACTTAACTGAGACAATTTGCAAAACTTAGAATATGACAAATGAGTTAACATTTTGCAAGATTATGAGTACAAATTTTGGAAATTTTTAAATCTGTCATCTTATCAATGTTTTACGAGTCCTTTGAGATTTGATGTTTCATTAGACCTTTGTAGTTTTCATCAATATGTAGATTGAGTAGACATGAAATCAAACTATGTTTTAACTTATAACTATAATGCTTACAACTTCAATAATATTAAAGCATGATACATTCATCATATGTTATTAGTTCGATGATGATCCTTAATTTGTATGTGAAGTTATTTACTTGTGCAAAATGTAAGTCTGTCTGACTATAATGGGGTATATTTTTTGGTAATTGCTCTAAAGAAAATTATGCTTCTTCCATGTCCACATATTTGTATACCCTTATATAATTATCTTTAAAAGTATAAGCTTTGTCCATTTGAAGGTATTATCTATTAGTTGGTGTCTCTTCAGTCTCTTATCAAAAGTAATGGTTACTATAAATGTATTAGGGCCGAGGCTTTATGTAAACTCAAAGTTTCTTGAAATGGTTCTTCAACTATTTAAAACTTGTTACTAAGCCTACAAGAAGGGTTTAGTATGAATTTCTAACTAGACCTATTAAAATAGACAAAAGGGCATGACATTTAATAATTATGTGTAGATCTTTCGTTTCTTTAAATCACATCATGTGATTGCTTAGATTTATCATCTTATTCAATCCTTTAGCAAAACTGGCATGCTTTAAGAATGAACTTTTTGCTTGCAATCTTTATATTGGCATTTGTTATTCTGGCCTTTTGTTTGATTGTTTGATTTAAGATTTTTTATTTTTAGAAATAGTTTCATTTTTAGTATGAATATTTTAGATGGTACTCATCAATTTTCAATGACCTTTCTCTTTCTTGAATAAGCTCGATGTTATTGATTATTGATAAGGCTTTGATGAGTACACGAATTTGGTTCTGGATGATACTGAGGAAGTTAGTGATAGTTAGTTTCTCCTTTCTAGTGATAAATGCACTAGTATATTTTTGTATTAACACTATGCCTTATTATTTCTTCGATATCTAAAATTGTATATCACACCCTATTGTTGTTTCATTTAGGAGTGGGATGGCAATAGTCAGTTCATTAGGGTGATGCCAAATAATCTTGCTAAAGTAGGCGAGGGAACTACAAGCATTTAATATGGTCATTATAGTTTGGCAGAATGGATTTGATGAGTTAATTATGAGGTTTCACTATGTGGGATGTTTGGCTAATGTGGGTGATAATCTTAGGTATGAGGGTGATTTAGTGGATGAAATAGGATTTGATCCTAACTTACTCAGCTACTTTGAACTGGTTGATGTATGTAAGAATAATGAGTATAACAATGTGATTTTTTTTAATCTTAGGCCTGTTTTGAACGATCTAATGGTTTGGGGTTGTACAAGATGATATTAGTATGTTAGATATGGTTAGTAAGATGATGGTTGCTGGTGCTATTGATATTTATATTGAACATGGTGTAGATACCCTATTGAAGTGATTGAGGATGAACCAAATGAGCTTAATTAGGATAATGTACTTGAAGATAATGGTTAGTATGATAATAATGTATGGTTTGAATGTAATGTAGATAATACTGATGAAAATGAAGAGAATGTAAAAATTTTAGATGATGTCTCAAATGTTTATGATGGATATGCTGGAGATGATGCAAATGTGGACAATGAAGAAGATGAAGAGGATTTATAGGAAGGAGATGAAGATGATGAAGAGGATTTATGTGAAGGAGATGAAGAAGATTAAAATGATGGAGATGATGGAGAACTTGTAGATGATGCAGGGGATGAAGATGATGCAGATGATGAAAATGATGAAGATAAGGTAGTTTTCTAAATATTATGACAGTGATGACTATGGGGAACTTATTTGTGATATCGATGATACGATAGATGATGTGAATAGGAGGGAAAAAATTCCTTGTTTATGATGAAAATGTTGTTGAGCCTTGCATTGAATTAAGGATGCTTTCTAAGCATGCAATTAGTTTATTGTCCATCAAAACAAAGAGGACTATCATATTTACCAAAAATAAGCCCAAATTTATATCATGACTATAATAGTGTTTACACAAATACTAGGATGAATACCAACACTTCTGACTTGTTGATGGATAAGCTTAAAAGGGAGCCAATTTTGACGACTGATGATATTAGATTTGATGTTAAGGATTGTTTTGATGTTGAACTGTTTATGAGTATGGTGAGAAGAGCAAAGAATTTTTTTTTGATAGTGTTGTGATCAAAATTGAAGAGGAGTATGGGAAACTTTGGTCTTATGCTGAAGTCATTAGGCAGACCATCCCAGATAGTGTAGTTAAAATGACAATGCCTCGGCCATTTCCAACATCTCCACCTATTTTTGAAAGAATGAACATGTGTTTAGAAGTTCTTAAACATGCGTGCAGGCATTATCTTGGCCTAGATGGATGTTGGTTCAAGACTATAACTAAGGTTTGAACTTCCATGTGCTGCAGGAAGAGGTGGAAACAATCAAATGTTTCCTATTGCTTGGGTTATGGTTGAAGACGAGACTACTTTCACCAGAAAGTGGTTTATTGAAAGACTACAAGAAGATTTACCTTACTTGGGCTTTGGAATTGGTTAGACTATAATGATAAACCAATAAATGGTAATGATTTACATCAAAATGTTTTTACTTTTATTTTTCTACTATTTATATGCCTACAATAATTATGATGAAATAAATTGAAATGTTTATGATTTTGCCTACTGAAATGGTTATATTTTTTTCTGCAAAGACTTGATAGAGCTATTACAGATTTATGTCCAGATGCTGAGCACAGATTTTGTGCTCGATATGTTTATGTGAATTGACAAAGAAGAGGACATAAAGGGGAAAAGATGAAGGAACATTTTGGAAAATTGCAAAATCCTGGTCAGTAAGGGAATTTGAAGAAATAAGAAAAATCTAAGAGAGAAGAATGAAAAGGTAGCAAAAGATATTGAGAGCTGTGCACTAGTTTAGCAATGGTACTGGGTATTTTAGAGGGAATATTCTATAATTGAGTTAGTTGACAATAACTTATGTGAGGCATTCAATAAGACTCTACTTGATGCAAAAAAGTTGTTATTTTAGGGTTGTCTGAGCACACTAGAAGAAAAATTATGAAAAAAAATTGTGAGAGAAAGAAAAGAGAATACTACGTGGAAAGGAAATTTCGGGTCAAGAATATGGAAAGCTATTGATAAGTATGCCAACATTGCTCAACATTGCTATGTATATCACAATGGAGAAGGAGGGTGTGGGATTGATCATAATGAGAACATATATAAGGTGAGGCTTTAGGACAAAACTTGCTTTTGTAGGAGATATACCCTCTTTAGCATTCCTTGTGCACATGCCACATGTATTATTAGAGATAAGAGGGTTAATATTGAAGAGTACACTTTAAGTTGGTTATATAAAAGTCAATATATCAAAGCATATGGGAAGGCTATTCAACTAATGCCTGGTACAAAGGATTGACCAATTAGCAATAAAGAAACTGTTAGACCACCATAATTCAAATAAGGACCTGGTAAGCCTAAAAAAGCTAGGAAAAGGACCTTAATGAGTCTCAAAAGACTAAAAACGTGACCAAAAAGAAAAATGATGATCACGTGTTTAGGAGGGGCATGATCATGACTTGCAGCCACTACCATAAAGAAGGACACAATAAAAAAGGTTGTCCTTGGAAAGGCAGCTAGGTAATTTTTAGGTTATTTTTTCTTTTCTTTGGTATATCTAAGATTCTTTTTTTATAATAGTGGAAATATGATAGTATTTTTTTCTTTTTTTCTATTATCAATATAAGGTTCCAGCCCAGCTTCAAAATCCCTACCGAGATTAGTCAACTCACTTTGATATGGAGCAAAACACAACCAATTCGCAGTCAACCCGAGAAAACATCTCAACAGTTGAAACCAACACAGAAATCTCTGTAAATGCATCTGCAGTTTGCTTCTAATAATGCTAAAAGGGGAAAGAAAGGTAAAAGAGGAGCAAATGCCTCTACCTCTGCCTTTGCAATTGTGTATTTATCCACTGGTGCCAGAACTACTACAAGTACTATCAACACCTTAACTACTGCTCGTGTATATGGAAGTGCAAATGCGATAACCTCAGTTGTTCTCCTAACACCTACAGGTAATGTTCAATTTCCTCACTTAAAGATATTCATGGTTCTGTAATTAACAATTGAGACCAAACTTTGAGGATAACATAAAAGAGATTGAGTTGTACATGGATCATGGAAAATGCTCAAATAGTGCAATAAATTGGTATAATGCAAGCACTTCTTTTAATAATTTCTAAGGCATTATCCGTACTGATGTTGCTGCTACCTATTTATTTCTCCTGCTTTTCTTTTTCATTTTGTTATCTAGTTCTCTTTCTTTTGTTGAACCTGCTTTGCCGATTTGTTTTCTTCTTTGTTTCTTTATCCAATTTTTTCCTCTTTTGGACCTTCTCTCTTTTTATGCCTCTGAGCAAGATGCAGTAGATAAGCTGTTACAGGAAAAGGTGCTGACATGTTAATGTCTATCTTGGAGTGGGCATGCATGGATATGTTTTCTAATGGCTTTTTAATGTATAAAAGTCAAAAATCTTGCTGTAGTAGGGGAAAACTCACAAAAAGTGGATGATTTACTTTGTGAATCATGAAAAAGCTTGTACTTAAGCTTCTTTCCAAGTCTCAATTAAGATAAGATATTTTCACTTTTCAATGTTAAACAAGTTTGTCAGTTTAGGGGTTACTAGCTCTAGTTATATTCAAATCTCAGTATTTTCTATGGTGTGGGAAATATACTTGGGACAATTTTGAGAATTTTAGGGGAGTTCACTTGGATATGTTAATGAGGCCTAAAATGAATACATGCAATAGTTCATCTAATTAAGAATGTTAGCAGGTCATACGTCTCTATTTCGTTTATGGCTTTTGCAATTGTTGTAATTTCTCAAAATTGTGTACATATACTTGGAAGTGAATTGGAGTTACAGATTCATCAAATATATAAAGGTGAAGCTGAAAATAAAAGAAAAAGTTTAGACATGTATGCTTTTTGTCATCGATTCCTGATAACATTCTTGCCTTCCTTGTCATGTTTGCCTTATATGTACTTTTATGCTTTAGTTAAATGGTGAATATATTAGAGAAATTGATCATCTTGTTTCACATTGATCCTGATCTAGAATGTACCTCAATGCATAGTAACTTCACATCAATGAATGTGATCTTGAGTCTAGAATGTAATTCAATGCATAGTCATTTTTAAAAATTACGTTAGGTTTAAACTTTAAAATATGAAATGTATTTTTTTGGTTGTGTCTGCAGTCTTAATGTGGTAAGTATAGCAAAAGGTTTTGCATATAATGCCAGTTCACAGTTATCAGGATAAAGTTGAATATGTCCATTTGGCTGAGAACTTAAAAATATATTATAGAACGGGTCTATCTCTTAGCTTAGCCTAGATTGGGAATAGAGACTGTTTATGTTTTGGAATGTTGATATTAGATAGTACAGAATTCATTTTGATGCATCAACTAGTGTGCAATTAATATGGAAGCATCAAGTAAATCATTAAGTTATGATGTTAGTACAGGAACTGATTCATTGACTCGTTAACTAGTGTGCAAACTAATATGGTAGCATCTAATAAACCATAACTTATGATAAGGTCCAGAATCTGGATGGTTGGATATCTTATTCTCTTAATTTCTCCAATTACCCCTACCCTTATACCCTCATTCTTGCTTACCTTATTTCTGCAAGTTTCTCATAATGAAAATAGTTGTTGATTGCAAAATATCCTAGCTTTCATCCTTTACTTTTATGATGAAACAAACATGTCTGTTGACTGTGCAGAAAGGTTATATGAATGCTCTAGTAAGATGTAAATGCTTAGAGTCTTTGTTTACGTTTGAGACTACCAAATGCATTGAGCCATATGGACTTTCTATTTTAGTTGAATGCTTATGTGCTTGTAACTGAAGTGAAAATCCAAAGATAGCTTAATTGTTAGTTGATTTTGTAATATATTACTATGTTTGGTTGTGATATACGGGAGTTAATTAATTCTTCCATTCAACAGTTGCAGGTTGAGAGTGGTATTTTAAGTGTAGTGGCATAATTTTGGGCTCATTGCCAATAAGGTGGGGGCAGATCTTCTTTTTCAACTCACTCTTTACCCTCCAATTTCTTTCTATCTTCCCCTTTTCTTAAAAATCTTTTCATTTAAATTTATAAAATAGTCTCATACTTTGTGTTTGAAGGGTGAGCCCATCGAAGACCCCTATTTGGCCCCACATTCTCCGTCAGCCTTTGCACTGAGTGAGCCGTAATGCTTCCTGGATTGAAAGCTGCCAATAGAAATCTCTGTATATACATATATAGAAACTGATAGACATTAAAGGTACCAGTGGTGTTTAAACCATCTTTATTTTGTCTGTTGCTTTTAATTATTCTCATTATGCACGTAAAGAGGAGGAGCCATATGAGATGTCTTTATAACTTCTACTGATAATAATGATATGGTTTAGGTGTTGTCCTGTTTCTTAGCAGCAAGGGCAGGTTCTTGTTTATGACGTGCCAAGGACAGTGTCACTGGATATTGTTAGCAAGACATGTATAGCCTAAAAGTAGACATCTTAAGGAAAAATTTTCATATTTTTGAGCATTTTTCTGGGTTTTCTACATGAAGTTATGCCTGTGCAAACTTAGGTGTTGAATCTGGAATGTTAGGTCTGATAGAGTAGCTGAGGGAGAAAAATGTTTTGGGTGCCTTATTGTTGTCTAAATTTAGCAAGGAAAATTTTGTTTGAATGCTAAGATATAGATGAAGATAAAGGCATCTTTCTTGCCCCATATTTCGTTGCCAATTAATACAGATTATTCTCCAAAGTTGTTGCACATTTCAGGTCGAAAAAAAGAGACAACCCCTTTTTGCATGACATAACTTTTAGCACAGAGCTCCTGGTCCTATGAAATTTGGTGAGCATTTAGAGCTCATCAAGAGGAAGAGATAGCAACTTCAATCACTAAATTATGAGATTTATAGCTTAAGTTATGATTTTTCAAAGTTAGCTATTTACTTTTCATTTGGTCTACTCGAATTTTAGCTTAAGTTCAGTTTTTGTTCAATGCCTATGAATGGTTCAAATGTGGTTTATCCTCGATTGATTATGCTTGTTTATGAGTCCTAACTCAGGTTTCAAGCATTTAGCTTCGTAAATATTAAGTTAGCATGCTTCTACATTTGTCACGTCGAGGGAATTTTTTTTTCCACATTACAGTTGCATGACTTCATTGCTTTTCAATTGGCAATTACTTTCATGCTAATCTGATTCATTTTCCGTTTTCATGACATAAGTTACTTCATTAATTTGGTCACTTGAGAGCTTCTTCTAATTCTATTTTGTTTTGTTTTGTAATGACTGACAGGTTTGAGCACCCAGTTCAGTTTTCAGTCCCCATGCTATAGGATAAACAACTGTAAAGATTACTCATAATTGTCGTGTTCATTGGCATTTCTTCGATCGTTGCCAGAATACTATTACTAATGACATTATATTTA
Organism: Erythroxylum roigii; assembly: GCA_027576455.1. NCBI lineage: Eukaryota > Viridiplantae > Streptophyta > Magnoliopsida > Malpighiales > Erythroxylaceae > Erythroxylum > Erythroxylum roigii. Next base: position 9,240,308 of record JANZXV010000006.1, read on the forward strand.
GTAACTTATTTACAATTCACTAATGCTACTATTTTTTTTTAATTCTTATAGGCACAACAACCACATGGTGTGAGCGATGTGATGATAAATAACTCAATACAAAATAGTAACGTTAACTACGATGGTGTAGATATAGGTAGTTTTATTGAGACATGTGATTGTCTAGCTCCATGTGCCGGAGGCATATTTTGTAAATACAAAGTGAAAAAAAGTAGCGTATTTAAGTTAATTTGTACATCTTTATCAACAAAGTACACATTGTGTTTTTTATTAACAATTGGCAATTTCTTTCTTATACTTTTATTATTATGTAATTTTTATATTTTTTTGTTAATTATGCATTGTTTATAAATGACGAATCCTTATGTTAAAAGAATTTGTGCCAAAATGCGAAATGTTTAATTCTTGAAATTGTCATGAAACTTCTTATAATGGTAATGAACTTCTTGTCTTTTTTGGGATGAAATTGTGGGGGGAAATATTAGCAGAAGTGAAAATGTAAATGAAGCTGTTAAGTCATGATAGAATGGATAAAAAGAAACCAGCTTGTATATAAATGTGTATTCATAGGTTACAATCTTGAAAGTAACATTCTTGAAAACAAATCAACACTAGTCAACTTTGAGAATAAATCATAGTCTACAAGTATAATTGTCACAAAAGATCTTTGAATTCATAAGCTAAACAATTACAATACAAGTATTAGACAATACAAGTATTAGCCTTAACTCCAGCTTTCCTTCAATATACAGCAAAGAGAGCAAAGAGAAGCAAGAAGTTGAACCAATTGCATCTGAAAAAATGACCACCTTCATCATCGAAAGCATAAAATGTTACATTGAATATTTAATGCAACTTTGTATGATTGATGAGAATTTTCCACATTCTACAGATTTAATTTTTCAATTAATTTTTCTCAGTAATGCTGCTAGCTTCAGGTCTCTCATTGTGACTCAGCACCGTTGCTTTTAGCTTTGTGGGAGTTATTGTTGCAGCTGTAGCGTAATTCTTTGTTTTGTTTGGAGCCAACTTTGCTCAATCCATGAATATGATGCATGCCGATGCACAACCCAGAAAATGGCAAATACAAGACCACACAAAGTTACAATGATGGAGAGAACTAAACTTTCTCCAAAAAGAGGCATATCAATTTTCTTCTCTTGGCAATTTCTCCATTTCCTGCCATTTTATGCAAAGAAACGACATTTTCTCTTTTACATTTTCTCTCTAGTCAAAAGCTCGAATTTGATTTAGAGATGTCTTAGTATGTCAAATTTTATGCTAAGAAATTACATTCAAATTAATATCTTTCACAAATTTCCACATATCAGGAACGAAGAAAAATGTTCATGATATACCATGAATGGAAAAGGAAACTATGCATCAAGAAAATCTACTTAGGATAGATAAGTACAGCAATGATTTTCAACAATTAAAATGATTATGAAAAACAGCTTTGAAATGTACTACAGTGTGTTTTGACATATCTTTTTCCAGAGGAAAAATCAAAGCTCTTGTAATTAGCAAAAGTGGTTATATAAGTATATAACGGTAACTAATTGTTAATCTCATTAACACATGAAAACTTCCATTCTAAAATTAATGTGTTGTCTGATAGGTAGAGTCTTGCAAAAGATGACATAGATAGATATTGATTAATTGGAGTCCAAGAAATTCAACCGACTTTAGAAAACTTGATTTGATTGAAGAATTATGTCATGCTACACCTAGCATAAGTTTATTGTCCATTTTTTCCTAGTCCACAAAAACAGTTATCACGTGTGCATATGAGTTTCCCAGAAGCATATATTAATAAGTATGAGAAAGCAGAGAATTCAATACCTCAAATGCAGAAGAGCACAATCAAAATGCAGACAAACCAACTTGGCATGAAATAGTACAGTAGCACCAAAAAAGTGGAAACTGATATAACAAAAATCACAGCAGTCATTGAATTAATCTCAACAATTTCTTTCTTTGAATATCTCTTAATGTTGAACCTGCTTGTGTGTAATTTCATTCATTGCCATCTATATTTGATTTAGAGTGTTCATTGCATTTTGTGTTGCCTTCCATATTTGATTTAGAGGTCATTCCAAGGCCTCTGTCACAATATGTACTTCATGCTATGAACCACCTAGACATTGCCCTGAAAAAAGAAAACATCAATATCCCAATAAGTATAGTTACTCATATTGTAGTAATTGGCCAATCCTTAAAAAACATCAATATCCCAATAACTATAGTTATTCATACTGCAGTAATAGGTGCAGATGTTACTAAGAAGCCATAACCACATTTCCTCTCTCTCAGAACCTACTGAGTAGACACACGGTTAATCAATTAGATAAACATGTAACACCATAATGCACACAACTTATTCCAACAAAAAAAAAGCTCTTGCCTTGAAAGCATCTTCATCTGTCTTGTCATCTCCAATATAAATTGGAAGCACGTCGCTACAATTGTTTTGTCCTAAAATAGTTTTTAAATGTTAATGGCACGATATGATTTTCTTTTAAACAATATTATTTGCAAAATTCAAGGTAAAGTCTACTAACCTAGTGATTCTAGTAAAAATAGTGTTGACTGATCAGTGAGAACAGGAGCAGTGTGATTTGATTTAAGGTCCATTGGCTCTAAATTTATTTCAACACTTCAATGGTGTCTGAACAAAAAGAAGTTAATAGCGGAGAGCCTTCACAAAATACCGCTCTTTAGTATGGACATTGTCCTGCATAGCTAAATACAGCTGAAATTGCAAAGAACTTTGTCTATAGAGTAGGTAACAAGAACTTCCACAATTACGATGATAGATGTATCAATATGCACCTTCAAATCAGAACAAACAAATGCCTTACTTCAAGTATATGTTGAGCAAGATTAGTTGTTGATATCATCACTCCCGCAGCAAAAGATCCCAGTTCAAGGCTAAGCCCTAGCTTATCACCACACTAAAACATGAAAGCAATTTATAATATAACGTCTACACTTCCAGGAAAAGCAAGTGATTGGCTGGTGGGGTGAGATTCATCTTGTATCCGATTTAGGCTTCTTGTTTTTAACAAACTAAATTTAAATTAGTCATGGTGATCGAAAAAGTTCAACTCTTCGATATACATGCTGAGTAGCATAATAAATGCATCACATAAACAAAAGACAAATTTTGGAACAAGGCTTACCCAAGCAACAAGCAAGCAGACTGCCACTGATGCCAACTGATGCTAAGATGTACAATATGTTTGTAATGACAATCTCAAATTACAGAGTATTCTTTAAGACAACAGTAGTTGACTTATTCCTCACAAATTAGGGGACTCCAATCTTGATCTTGCCCAAATCATTTCTACAACATAGGGCACTCTTATGACTTGAAGTTCCTCTAGTGACCTTCTGTGTGTAAGGCGTATAGCAGAACTAGTACAATTGCCATCAGCAGGTTTGCCAATGTAATAATGATGAAACTTTCAAATGGCCTTTTTGTTGTGGTCAAATTGTAGGAATGTAGAATGGAAAAGAAGGGTAAGACTTAGGATATTGATATACTTTGTATAGGAGAGTTATACAGCTAGAAAGAATAGACAAGAAATAATTGGGTTAAGCTATCACATAATGCTTATAAATAATAGGTTCGTTTATCAAGAATGAAGGGATGGTTGGTTACTTCTTTTATTCGTTATAGCTTCTATCAGTTCTCGAGATGGAACTCTCAAGCTCAATTTCATGACATCATATACCATAAAACCAATTTCCATAGAAGGCACAACCTGAAAAGACACATGCCAAGCATTCATACAGCAGAAGACAAAAATAGAAAATTGAACATTTTTAAAATGAATAAGGAGGGATTGTTACTTTCAAGTAGTTGATGCTCAACCCAGAAAATAATTGCTTCCACCATTTTTGCATAATCAGGAGAAATGTTTCGATTGCTCCTTTCAACTCTGAATTATTGGTCCCCAAAAGCCTTTGAACCTACAAATTTACTTTGATGTATTACTACCAGGTTTTTATCATTCCCAATAACCCTTGTCATTATCAATGACATGTCATTTACTACTTTTGCAACTAGTTCAATGTAACTTACCTGCATTTGTCTTCTAACAACGTTAAGAGGATATGTGAAGGTTTGACCCAATAAACCAGCAACAGACTCATATACTAATTTCACTGCAATATGTTTCTTATTCTCCTCTGGAACATGGTCTCCTTATAGAAGTAAAATTTCAAGCCTGCATAAGGGAAGATCTCATAAAGCGATGGAGCTGACAATAATGTTTAGTTGTTAATAGAACCTCCCAAGAGCTCAAAGTAGGCAATTAAACATATAAGAGCAGTAGAACTTGAAGTTAATTAAAATTGAGAACTTACCTACACCTCGATAGTCTGCATAAATGTAACTCTTAATTAGAAGTTTACCATAATAAAGCATAAAAATGAACCGAATAGACTAGTTTTACCAGTGAAGATAACTTTATCATAAGTTTCAAAAACCATGGTACACAAGTACGAGACAACATGTTCAAAATGGCCAAAAAGGAAACCAACAACACCATCCTGGGAAAACATGGATATCGTCTGTAAGTACGAAAAAAAGAAAACAGAAAGATAGAGAAGATAAATATCTTCTTAGTAAGCAATATATACACCACTGGTATAGAAGATAAGCAATATAAGGACCACTGGAAAATAATCTCATATTTTATTGATTGCTCAAGTATCGACAATAAATACTTGCAAGATTAGGGTACCAATCGTGATCTGACCATGAAGGGCATTTATATTATTCCTTTACATCAAAATTTTCAAAATCTGTGGCAAATCTGACAAAACATGGTCTAGGTACAATACCAAAGTGTTGGAACTCCAATCTAGAAGAAAAAAGTACATGACTCTAATTTAGAAGAACAGAATCACGTCAGCTACAATAAGTCAGGAGCAACTTGTTTAACAAAATGGTAGTTAAATGTTATGACATAAGCATTCTAACGTTTATCCTAAAGGATTATTGAAAAGTTAATTATGAATTTTGATTCATAAGATTGTTGGGAATATTCAGCAACCTCTCTTAAAGGAATAGTCATTATCATCACATGAAAAAGGAATTGCAATCAAGTACCTAAGAAAGAAATATAAATATGAGGCTCATGACTTAAACAACAGATCTAGAACTAAGATGAGTTATTTAAGTACACAAGCTTGATGACAGTGAAGTTCTAAATCGACTTCCTAAATGAGCACTCATACATGGCATCCTTAATTCTCCATCCCCAAAATCCACTTCAGCATACTAAAGCATCAGCACCTGTTGGAGAGACTCCTTTGAATAGACTCTATTTAACAATTCAAGTTTATAAACTATAATTTTTTTTTGACATAATACAAAATTGTTCATAAGCTAACAAAACTTATTGGCACATATATAACCAGTTCAAAAATAATGAGAAGAATAAGCTGCATTGCTAACTTAATGATGTTTTTCCACCCTTCTGTACAAGGGTAACAGTAATTTGATAAAGAAGAACTAATTATAACATTATTCGAGTCACTACAACAAAACAACGCTTTTAACGTCATTTTTTAAGTAGACATCGTGAATGATCTGAGGCTTTCATGACGTCTGGAAAAACGTTAAGAAAAGATGGAAGATTCTGAGATGTTGTATTAAGGCGTCGGGGATAAAGGAAGTATTTGACGTCATTTTGGTAGAAAGACGTCCCAAAATATAACAAACGTCGTTTGTGAGAAATAGACGTTGGGAAAGGCTAGGTCCACGTAATTAATTTCCTCTCCCCCACCTGTTGAGACGACGTTGTCTCATCTCCAATTTTCCAAACGAAAACTGCAGCTACCTTCGTTCCCTCTCTCATCTTCATGAGTCTCCCGCCTGCGTTTCTCCCCTTCCCTCTTCCTCATTTTAACCTTCCCTCTCTCCTTTTTTGTCGCGCGTAGAATCTGTGGAGATTGCTTCATCTACAGTCGGCCCTCTATCATCACCAGTCGAAGTGCATGTGCGTGTTGTTTGTGGTAAGTCATTGAAGTAGTATTGCGATTAATGTCGGGTAACGTTAGTTTTTGAGTCGATTGAAGTGGTGATTAATTTGGGTTTAAATCGCCACTTCAATGTCTGGTAATGTTAGTTTTAGTCGTTTGTTTTGATTATTTTGGGTTTGCATCGTGTTTTATGATTTTTATATGGTGATTCTATTCATAAAGATAGTTGTTGCTATTAGTTGTGCTATGTTTTGTCTATTTAAACATAAATATTTGTGTTTTGTATATCACAAGTATCACATTGTGTTCTGTGGTAAGTTTCATTCTTCTCGTCCACTATGTTGTGACACTTGTTATTAAGTAGCTTTTGGAATCAACCAACTAGCACAACCACTTATTTGATATACATGCTACTATGTATAGGCATGATCAGTTAGTTTAACTTTTAATCAGCAATTGTATGGTGAATTGACCTAGTTGCAGATTTGATGCCTGAAAATGTTTTGCTAATAAAGTTTTGAATGCATTGTTATATACTCTTCCATTTACCTTGGAACTGCAATTCTTTATCGAATATGACAGTATCATAGTTGTAAAATTTGATGTGGATGATGCATTTGTGGGACAGAGATATACAAAAGAAAAACAAGACTAACTGATTATTTATTTTAGAATAAACACTGTGTTCCTAGTTAGGGACAAGATAGGAATATGATTTTTTTTGTTTTGTTATGTTTGTACAATTTAGTTTCTAGTTGCTAGAATTATGGGAGTCCTAAAGGATAAGGATAAGTTTTGTAAATTAGGACTTCTTTTTCTAATTAGCAAGCATATCTTGTACTATGATAAGATTGATCCTTTCCTATCAATAGGAGATCAATATTGAATAAAGAAATCAAGCAGAATTTTTACCTTTAAGAATTAGGAAGAGTAGGGTGTCTCTTAAGAGTAAAATCCCATTTTTACTTTACCAAAATAGGTTCTTCAAGGAGAGGTAAGAACTTGAATAGGGAAAATCAAGGGGATTTTCTAGACAGACCTGTGACCAAATCCTACTTGTGGGACCAGAACAGACTTCAACAAAGTAGAGAAAGGAATGTTTACCTTGTAATTTCAATGTTTCATATTTCAGTTTCTAATAATCTACTTTGTTAGAATTGCAGTTGGAGGATTTTTTGTTAAAATTGTTTTGAACATTGAACATGTCAATCTCATATATGCTCCTCTGGTTTTCTCTGTTTCTCCTATAAATGGTATTGCATTTTAAAAGTGGTTGTCTTCTATATCTTCCTTTGTAAACTGAACAATAGGCTATAACATGAATGGTATACATTTACAGAAAGGAGAACAAGGACTCCTATTTCTAGATGAGACTACCGTGATTAAAAGAAATTTATAGGCGATAGTTGCTAGTAATGTGGGTTTTGGGTCTTGATTGTAGTTTTGACATGTGATATATAAAACCATGACATGTAATCTATTTTTATTATTCAAAATATGCTTTAAGTATTGAATATTCTTATGTGTTTCTTTTTCATGATTGTTTCACTTAATTATTAAAACGCCTTCTAGTTTTTTATTTGTCACAATATGTTGCTAGATTAGATACTAATACATAATTGCTTGAACACTTTAATATGTGAAGTGACTAAGGTTTAATAAATTATTCCTTGATAGAATATGAATCTGCATGATTTTAACATCATACAATTATCATCAAAAACTATGCAATCATTTATAATGGATGATATTCATATACACTTTATAAACAGAAAGATGTGAACCAAAGGATCTGTTAAAATTTAACCAGCCATATATTACAGTAATATAAGGATGAGAGGAAAGTACTAGGGTACAACAACAATTGAGGTTTTGGCTAAAATATTCTTATCTCTATAAGCCTCACCATTTTTATACAGGGTAGAGTGCAGAAACTCTAATGAAACTATTATATCCCCGAATTATAGAAATGCAAGGATCACTAGCTTCTCCAATCTCCATAACAAAAAATGTAAGATATAAAAATTACAGATAGTGTGATATGATCAAAACATATTTATATCATTCATTAATTGAACAAAGAATTTTTTTTTCTTTAATCACATGATAAAAGACTTGCAAAAGCTCAAAAACTTGTAGAATTTCTTTTACTTTTTTTCTCTTATAATAAGATTATCTTCTTATCTAATTCTTATATTTTTGGTAAATTATGCCTTATTTATGATTTTTAATAGTTGTAACTTTTAATATTATAAGGTTCAATATTGTTAACTTATTATATAATTTTAGGTGTATAAGCTTTAATTTTGATGTGCCAATGATAGCAATCTTTTCGAGCAGTGATTGCAATTAAGTATATATATATATATATATATATATGATTTATGATTTATAATCTATGATTTATGTTTGTCTTCCTTATTTTGTATATTTGTGATTTGATCTTTTAATCAAGTTGATTTGCAATTTGATTATACCATAGAAAGAACTTTATATATGTTAAGGAAGGAAGGTAGATAAAAATCATAACAAAACAACTTAGCTTTTAGTTTGTTATTAGCTAGAAATTCTAATTTGGAAGAGTAAAAAGCCATGGTTGAAAATTGAAATTTGAAGGAGCTTGTTAGAAAGGAACACTTGATATGTAAAATAAAGAATTCATTTTATGTGTTAAAACAATCTATATGGTAATGATATAAAAGGTTTAACTACTCTATGATCTGAATTGGCTATAGAAGATGTGAGTATGATTATTGTGTGTATGTTAAGAAAGTTGATGATAGATATGTTATTTGTTTCCTTATTACATATGGATAATTTGGTAATTGTGTTTAAAAGTGTAGTTCTAATTTTTTGCCCTTTATGACAGATTCTATTTGCAAGTGTGAGGAGGAGATAGTTGGAGTAGCCATTGGAAAACAAGAACCAGGTATGCTAACTTCTAAGTTGCTGGATTGTTAATTGTTTTGTTTGCATTCATACTATAGCTATTGAATTTGCTATATGAGATGCCATAATTTGTTCTTTGCCATAATTTTGTACAGATGTCTTAGCTTCGATTATGTATTTATAAAAATCTGTCTTCTTTTAAATTTTCTAAGTTGTTAAACAATGGTTTAGGCCTTTTTTGATCTATGACTCTCATAGGTAGTTAGATTTGTTAGAGCCTAACCTAATAATTTGGGGTCAGCAATTAGTAGCCCATTGGCAATCATAAATGTCAAGCTACTTTTGCGCACATCAATTAGTACCCCATTAGTGGCCATAATACGTTCTCCTTAACATGATGGGAACTATTATGAAGAAGCTTAAACGAAAAAATTTAGTTTTCCTACTTTAACAGTTAGGTTTTCTACTACTTCATTTAGGTACGTAGTAAACCTGTTCCCATTCGCTTACTAACATAACATAATGTTCTCCATCTTATATTTAATTAATAGGTATTTGTTGCTCTATGGAAAAGACTTGGATGAAAAGTGCAAGGGTTTCTCGTGAATACATTGATGTAGTTAGGATGTTTATGAAATTTGTGGCTGGAAAAAGGGCAAAGAGTGTGAGATTTCATGCCCTTGTGCACGTTGCATGAATTGTTATAAGAGGTCTCAGACAAATGTTTTTGAACATTTAATGCAATTCGGCACGGACCAATCATACACTCGCTGGGTTTTACATGGTGAAGTGCCAAAATATAGATTTATCTCTAGGGAAGAAAGGCTTGGCGCTACAAATGTAGACATAGATGGGACAGGAATTGATATTAATGAAGGTGATGGTGATGAGGAGGATGATGGGATGCAAGCTTTGCTTGAAGATGCGGGTACTTTATTAAATGATTGTCCAATTAATCAGGACGGAAGCAGTCCTCGTACAAGCGTTGAAGATTCTATTATGGGTGGCTTTCATGAATTTTTGAGTAAAGCTGCTGAAGAGTTGTATCTGGGATGTAAGAATTTCACGAAGTTGTCGTTTATAATAAAGTTGCTTCATTTGAAAGTATACAACAAGTGGAGCAATAAGTCATTTGACTTGTTACTTGCTCTACTGAAGGATGTTTTACCTAATTGTAAATCTTTGCCGAAGTCCTATTATGTGTCGATATATGCATGTAAATAAGATTGTTGCCTATATTGGAAAGAGTATGGGGTAAGAATTAATGATGGCAGGGGTAAGAAGATACCATATAAAGTATTGCGGTACTTTCCATTAACATCTAGATTACAACGATTATTCATATCAAGTAAGACCGCTAAACAAATGATGTGTCATAATGATAGGCTTATAGGTGACAGTAATAACATGGTTCATCCTTCTGATGGAGAAGCTTGGAAGAGCTTTGATGAGCTATATCCTGAGTTTGCCAGAGAACCACGTAATGTTAGACTAGGGTTAGCAACTGATGGATTCAATCCACATGGTAATTTGTCAGTTTCATATAGCGTGTGGCCTGTTGTTCTCTTAGCATACAATTTACCCCCTTGGATGTGTATG
>JANZXV010000006.1:9253803-9267849 GCA_027576455.1 Erythroxylum roigii
AAATCACCAATAACACAAGGAATAGTAAAACTCCCTGGATCCTTAAGCTTCGGTGGTAGCTTTCTCGACAATATGGCCGAACACTCCTCATTCAACTTCACTGTGGCATACTCCTCAAGCCTCCTCTTATTAGACAAAATTTCTTTTAAAAATTTAGCATAAGAAGGCATCTGTGCTATGGCCTCAACAAAAGGAATGTTTATATGCAACTTTTTAAATATCTCGAGAAAATGACCAAATTGCTTATCTAATTGCGTACCTTTCAACCTTTGAGGATAAGGAATCCGAGGTCTTACTGGATTTTTGATGGGGTCAGCAAATAATCGCGGATGATCCTCCTTTTCAGTTGGTGATTCCTTTGTCTCTTTGCCACTTGGTGATTCCTTTGTCTCTTTGCCACTTTCCTGACTCTCTTCTTCTTCACTCTTTTCCACTTCTTTATCCTTCTGTTTCTCCTGAACTTCTTCAAGATGTATACCACTCCTTAATAAAATAGCCTTTGCATGTTCCCTTGGGTTGGCCTCAGTAGTGCTAGGCAATGAACCCGAAGGTTTTTCCTTCAACAAATTTGCAATCTGGCTCATCTGATTCTCCAAATGTCTAATAGAATATTCTTGGTTTTGCATCCTAATCTCAGTAGTGGAAATGTATTTCGAGAGTAGCTCTTAGAGATTAGATTTCTCTGGTGGTGCAAGATTAGGAGCCTTGAAACCTGGAGGTGGCTGTCTCTGAACATTGGATGACTGTAGATGTGCCACATGATCATTCCTCCGTGAGAAATTTGGATGATTCCTCCACCCTGGATTGTAGGTATTAGAATATGGGTCCTCTTGCTATCTGTTATAATTGCCCACATAATGGGCCTCTTCAGTCTCTTGAGCAAAAGGATTCCCGACTTGACACTCAGAAGATGCATGAGAATCTCCACCACAATGCTCGCACAAAGCACAACTCCTTAATGAAGAACTAGCTCCTCCTCTCACACTGTGCATCAGATTATCCAACTTTTTTGTCAGAACATCCATCTGAGCAGATAAAGCAATTGTATTGTTTACTACATGAGCTCCTGTAGGTCGTCTGGGATGCCTTTCTGAATGATGTTTGAAACTGCTAGTGGCCATCTCATCAATCAACTTGTAGGCTTGATCTAGCGTTTTCCTTATTAAACTACCTCATGCGGCAGCATCTATGGTACTCCTAGTTGATGGGTTCACTCCTGTATAAAAAGTATTGACCTACTACCGTGTAGAGAACCCATGACTAGGACACTGCGCCAACATATCCCGAAATCGCTCCCACGCTTCATATAAACTTTCATTTTCGTATTGAGTGAAGGAAGTGATCTCATTCTTCATCTTTGCAACCTTGACAGGAGGGAAAATTTTTGCCAAAAATAATCTCATCATCTCATCTCATGTAGTAATTGATCCCAACTGCAAACTAGCCAACCATTCTCTAGCCCTATCCCTTAGAGAAAATGGGAATTACCTTAATCTCACTGCATCTTCCGATACTCCATTCTGCTTGAACAAATAACAAATATCCAAAAACGTCTCTAAATGGGTATTTGGATCCTCCAAAGGCAATCATCCAAATTGAGATGCTCTCATCATGGATGTAATGCTGTGAGGAATCTCAAAACTCCTAGCTGTGATTGTCGGCCTTATAATGGGAGGCATGGGTCTATTGTTGTGCCCCATTGTCAAATCCATCATAGTTAACTCCCGTCTCTCTTCAGTATGTGGCATCAACCTCTTTTTGTGTTGTTCCATCTCTGAAAACTACTATTCTCTAGTCCTTTCTGCTGAAGTACTACTCCGAGCCAATCTGGTTTCTTTACGCAACCTATGAGTAGTTTTTTCAATTTCAGTATCTAATAGCAAATTCTCGAGCTTTTGACCACGAGTGGGCATAAACAAAATGAAACAAACAAATAAAATAATAATAATAACAGAACTAAGGACAAAAAATTGAACTCTCGAAATAAAGCAATCAAGCAAACAACTAAAATACACAAATAAACAACAAAGAAAAAATTAAATATGAGACAATTAATACCGTCTAATCTAATGACTCACAATCAAAAAATTATTCCCCGACAACAGTACCAAAAACTTGTTGCAGTCTAAACAGAACAATATAAACTAAATTCTATCTAGACCAATTAGAGGCAAGTGCATCCCGTCGATAAATAATATAAATCGGTAAGAATTGGATATCGTACTCAAGGGAAAATTTTCAACACGCAAGACAATTAAATTAAATAATGAAAAATTACTCAGACGATCAAGAATTGATTGATTTAAAAATAAAATAAATAAAGTAAGCAAATCACAAAATATGAAAAATGCAAGGTATGAATTAAAACAACAAGATTTAATCAAATGACAAATATCGATTAAGGTATCATATTTCAATTGGATTGGACACTAAAAATAAAATTATAACAGTGGATTGATTTAAGAAATACTTCACTTAAGCAAGTCGATCCCAATGTTCATGAAAATTCCTTCTCTTTTAAATCCGAGTTACCACTTAGTTCATAGATAATTCGGAATAAAAGGCGTTAAATACAAGAAGTCTAAAATTAAGTTTGTTAATCCTAGGTATCCTCACACAAGATCCTAAGGTTGATCTACACTTTAGTCTCAAGTATGTTGCTTGATTAATTCTCCGACAAATTAAATCCCATTGGTTGTGGCTTTCAATCATCTAAGGCCTTTAATCTAGGTGATTAAGCTAAATTAAGACTAGATATGCATTTAGTTAAGCAAAAATCAATACTACAAAAATTATCCTAATCCAATATCAATCTTAACCTTAACTGAAAAGAAAAAAGTACTCACACATATTCATCAATGTAATATAAATCATGGTCATAATATATGTTTGCAATGATTAAATCCACACAATTAAAATAAATAAGGAATAATAAAATAAATTTAATTAAAAACACCCCTTTCTCTTTCAACGTGGCTGCTCCACCTCCTGCTCTATTTTTGTGTTTCCACGCAACTGCTTTAACATGTGTGCTTCTTTTGTTGCCACCAATTGCTTGTTGTTCACCTCTTTCCACAGCTGTCTTCAACGTTGCTGTGCACACAGAGGAAGGTTGTTCACGCCAGCTGCTTCGTTGTGTGAGTGCCACCATGCTTTAATGTTTTTTTAATCTCCGTCAGCAGCTCTCCACCCAGCTCAACATGTTCTCCAACAACTGCTTCACGTACTTCACCAACTCCCAGCTACTAACGTGCCTTCTTCTCCTGCCATAGCTCCACGCCCTCCTCTTCACAAGCAGCTAGCTCAAGTTATTTCACTAGCCAGCTACCATCGTCCTATTGGAATCTCTTCAGTGGTTATTTTCGTGAGTGATGAGTGTATGGCTCTTGTTTTTGTGGACGTGTGGAAGTATTGTGAGTGTATGTTCAGTTGTTCCAATGTCAGTCATAGAGGAGCTATTTTTGTTATTTTTCCAGCTCCTACTCAACACTTATGTCGCTCATCTTACTCCCCACTGTTGTTTCGTTGTAAGTGTAGAGTGTATGTGTGAGTGATGGAGCCAATCACTATTCCCTGTCCACGCCACCAGCTTTTTCAATCCTCATATGCTGTCTTTTTTTTCCTCCCTATTCAATGTTCTTTTTCCAGCTGATGACGTGTGGATGGTGAATGTATGTTGATTGGTGAGTCCTCTCTTTCGCCCCATCAAGCAACTATGTAGCGTTATTCTTCTCTCACAAAAAAAAATACCTTAGCTGTCCCATGCTAAAAACAACACAGCCCCTATAAGCTGCCAGTCGACTGTTTCAAACCATGCTAAACGCACTATAGCTGAAGTGACAAATTAGTGTTGCTTAGTTTCTCCACCATTCACGCACCTCACGCCTAAATCTTGCGTTTTTTTCAATCTTTCGCCGCCAGCCTTCTCTCTTCTTTTCTGCCGCAACTGTCTTCTTGTTTTTATGTATCGAATGTCTTTTTGATGGTTTTGGTTCACTCTATCAAAATAATCACCACTTTCACGTTGTTGTCCCATTAAACCTGCAGTCCCACTCCTCTAATTCCTTTTAAACTTTCAGTCATGCTAGTTGTTGCTTTTCTTTTCTTTAATGCACATTTCTCAATTTCTCTTGCCCAAATTGTTAACATTTTTTTCTTTAAATGTGTGCCTGAAATTACAACAAATAACTCATAGTTAGTGCAATTAAACACTAAATGAACAAGAATTTAGCAAATTAAATATCTAAAATCAATATAAAAATGTCCATTAACAGTCTCACATTAATCGTATTGACCCCATCCCTTAACACAATCTGGTGGTCATGTTTGCAACTCGGAGGTAATTGGGTTGGCTCCTGAAATACTTCTGCGTAATTAGCTAGCACCATATTAATCTCTTCAAACACGTTTCCTTGTTCCTTTGTCAGCCTCATCTGTTGGAGTTGATACTCCAATGGAGTCGAAAGTTGAAGCATGAATAACTATCCGCTCCCCATTCCCTGTAGTGTCTTCTGGAATCCTTTACTAGAGATAACTCTAGATTTGCTATCTAGACCTCCTTTTAGGGTTACCACCTTCCCTTCCCACCTAAACTTCATTATCCTAGTTCAGAAATTACATAAAACATCTTCCAGCCCCACAAGCCATTGAACACCCAGAACGACGTCGCAGCCTCCCAATGCTATCACTAATGTGTCCATACAGAACTACACCCCCTGTATTACCCATGCAAAATTTTTGCAACATTGCTTGCATTGCAATTTTAGCCCCCCACCCATGAAGTTCGCACATCCCTTTTATCACCACCATGATATCGATAAAGTTATGGGTACTGCCATTGTCGATGAGTATGTGGATTTGTTTCCGTTGATGAACCCCTACCAAACGCATTTGTTTGAACTCTATCTCCCTCGGAAAAACCCATCATCGCCTGCATGATATCATAGGACATTCTCCTTCATCGTCACCAACAACTTGACCCTCTCCCAGAGATGTCTGATCCCTTTTCTTGATCAACGTCTTCAGATACTACAAAAAACTGTAGCTGCCTCTTCTCATACTTATGTTCAAATGTATACTTCTCATAACATCGAGTTTCTCATCGAAATCTCCACTCGTGACAACCCTTAAGGCCTTGTACGACCGTCCGAGTGGTGAACGTATGGTTGGAGGTGGTGTAGGTAATATCCCCTCAGTACTTGGGTTACATTGAATAGGTGCAAAGTGTGACGCCTTGCCACTGATCACATTCGGAGTAGATTGGTTGCGATTCATCATTGAAACCTCGGTCGCCATCAATATTGTTTCCTGTTTCCTCGCTAGTGTGTAAGCCTGATACAACGATTGTGGTTCATGTAGCTTCACCGCCACCCCAATTTCTAGCTGAAGACCTTTCACAAAAAACCCAACTAAATAATCCTTCGAGAGAGCTAACCGGTTAGAGTAATGATCGAACTGTGCATAGTATTCCAACACCGTCCCATTCTGTCGCAACTCCTTAAAATCCCCAATGAGGTCATAAAAAATCTCAGCATCGAACCGTTGTTTAAAGGCCTTTGTAAATTCCATCCACTTAACCTCCTCTGCTTTAAGCCGGATTTGGAGGAATAATCTGTACCATTCCTGCTCGCGCTCATCCATGTGCAAGATGGCAATGTTCACCTTTATGTGTTATGGAGTCTGGCCGATTTGGAAGAATTGTTCACAACGGTACAACCATAGCTTGACGTTGTCTCTGTCGAATGAAGGGAACTCGATTCTTCCCAATCTGATGGACCCGCCATTATCTTCCTTATCGGTTTGCGTTGGGTTGTTTTTAAGTGGATGACCAGAGATGCTACTTCCTTCCCCTAGTTTCATCCCTTTCATTGAAATCGTCGACCGTAGCTCCCACATTTCCTTCTCCAGCCTTTCTATTCGACATTGTACCTTTGTCAGTCATCTCTTGCTCCTATCCTGCATCTCTAACAACAGTAGTTCATGTCAACCTTGGGCTTCCATGAGGCCCTTCAAGGTATCCTCTAACCTTCTAAACTCTGCCCCTCTCGTTCCTTTTGCCATTATGCTCTGATACTAAAATGTTATAAGAAAAACCGTGTCGTCACCCGACAATCGTTTGCGAATATTCTAGTGCAGAATTTGTTATGGGAAAGATAAATAGAGAAATGATTACAGAGACAGAAACATCAAAATAGGAATTAAATTGTTCATCATTTCAGACATAACGTACAATCCTCTAAAACCTATGAGATATATTGTCAGTTAAAGTTATCCCCTATACCTGCGTGCATGGGATATTCCCTACTCTTATTGCTAAACGCTGCGTAATGTCTTGTGACTCTTGTACCGCATCGTTCCACGTTTAGGTTCTTTCGTCTTCCGAAATTGCTGTAATATTTCAATTCTCTTTATCTTGCTTCCTTTGCTTTGATGGCCGTAATCATTACAAGACCATGTTAGCTTATTAATGTGCTTTGATTAGAGCTTTCCTGGAAAATTTCTCACCCAACGCTGAAATCAAAGCGTGCCACGGAGTTGGCTTTTGAACAGCAATCATATGTATGGGCAAAAGGGTTAAACTGAATATTAAGGTATTTCTTAAAGTTTAATTTGAGATTTAATGTTTTAAAATGTTGAAATTAAATTCTATCTTTTGATAAATGTTTAAATTTTTTCTTATTTTAATAAAAAATAGTTATTCTGTTAAAAATATTCAACGTAAATTTTTAATTTTTTTATATGAACTCTTTTTTTTTTTGTTACATAAACATTAAAATTAACATACGAGGGTCACTAAAATGTTGCGACTTTGTGATGAGAGACCACTTAAACCAGGACCAGAACTCTACATGCTTCGAGGGAGGGGCAGGATTGTAAATGGAGTGGAATTCGCACCAGACTGCTCGGAAGAAATTGGGGTCGATTAAACCCTTTCCTCTGGTATGGATGATCTACGTAGGCCGAGTGGAAGATGATCCTTTGCATTAATTATGACCTTCATCCTCAGGCTTTGCACAAGCCAAGCCTTTCCTTTCCGTAACTTTCCAATTTTTCAGACAAACACAACAATTTCAAGTTATGCAAGTACTTACGTTACGAACATGATCTAAAGAGATAGTCTGTATGAGGCTCATACGTTTGTTTCCATTTTTAGAGCAAGTTCTCTACACTAAGAAAGTGCAGGGACAGGTAAATTAGGATATAGATAGGAGTAGCAAAGGCTGTGTTTAAGTGATAATTTCTCCAAACATTTTGTGAGCCCATATGAATGTATATACGGCATGACGGTTCCTATAAGAAAAAAATAATTAATATTGAAAATTTTAACACAATAGTTTTATTTATATTAAAATAAGGCCAGGTTGTATATCAAGGCATTTAATTTTTAAAAATATATATGAATTAACTTAATGTAAAAAATATATTTTAAACCTCAAAATTTTTATTCTAACGATTTAATTTAAATTTTAACATCTGTACAAAACAAAATGAAAAATTTGACGTATGTATTAACTTTCTGAAAATCAAATATCACATTAACAGTTGCCTAATATTTATTATATATATTTTTAGAAATAAATATTATGCAGAGTTTTTGAATATAACACCAACGCTATTTCTTCCTCCCTTATTTATCCTCTCCCACTTCTTTTTGTCTCGTTCCCATTTCTCATTTCTCTCCTCCTCTCCATCACCGTCCTTTAATTCTCATATTTTTGCTCAAAGCTGAAAGCTGTGCATGCCACATTCTTAGCTTGGGTTGCCACAGGATGGTCATATTGGCGTGTGGAGTACAATAACATCATTAAAACCAAGATATATACTACTAAAGATGATTCTCAAGGATCTGAACTGTTGTAGATGAGTGTTTGTGATGTATAAATTTGAGATTGATTGAAGAGTGAATTCTGTTATGGTTTTTCTTTGAAGTATAATTGCTTTTGATACATATTAAGAGGAAAGAAGAAAAATGAGATACTTGAGTGGATTTGGGTTTTATTTTACCACTTGCTTCCCCTCTATTTCATCCATAAAGCCTTTTGACTTCTCTTTTGTTCTTGATTTTTTTCTATTTTGTAGGGTTATTAAACCAATTATTTTTGGGGAAAAGTGCATTTGCACGCAGCCAAATAACTTTTTATGACCATTTAAGGTTTGACTATCTAGCAGAACATAACAAGAGAAGTAACAGCAAAAGATAAAGAAGAAAAAAGTGAATCTCATCACAGTACCTGCCTGTTATTTGACAAGAATTTTTTGAGGCAGTGATCTAACTTGTTCTCAGTGAAGCCAGCAAAAACCAATAGAATTGGATGTGGTTAGGGCCAAAAGTTATTTTAAAATGGCTAAAATATATTTAACCCCTTGATATATTATTCTTCCCTTTATTTTAAAAAAGGACTTATTATCCATTTTGACCACCACTTGAGGAGTTTAGAATTCAAAAATAACTTTTTTTATCTCTATATTATGATTACATCACCATAATTGTACATGTTGCATTTTTATGAACAAGAATACTATTTTAGTCTTTTGTTGACTAAAATACATTAAACTTATATATTTTTTGCTTTATTTCATTATGTCTTCTATTTCAAAAAAAATTATTTTATGCATGGATTACTTTTCGCCCGTTAATAAATAAAATTTTACTAAAAATACCATTGTTCTTATAATTGTACTTCATAAAATTAAAATAAAATTTATTTATGAAACAAAATTAAAAAAACCAGGGCAATTTGGGAAACTCACCGTTTTTTTGGTCCATGAGAGTAGACTGAAAATAAAAATAAAAAGTAATAGACAAAAATCTTTTTTGAATTTTGAACTCTTTTGATTGGTGGTCAAAAGGAATAATAAGTTTATTTTTAAAATAGAATGGGCATAACGTACTAAAAGGTAAAACACAGAGGGTCTAAATGTATTTTTGCCTTTTAAAATTGAACGTTTGTCATGGAATATAATTTGAATTCTAATATTTTAAAGCATTCAATTTGAATCATAACATTTTCAAAATGTTTAGAACAAAATTTAAATGAACGATAAAAACAATAATATTAATTCTCTATCAATTAGATGTTATGTTAATGTTGATATAACATTATATATATTTTTAAATAAAAAATAAATTTTATTGTTACGTAATTAACTTTTTTTATAAATTAATCAGAAAGTAAGCTCTAATGTTGAGTCTATTGTTACACACTTAGACAGTGGAACAACGAGACTCATTATTATATGTTTTAAATAATGAAGCCTCCTTTATTTAAAAAATAAAAATAATATCACATCAATTTTCACGTGATACTTATCAGATAAAAAGTTAATTATGTTAAGTGACTATTTCATCACAATAGCTTAAGCTGTTGTGTGAGACCAACTTAATTGGTTTTATATATTCACTAACACACCCCCTAAAGTAAAAGCCCTTTGAGCTTGAAACTTGCACAGGCTCACTCTACCTTGTGCTGAATAATAGGTGGGTGGTAGGATTTGAACTCACGACCACTTGGTCACAAAGGTTCTGATACCATGTCAAGTGACTGTTTCACCACAATAGCTTAAGCTGTTGTGTGAGGCCAACTTAATTAATTTTATATATTCACTAACAAATTATGTTAAAATTTTCATCTATTTAGAATTTGTTTTTAAATATTTTCAAAACACTAAAATTTAATTTAGATGCTTCGAAACATTAAAGTCTATTATTTATTCTGTTGCAAATACTGAAGTGGACGATGGAAGTTTAACCTAAAAATTGTAGATGCTTGTAGATTTGGGTTCACATTTTAAGTCGTCAATCAAATAGGTTAGAAGTCAGATCTTTTGACCACCGTCACAATTAGTATTTTCACGAGCAATCTGAATTCATCAAATAAATGACTCAATCTATCCCCAAAGAAAAAATTAAAATTTATATTCACCATCATGTTTCGTGGCTAGATGAGATGCGGTTCGTCCAATAAGAATTCTTATATAGGCGTGCTTAAAAAAAAACCATGTTAAAACTATATGTTGCTTTTCAGAAGCCACTCTAACTGTCATAAATGACACTTGCATAAATTATATGTTATGGCTGTGTCGGTCGTGTTAGGCCCAAGCTCAAACTCAGAACGGCACATGAGCCGATCGCCCCATCTCTTGGTGTTGACCCAATTTCTGTAGGTATTAGCTATATAAATTCATTATCTCATCATGAAAAAGGTACGACTTTCAGAACCCTAGTATTCTTTATTCCTAGTTACCAAAACTCTTACAAAAAGTCTAACTTGAGCGTCAGAGGGGCCTACCGGCAGTCAACCCCCGGTGTGCCTTATTGTTTTGCAGGTATTTCTGTGCCAAAGTCAACCAATCACATGGATCCTAGTAGCAGCGCCCAGCCCCATCAAAATCAGACAAACCAGTTGGTGCCCACTGTGGGGCCGGGCATTCAGGCACCACATCTAGAAGCACTCAGATCAGTCAAGCGGTGGCAACAAATCTTGATATAGCCGCTGTCGCGGCACTTGCACTACAGTGAATGGGCTTGCGGCTACCCGCCGCCCTTCCCTTGTCGCATCACGATCACCAGACACACCTTCCACCCATCATCCAAAACCCTATCATAGACGAGCCACCCCCTCAAAACCTGAATAACCAAACGCAATATTCATATCAGCATGATCAACCGCAACAATCCCAAAACCAAAACTAAGAAGCGCAAAGCGTGGCCCTAGAGGATGATGCTAGAACCAGTTCACATCCCCACACCCAATATCCCCTCAACACGAATCCTCCTGCACCACAACAAGCCTTCCTCACACAAAGACAGATAGAAGAAGCGGCCAATATACTGATTCGCCAAATCTTACATTCTCAACCGAAACAACAGCAAACCCCCGCTCGGCAGATTGGTGTGATAGCCGATCAGCACTCTGCTGAAGCCCTAGAAAAAATCGTGGACCACCGAATCAATATAGCCATGAATTCTCGTCCTGGTCAACCATCAGCACAATACAACTCTCCTTTCATCCCGGAGATCCTGGATAGCCTCACAGTGGTCGGTACTAAGATACCAATGCCTGAAAAATATACTAGAAAGACCGATCCTCTCGATTATCTGCAGCACTTTCAATCGATGATGAACTTGCATTGCGTCCCTGACGCCATTCAATGTAAGGCCTTCTGCACAGCCTTTCAAGAAGGAGCCCGAAGATGGTTCAACAGCTTACCCCCATGTTGCATAACCAGTTTTGAGGATTTTAAGCTGCTATTCCTCAACTAGTTTGCTACAAGTAAACGACCACAGAAGACTGCTTTGGAAGTGATGCAGTTGACCCAAGGAAGGAACAAAAGTCTGCGGGAGTTCATCACTCGGTTCAACAATGAAGCTGTTGAAGTCCCTGACCTCACCTGCTCGTCCATGTTGGTCGCCCTTATGAGCAACACGAGGGATGAGGAGTTCAAAAAATCATTGGCTCTCGATCAGCCCAAATCTATTCGAGAAATAAGAAATCAGGCGGATAAGTATATCCAATTAGAGGAAGTGTTGAAAAACACAAAACGCAGAGCGGATGACCGCTGGTCAAGTAGCAGAACAGATGATTCGCACAAGCGACAGAAAGATCAGTCTAGCTGGAGGAAGCCGACTAATCGAAAGGACCAACGACGAGAATCCTTCACTCCGCTCAACAGGCGGTATGCGAAAGTACTGGAGGTCATGAGAGCAGAAGGAGAATCCCTCCGAGAATCCAATAAATTGAAAACTCCCCTAAAAAAGGGATTTTTCTTTATATTTTCGTTTCCATAGGGATGTCGGTCATGACACGGAGGACTGCTGGGACTTAAAGAAAGAAATCGAACTCCTTATCCAAAGGAGAAGGTTGGGTAGATTTTTAAAGTACGAAAAAAATGTCGATCGAGATACTGAGGGTAGGAGCGGTCGGTCTGACAACTGGCGAAAGTCTTGGAGGCAAAATAACATGAACGAGAGGACAGTCGAGGGCAAGAGGTGATAGAAGCACCGGACAGTAGGATGACCGACCGGTTAAGGTCATCAACATGATTTTTGGGGGTAGTGCAGCAGGAGGATCCACTATCAGAGGAAGAAAGAGATATGCCAGGAAAGACTTGTCAGTGAAGAAAAAGAAGTAAAACGATGAGGTGATCTCGTTCGACGAATCTGATCTGGATGGTGCTAGTTGTCCCCATGAAGATGCGCTAGTGGTCAACTTGAATATGGATGGCAACAAGGTGAAACGGGTAATGATTGATACAGGTAGCTCGGTCGACCTACTGTATTACGACGCATTTAAGCAGATGGAGATACCGGAGGAGCAACTTGTTGGGCCTCGATTCGTAATAAGCATGTTTAAATTATTTTGAGGCATGTTTAAATTATCTTGAGGTTTTAGTTTGATAATTTTTAATTTGGTTGGAATAAATTGAGGATTTTATTGCTTAAGTTATGATTATTAAATGAAGGGATTTAGTGAAATTAGATTTGTTTTGTGATGCATTGTTAATATTAAAAAGAATTATATGAATTGAGGGTTTATTTGTTTAGGCTAATAGAGATTAAATGGGGGATTAGATTTAATCAGAACTTGTGTGGATTTTATTAAAAAGAATAAGTTGGTATAAGGACCATTAGGAAGATTATATATGTTGTTAAGGTTTAAGGTGATCAAGTGGGCTTTTAGCCCTTTGACATATCTTTTAAAGGAAGAGTAAATGAAGTAAATGGGCTAAGGTCCATGTCTATTGTAATTAAATGAAGGAGAATGGAAGCATTGGGCTAGGGTCCATTAGGTTGCACTTAAATGAGAAAGAAGAAAATAAAAGGAAACAAAATGAAAGAAGCATAATGAAGTTGTCGTTTATGTAAGGGGAGTGGACGAAAATTTCAACATAAGGAGAGCATGAAGCTTTGTCGTTTTAGCTATAGGTTTAAGTTAAAAATCAAGTTATGTCTTAAGTCTTTAGAGAGAGGTTTACGAAGCTACCAAGAAGAGAAGCAAAGAAGGAGACTTTCGGCCAAGCTAGGAGAAGAAGAAGAAGAAGAAGAGAAGAAGGAGCTTAGGTTTTCATGCTTTAGGAAGGTAGGTTTAAGAGATTTTTTCATGGGTAAAGTGGAAAGGAAGAGTTAATCTTCCATTGGAGGCAAAAGAAGAAAGTCGTGGGTCATCTCCAAAGGTAAGACAATTTCGAAATTTCATGGTTTTGTGTTATGGTTTCTCCTTTCTTGTTTAATCATGGTGGTTTGAAGAGTAAGATATGAAGGAAAGGGAAAGAAGAAGGGTTGTCCAAAAAATCAGATTTCGTGGGTTAGGGATTTCAAAATTTCTTGGTGTTTTGTTAGGGTTTTTCCTTTCTTGGTTACAAATGATGGTTGAAGAGTGATTTGTGTAGGAAAGAAAGGAAAAAAAAAAGAGAAATGGAGGTTTGGAAAAAAATCAGCATTCGTGGGTCTCTTTAAGGCATGTGATTTTCGAAAAATTTGATTAGTATTGAGAGAAGTTATGTTGGTTATAGTTTAGGAATGGCATAGGCAAAGTTAGGTAGGTTTTTATTCATGCTTTCCATTCTGTAAAAATTTTCCAGCATTGTTATGTAGAGATTTTCGAAAATAATGGATTAAATTGAGAGAGGTTATGGTTGGTATAGCTTAGGAAAGGTTTAGGGAAGGTTAGGTTAGGTTAAAGTCAAGTTTTTACATTCTTAAAAAAAATTCCAGCATTGTGATCTTATGTTAATTAGGATTTTTATGCTTGATGAAGGTCTAGAGAAGCCATTGGAAGTAGAAGAGAGGCAATTTGATCAATCCTAAAGCTTAAGGATTTAAGGTGGGTGACTATTTAACATTTGAGTCGTAAGTTACTGAATTGTTGTGAAATAAATGATACTAAGTGCTTTCCGCTGACTTGCAAAGTTTTGAAATGAATTATTATTTGCGATGATTTGAACTTGTATTAGGAGCCTTTCGTATGTTAATATATATGAAATTGTTTGTAAAATTGTTTGCTAAATGAAAAAGAGTGGATTATGTGATTTTGGAAAAATGCCATG
>JANZXV010000006.1:9276651-9299121 GCA_027576455.1 Erythroxylum roigii
ATCCCTAATTTCTGCCGCCCCTATTTTCTGCTTTCTGAAACCTAATTTTGCTCCTATTATGCGATTGATCTTCTTCTGACAGCCTTGTGAATGGGTTTATTGCCTATGTTTATGTTTTGTTGGGTTTCTACTTGTTCTCGACGAGAGCTGACGGTTGTAGTCCAAACAAGATGCTCGACGTGAGTGTTGGTTGATTGCGAGGAGGAACACTACCTGCGGTTAAGGGAAACGTGAAAGGTGGGAAGCGGTTTGAAGAACGACGTGGGAAGGAGGGACGGTTGCTGCAGATGCTGTAAGCATCTGGAGAAGACGATGGGCACGTGTAGGACACACGCCCACGAGTCTCCAGAAGCTTCCTTCGAAGGCATTGGCTGGCGTGTGTAATTGATCGTGGATGTGTGTGGTGCGTGTGCACGCGCCAGACAACCCCAATCCTTTTTTTAATGTGTTTTAAAATTGTTTTAAAACCCAAAAATTGTCTTTAATTACTTTAATAGAGATTAAATTAATTTCAACTCTTAATAAACTTGAAAAATGTTTTACTATGTTATGAAAATTGTTTTCACAAGATTATTTGTTAGGAAAGGTTCTGAAATTTATTTAATTTTTTTAGAGTTGAATTATTAAATTAAATTTATTATCAAATCAATAATTAAAATCAAGCAAAATTTTTAAATAATCTCTTTCGTTATTAGATTATGTTTGAAATTATAAATATGATATAATTATATTATTTTGATGAGATCGGAAATTTTTTGAAATTTTAAATCCTTTAATAAAAATATTAAGCACACGTTATGAATGTGGTAGTTGTTTTTCATTATTTCATAATAAAACTATAATCTGTTTATTTTTTGACTTGTTGAGTAAACTCAAACTCACTTTAACTTGAATATGTTTTATCTTAAATTAGTGGGTTCTATTTAACTAAAATTGTATGATTTTGATGAGTAAACTCATGATCATATAAATTTAGAGATAGGGTTAAGAATAATATATTTGATATATTTTTGCAAAAGTTGTCACCTAACGGTACTAGGAATTATATGAGATGTGATTGAAAAATTGTTTTTTACCTAATTTATTTTTAGTTGGTTTGTTGAATAAACTCAAGATCAGATAATTTTAAATAGGATCCTAGCTCACTAAGAAATTATTTGATAATTATTTGATATAATAGTGATGGCTATTATTTTGTAGAAAATAGTTGGAGTAATCAAATAATTTTGAAGTCCTTATTTTATTTGATTTTTGGATATAAACTAATAAATATTCCTTTTATGTTTTTTCGATTATTGAATTTGAAGATGAGTACCAACTTGACTTTGAGGAGCATCTTAAATGCTAAAAAGCTTACTGGACCTAACTTTTCGGACTGGCTGCGAAACTTAAGTACAGTTCTTAAGCAAGAGAAGAAGTTATATGTTCTTGATACTCCTGCTCCATCTAAACCTTGTTCAGATGCTATTGATGAAGATTGGGAGAAATATCAGCGTTATATTAATGATGTTGAACAAGCTACATGTGTGATATTAGCTTGCATGTCTCTTGAACTTCAGAGGCAGTATGAGAATATGGATGCACTTACTATGATACTGCATCTTAAGGAGTTATTTGGTGCACAAAGAAGGGTGGAGAGATATCAAATCTCCAATGCACTATTTCAATGCAAGATGATAGAAGGATCTTCAGTCAACGCTCATGTGCTGAAGATGATTGAGTATATTGAAAAATTAGCCCAATTAGGTTTTATCATGGATCACGAGTTAAGCGTTGATCTAGTTCTGCAGTCTCTGAGTTCGAGCTTTTCACAGTTTGTCATGAACTTCCTCCACATGAATCAGAAGGACATGACGCTACCTGAACTATTGAGCATGCTCAAGACTGCTGAAGGGTGCCTTAAGAAGGAACCTAGTTCTGTACTTATTGTTTGTTCTTCTAAAAGCAATAAAAACGGCTTTAAGAAGAATCATAACAAGAAACAGAAGGCTTCTACTAATGTAGTAAAAGCCAAAGGAGGTGTCAAGAAGAAGAATGACAAGGGCACATGTTTTCATTGCGGAGTCAACAGACATTGGAAGAGGAACTGCCCATCTTATCTTGCTAGCCTAAAAGATAAAAGGCTTAAGGAAGCTGTCTCTTCAGGTAAGTTTATGATTGAGATCAATCTTTCTACTTCTATTCCACATTCTTAGGTATTAGATATTGGTTGTGGTTTTCACTTATGTAATAACATCCAGATGTTAACAAGGAGTAGATCATTGAAGAAAGGCGAAGTAGACCTACGAGTTGGCAATAGAGTAAGAGTTGTTGCATTAGTTGTAGAGACTTGTAGTTTAGCTTTGACTTCTGGCCTTATATTAGAACTTGATAATTGTTATTATGTCCCTGTTATTATAAGAAGCATCATTTCTATTTCCTATTTGGATTTGAATGGATTTGTCTTTTTAATTAAGAATAACAGTTGTTCTTTTTATAAAGATGATATTTATTATAGATCTGGATTGCTTACAAATGGTTTATATGAGTTAGATCTAGAAAGGCCAATTCTTAACATAAATCTAAAGTTCAAGTGAATCATGTATCCACTCGAACTTTAGATTTATGAAGTTTCATCAACAAGATTTGCAAAGAAATTTGGAAGAACTGATATTGATTAACATAAGCTCCTCTTTTGTAGCTAGTAAGTTTCTTAGTCATGATTCCGACAGACTGTCAAGAATGGGTAAAGTTCACACCCTGGATCCTTTCTAACTTCTTATTATTTCTTTCACACTTTTCCTGTTTTATCCTTGTAACACGTCTCCCTCTCCTATCACATTCTAGTCATTCAACCTCCAATATCTATGATATAAGGCTTGGACACATATGAGAATGGTTTGACAGTCTCACCAACTTACACCCTTAAATAAGCATAAAAAATGGAAAATGTAAGATGGGATTCAATCTTCAATTTGCTTTCAAGTTTAGCACTTTTTCTTGTTGGAAAATCAGGTCAGCATTCAATCTCATGTGTAGCGAAATAATTACTTTTTTTTTTTTTTCATATTTTGACTTTTCGAAAACCAAGATCACATTAAATTCTATAAAATCATTAATGCATAAATTATAATAAAGTAAGAATCATAATTTGTATCTTATTCAAAAGATTGATCCTTTTTTTATCAGAATCTCTTAAACCATTTCCAAAACTGATTTATCTCAACTATCATAACTACCCAAGTATTCAGTCTCTAATGGTATCCACAAAACGAGTTCAAAGAACTCTGTAATTGTTACAAAGAGGGTTAGGCAAGGAGTGCTAGATCTAATAGAGCTTAAGCCTATTTATAATAGGTTTTAGATATTTTAGTAATTAATTAATTGAAATTAAATTCTAATTTCAATTAAAATGTAATGAGAATTAAAAATAATTCTAATTAAATACCATTTATCCCAAATAATATCCAATATATCATATTAATCCTTATTTATTAAATAACTTATATTTAATCATATTGTTTCTCAAACTTTACAATCAAGTCTAACTTGATTAAAACATCTTTGCTCTCTTCAATTGTTTTTTTTATGTGTGATCTATTACGTTTCTAAATATGTTGGAAATTGATACAAATTATAACTCTAATCATATTTAGGATTAGATAAATTAAACCCCTTTAATTTATCTCTAATTCTCTAATTAAACAATTTATATCAATAGATTAAGATTGGCGCTAAGTAACATATTATGACTACCCAAATATTTAAAATTGTCAAAGTAGTTTTGACTAACCTTTATGTGCATAATTTGTCAACATAATTCAATCATTTCATCATACAATATTTAGACATAGAGCATAGAATTAATGTTTATTCGATTTTAAATCCAATCATATTAGTCCTTTATCATTAGCTATTGGTTCAATTAATAACATTTGTAAACTATTTACAAAACATCATTCTACTTTAGCCAAGGATTTTTTGAATCAATACTAATCGAGAACAATGAAACATTTTTCCTAATTAGTTTAGGGTGATGAATCCCATATTGATCACTCAACAACCTCTATACAGTTCATACTACATCCGATGACTATCGACTGAGCTCTGCCTGACTAGAATAGGTCATAAGTAGTATCAAAATATATCAATTCTTATACAAGATAACTTTAGAGATCAAGTCAAAGCCTCACTTATACTATCATCCAATGAGAATTTTCATGTACATGCAAGTAATGATCCAAATTGATTTCTTACATACATAGGGTTAGTTTAATGAAATTGTTCTCTAACAAGCACCCATACGTTTGTTTAAGTATCTCCAAAATTTAATCTATGAGATCAACTACTTGCTTCATAAGGAAAAATATAATGTGTACTAATCTTTTTACTTTCTATTAATGTCCAATATTAATAGAATAATGATTAGAAACAAATTAGGGATAATACATAAATGAAATATGAATCTCATAATTATAACTCATCATAATTTCATTTGTAGTGTAAAATTATCATATGGACTTTATGATATACATCTAAATATGTACAAGATAAAGAATGCCTTTAAATTATTGTTTCACTAAACTATAACCAACCGATTAGCTATAAGGCATAAACTAACAATCTTCCACTTACACTAAGTCAATCGATTAAGTATTTTATATCGTATCACTATATGTTGATCATGCGACTACTAGGACAATGGTTCAACGAGAGAATTCTGCAAGAATATCTATAGTGAGAACTTGCTTGCATCTTACCACTTTCGGCTCAATTATCATCATAATTAAGAAAAACAACCTAAATATATCCTTGGACCTTTAATAAGACCCTAGCTCTTTTTATATGCCCAATGGGTCTAATGTTCCATAGTATATTACTTTCTTTTACAATGTAAGGAACTATATCATGTTCTTTAAAGAACTTAATGATCCAATTAATCATTTCCACTAAATAAAAATTTATTATTGCTTAATTAACAACCATTGCTACATTGAAACATTGCCAATCTCTAAATAATATTGTTCTAAGTAAAATTTACTTTAATCAGGATTTACTTCTAAAGTTAATTTCCTTATCACCTTGAACCCAAATATCAACTCATATATAGAATAATGGATATTTTTAATACTTTACAAGTATCCGATATCTCAAATATTAAACATCTTTAATACATTATCTATATACTTTGACTTATAATAGATAAACAACTTCCAATCTATCTCTATAAATCTAATTATGAGTATTAAGTTGTTACCTTTTATATCTAGCAAGAGTTGTTTTTGGATAATTATATTTTCAACAATTTAAAATTAGAATTATTGTTCTCTCTGAGCAATATGTCTCTACATACTCTTACTAAAGAGGATAACTATGTTCCCACTAACCTTCTTGTAAGCATGATAAATTCAAAATAATCTCCAAAACAAACTCTTTGAATTCATTATGGAAGTAAATCTTCATCGTCATGTAGCCTTCCAACTATACATCAGAATTATCAACAAAGACATTAGATCCAATTGGATATATTTTCATAAGCTTTGAGCATTTCAAATTTCATCTTACTCTCACTACTTATCTTGAGAACCATTATCCTTATTATACATTGAAACAAATAATTTGTTCAATAGGTTTGTAAGATTATATCCAACCTTCTGTATATCTCATAACCTTTTATTTTCCAATTTAGTTCTAAACTTAATGGGTAATACATGTTTCAACTAAGCATCACATCCTTAAATCATTAACTTTGACTCTTTTAAAGTCTTCATGTTCCATATCTAATATGAAATGTTGCTAATTGATTTAATTGTACTAGGCATAACTATAGAAGAAATAATATTGCATCATCTAATATCTCAATTGTATTTTTGTCCTTATATAAATCCATACTCTTGTAGAATTTTATTGTAAAGGTATTTATCAAAGAATCTTATTCCCTATACAAAAATAAAAAATTTAAAGCTCACCAAATCGATCTTATCGAAGTGCTTCAGCATTCTCAATGGCTAGTTTCTACTTAGATTTAAACAATTTGAACTTTTCAAAATTTTAAATTAATATTTTATTTAATATATATGAATATATCACAAAAAGTCTTTAGTAATCTAATTAAATATATGTATCATTGTTTTATGAATTAATGTTCCATATAATAAATCACACATATAAATTTAACAATTCAATACCATCATCATCCTTTGCTAAAGGCTGATTTGGTTATTCTTCAACTTAACAAGCTTAATAAATTTCATACGACTCATAATAAAAAGATACATATATTTTCATGGCTTCGTCAGAGTAATGTGGACAATGTTTTGGTAGAGTCTGATTGTTTAGAGGTTATTAAGGGTCTCGCTTCTAGTTCCTCTAATTTCTCTGAGATTGGTTTAGTGCTTTCTGACTGCCAGGATTTTCAGTCACAATTCCAGCAGTTGTCCTTCCTATGGACGCCTCGAACTGCTAATAGAGCCGCTCATTCACTAGCAAGGGTATCTCTATTATATGCAGATCGGTTTACTTGGTCTTCGTCGCCAACTTTTCTTTCTTATGTTCTTGTTTCTGATGTTATTTCTTTTAGGAGTAGTTTAGAGGAGGTCTAGGTCTGAGTGTATGGGGTTAAGCCTATTGGCTTGGGTTTAGTTTTTGCCTCTTCTATTTGCTTTTTTGCTGTTTCGAGAAGGTTTAATGTCAAAAAAAGAAAGAAAGATACATATATCTTTGTATGTAACTTTATGATTCTGAGTATGTTGATTTAACCAACATGACATAAAAGGATGCTCTCGATTATCCAACTTTGTATTCTTGCCACTTATGTTAAGCATAAGTTTCCTTTGATTCAACACATACAAACTATTTGTATAAAATTAGATCAATTATTTTTACTCAACAATATATTTTTTTATCATGTATTGAATATTATAATAATGTTAAATATGAATTTAATTTCATATACTCATAAGTATGAACTAGAAATATATACAATCTCTATCATATATCGTTAACTAAAATCTCTATCACATGCAAAAATACAATTAAAAAGAAGTCAACTAAACACCTTAAATATTTCGTTATTATTGTATTTAAATATGACAATTTGCCCCACCTGAAGTCATCAGACTCGACGTGAGATGGTCGGGGTTTTGAGTCAAAATCGTTTTTTTATTTTCGATTTTGGGTCAAACTATGATTTAGGCTTCTCAAACTCAATACAATCTAAAACCCGAATTTGTCAAGCAAAACGAAATCATTTTCATTTTTGGGTAAATTGAATTTATTTTTAAATATTGAATTAAAAATAATTGATTTTTAAATATAAGACCAAAGTCTGATTCGACCAAACCTAACTGTATCGTTGACCGCATAACATGGGCCTAATAATAGTTCTTGGGACCATTTCATTTTTGATAATAAAGGTTATTTATTAGTTAAACATATTCCATATTCAATTGAAAAGGGGAAGTGTAGCCATAATTAAAAATAGAATTAAGATTTCAAGAAATGATATAATGGAGAAAACTTGGAATCCAAGCTATAATTGCTACTGATATAATCTCATGTAAATGCGAAGGCTTGCCAACAGGGACGTAGCCAGCCAATGCAGATAGGGGGGCCCAAAACAAATTTTTTTAAAATCTTGGGGGGCCCAAATCACAAAAATTATATTTTTATATAGAAAAAAATTAAAAATTTAAAAAAAATTAACTTTTTTTAAAATTTCGGCTGGCCCAGTGCCCCACTGGGCCAAACATAGCTACGTCCCTGCTTGCCAATGGATTGACATATCCATTCTCACAACTTTTCTTCATCAAAAACATGCTTCAATTATTGGAAAAATATTTTTTTGTTGTGATTGAGATTTAAAAATTATGCTGACCAAGGTTAATTCCAATTTTTTAACAAATTGTTTATGAACTTTAATCAACCTCTTCATTCCTTTCAAGTCTAAAAATGCTTACTTTAAATCACACACTTGACACTTGTCTGTACAGATCACCAGCTAATCAATGATACGAGAAGAACAACAGAAGGTAGGGAAAAAGAAAGTGTGAACGCAAAATATGGACACGTAAAGCTTAGTAGATTGATGATACCCTTCAATGAACATGATTATGCAATCGGTTGGGTTGCTCCAATTATCATGTGTAAAGTGGAACACCAGACTGCTCAACAGTTGAAGGCTGTAAGGCACGAATCTTTACATCGTATTTTGTACGAGTGGAAACACCATTGCCAGAGGATAAACCACCATCTGATACAAGTGGGAAAT
Source organism: Erythroxylum roigii (assembly GCA_027576455.1). Taxonomy (NCBI): domain Eukaryota; kingdom Viridiplantae; phylum Streptophyta; class Magnoliopsida; order Malpighiales; family Erythroxylaceae; genus Erythroxylum; species Erythroxylum roigii. The sequence goes on from JANZXV010000006.1 coordinate 9,284,900, forward strand.
CTGAAGTTGCGGCAGTGTAAGCAGTTCCAATGAAATTACCACATTTACGGCAGAGAAGTTTTGTTCTCCGGCGGAACAAACCCCAAGAGTTCTTTGAAAACAGAGGAACACATTGGAATTCATCAACTTGAGTAAATCTGCTCTCATCTACGTAGAAGAATGAGATGATCCCTCGCTTTATGGACTTCCCATATTTAGAGCCAATGGTGGAAGTGTTCCGGTTGGAAGAGCTCAAATTTAGCTCATACCCGCATGTACCGCAACTGTATCAAGATTCAAACATTACTGTCTTCAGCTCCAGAAATCAAAACTAACCACAGGAATTTTGATAATCAGATAAAATGTGATCACTGTAAACAACTAAGGACTCAAACTGCCACACAAACCAACTCATTGCCTAAATTGCATATATTATGAGTTTTGTCTTACCGCTGCATCTCCGGTGGCCATTCAAATCAAATCGATCCATTTGGCATCAACGCATTTGAACCAAGGGTAAGGAACAAACGACACGTGGCTTCACGAGATGTTGATCCTTACAAACTAATTATATGTTTCTACTTCTGGAGGGCAGAAATTGAGTATACAGATTAATTTATTCGCTTTAACTACCAAGTAAACAAACTCCTCAAAGTTCATAGCTTTCAAGAAGATAAAGGAATCCATCTTTGCAGCAATGGAATAAAATTAGGATCCAAACAGGCCTAATAAGATTAACAAGAAAGTGTAGCAATTCTGCAGCGGACAACAGAAAGCAAACTCCGAAACAACTAAACAAGAAAGAACTTAAGAACCAGATAACATTATCGCTTTCTCTCGCACCCATCTAACCATCAAAGTGAAACCAAACAAAAAGAGCAAATAATTAAAAAAGAAAGAAAGAAAGAAAGAAAGAAAGATCCACACTTTGAGAAAGATATAACCTGTAGCTAACATGTCTCTGAGAAATAGAAGAAGAAAAGGAGTCATGATGATTCCCATTAAAGAAATTCCCCTTAACCACAGCCGATTTCTCCATTCCAGTTTCGGCAATCAAAATCAAGTTTTCAGGCTGCAAGAATCTAGAAACTATGCATCCAAAAAAGAATCAGAAACCAATGATCGTTGAAAGTTGAGAGAAACGGCGAGAGAGAAGCTACCAAAACACAAACAGAGAAGTAAAAAGGGGGCTTTTCGGGATATGAATTGAAGAAGCTAAACAAGAGGAATCAAGTTTAAAGAAAAAGAAAAGTAGTGAAAGTGGCTCCTCATAGCCATGTTTGTGTTTTTTGTCATCACTTGGTTTTTAACGGAAACTTAAACGTAGTTTTAGGGGTTTAATAGAAACAATCCATTAATTAGTTGTGTGAATGCAATTACCACAATTGACAGTTCATATGCCAGGTCAATGTACTAACTATGGAGCTATTATTGATGGTAAGTTTACGTGTAGTATTGTTCGTCCTTGTTGCCTGTAAACAATTCAAGAAGCCACCAAAGATAGTAGAGCCTGACGTTGAGGTAAGATTTGGTATATTTTCTTAGTTTGTATTCAGCCCCAGGTATAAAAACAGAAATAAGGATTCACATCTACAATGGAATCTATCATGGAGTTTTTAAATTTAGGTAAATTATCAAGGAAAATTAATGCAACTCATTTGCTTGATTCCTAAGATTCCGAAAGCAAGTATTCTTACTGATTTTTGACCTATCTCCTGTTGCAATACCATTTACAAGAGGATTTCAAAACTCTTTGCAAATAGAATTAAGAAGAATTTGAAATTATTGAATTATAAATCTTAAGGAACTTTCATTGCTGGTAGAAATATCTTTGATAATATTCTATCAGTGCAAAAATTGACGAGAGAATACAGCTTTGGAATACACATCAAACATTGTTCCATAAAATTAATCTCTCAAATTTTTTTTTGACAAATTTCAATTATATTTCATTGTTATATGATTGGATTTCCAAATCATTTCAATAAATGGATTCATGCTTGCATTTCCACAACTTCATACAATATTCTTATCAACGGAGCTCCCATAATTAAAGAAATTCAAAGGGTCAAATGAAATAAGACAAGGAGAACCTTTTTCTCCTTATCTTCTTTTCATTGCTATGAAGGTCCTGACCAGAATTATTTGTTATAAGATATCCAGAAGATCTGAGTTTAGGTTTCATTATAAATGCAAGAAATTGCTCTCTCTAATATTTGTTTTGCAAATGATTTACTATTGTTTTATGGAGCTCACTAGGAATCCATTTACTTATTACATTAATCCCTCATGATCTTTTGCAGGATTTTAGGCCTAAAAGTCAATCAAGGCATGAGTAGAATTTTTTTTTCCACATACTTAAATAATACTGAGAGACTTCAGAAGATTTTAACCTCAACATCCACGTTATGCCTTTCATTGACTTGGGGGTTCCCATCTTAGCTAAAAAAACTGAAATATTAGGTTTGCTTGAAGATACTAGAGAAATAAAAGAAAATCACCAATGGTTAGCAAAATAAAGTGCTATCTTAAGCTAGTGGAGTGCAACTTATAATCTCTGTGTTAAATAACCTTCATACCCATTGGAGTTCTCATCTTCTACTCACAGGATGATTAATAAGGAGATTGAAAAATGTATTAGGAATTTCCTCTGGTCTGGCAAGATTAACAATCATAGAGTTGCCAAAATCAAGAGGTAGCAACCATGTTGGAAAAAATAGGAAGGGGGACTTAGTCTCAATGCCACTCATACTTTTCAATCCATACAAGTAGCCAAGAGAAATTGGAGATTAATCAATGTCAAGGAATCACTCTGGATTAAATGGATTAATGAGTTATATCTCAAGGAAACCAACTTATGGAAAATATTTGAGAGAAATGAATTCTCCTAGCCCTTTATTCATATACTAAGAAACAGATTTATTGACTATCAATTCATCAAAATTCAGGTAGGGAATGAGAAAAAAACATGGTTTTTGGATGACAATTAGGCTTCTCTCAGCCCTTTATATCTTAAGAGGAAATATAATCTCTTCACACTAGAAGCCCTTCTTAGGCAAGAGTTAGCAGAGTAATAACTCTTGACATTTTCAAGGCAGGGATGTTAAGAGACTATAGAATTATCTCCCCAGTTATATGCCCAACTCATCTACTCCAGACAAACATGTATGGTCACTAAGCCTAAATGGACAAACTCTTCATGCATCAATGCTATCAAGCCCTTTCACCCGATTAGCATTTTTAAGGCAGGGATACTAAGAGACTATAGAATTATCTCCCCAACTATATGCCCAACTCATTTACGCCAAACAAACCTGTATTGTCAGTAAGCCTAAATGGAGACTTTTCAAACTCTTTATGCATTAAAGCTATCAAGTCCTCTCACCCTCTTATTCCTTGGTATAATATTGTTTGGAATGGGTCCCTAAAACTAAAAACTTCTTTCACTACTTGTCTTGTAGTTATGAGAAGATTGAAAACTAAAGACATAATTGTTAGGATCTGAAGATAAATTATGTGAACTATGTTGTAGTAAGCTTGAAAGCATAGAACGTCTTTGCTTTAAGTGTTGTTACTCAACCTTTATTTGGGCTAGTATCCAGCACATTCTCAGCCTTTAATGCCATGAATCAAATTGGAGCTTAATACTGAAATGGGTCGATCATAAGTTCAAATTAATGGGAAAAGATAGAGTTTGCTTAAGCCTTAGTTTCAACAGTACAATCTACTCCATTTGGAGAGAAAGAAATCAGAGAGTGTTCAACAAGATCAATACTAATAAGCATACCTTAGCTCATGAGTTATATTGTTAGATAAGAGAAATATTAGTAGCTCATCACATGCAAAAGCACCAGAGTTCTTTCTATAGAAGACAATGGAATCTCTGAAATCTAGCTTTTTCTTAGAAATTTTGTAAAAGCCATGTTTGTATTTGCTTAATCTAGCTTTGTAAAGACTTTTTGATGCCTTATATAGCTTAATAAATGAATTATTTTATCTTTCAAATAATAATAATAATAATAATAATAATAATAATAATAATAAGTCAATCGTTCCAATAACAAATGAATGGATTATTTGCTAACAAAAACGTTTTGTGGTCTATAGTTATGACTTGGTAACTGCCATACCTTAGGTTTTTATGGGAGTGGTATGTTACAATTTTGGTATTAGAGCATGGTTTGGCATCCTTAGGAACATATATGAGCATTTCAACATGGAATATAAAAAGAGACCTATATAGTGATCATTATTATTTTTTGTTATAGTTCGTCTGCTATAGGAGACCGTGTCGTAGAATCAACCGATCTTGAGTCAATAGGAGCCAATAGAGAGTTCCCTATACCCCAGTTTAAACAAAAGCCTTAGAGAGTTTCTGAGAGGAGAGAAAGGAAGTATCATAAACTTAGGAAGCAGGAGGCTATAGACTTCTATAGAAGTACAGACCCTACCGAGGCAGAAGGTTGGCTAGAAAGAACAAAGAGGGTATTTGATCAAATAGTCTGACGAGAGTTTCGGCTATGCAGTCTAATTACTGTAAGGTCCAGCCTATCAGTGGTAGAAGATAGTCCCAAGTAGTTTTACCTGGCCTTGCGGACTGACAAGGGAGTACTTTCTGAAGGTCTTTAAGGATAAATAAAAAGATCTATTTAGATAGGAAGATGAAAGAGTTCCTCGATTTGAAGTAGGGAAACTCACGGTAGCTGAGTATGAGGTATGGTTCAATGAACTAATAGGGTATGCTACTGCTCTGACCCCGATTGAGAAAGATCAATGTAGGCGGTTTGAGGATGGATTGAATATGGAGATTAGGACAAGGTTGGATATTGCGAATCTCAATAGTTTTATTGAGTTGTGAGCTGCTTCAATTTGAATTGAGCAGTTACTGAAGGATGAACAAGGAGAGCATAGATAAGAGTTCAGGTCTAAGAGGCATGGTAAGTTTCAAGTTGACTCTAGCAGGAAATTTAGTAAATGCCAGAAGAGATCATCGCGATCACATTCAAGGTCGAGGAAGTCAGGGTTTAGACCTAGAGGTGGTTCTGCTCATTCTAGTGGTAGAGGTTAGGCATCTGGAGGGCAGACTTATGGTAGACAAACACAACAGATTTCTAGTTGTGAATACTATGAAAAAAGTCATGGTGGAGTATGTTAGAGGGGATCGGGAGCTTGTTTGTGTTGTGGCTCCTTAGAGCATTAGATTAGAGATTGTCCAACAACTATAGAAGCACAGTCTGGAGTGAGAGGAGGATCAGTGATGGGGATGATTATTTAATAGAGTAGAGCCAGTGGAGCAGGACAAAGAGGTAAAGGTAGGGGCAAAGCTAATTCAGCAGGTCCTAGTGTTAGGACTGAGGTACAGAGTAAACAACCATAGTCCCAGGCCAAGATCTTTTCTATTATAAGATAGGAGACACAAAATTCCCCAAATGTTATTGCAAGTGTGACACATGTCTTTAATTTTGATGAATTTGCATTGTTAGAGCTTGGATCTACACATTCTTTCATTACCCCACATTTGGCATCTAAATTGCATTGTGAGAGAGAGATGTTGAAATTTGGCTTAGAGGTGATAACTCCAGTAAGTAGTACTACAGCGGTTGGAGAAGTGTGTAGAAAGTGTATTATTTGGGTTGACCAAGCTGAGTTGAAAGCCAATTTGATAGTGCTGCAGTTGAAAGAGATAGACCTTATTTTAGGCATGGACTGACTTACTACACATAGGGTTGTGATGAATTGTTACACTAAGGAAGTTATCCTTGAGACTCTTACTCAACATGGGTAATATTTCGAGGTGTTAGTCAAGCAGTGCTAGCCAGATTGATTTCATTAATAAGCATTTTTAGACTGATTCAAAGTAGATGTGAGGCTTATTTAGCCTATGTGACTGATACCCGAGTTGAATAGACATTACAAGATATTCCTATTGTTAAGGATTTTCTAGATGTTTTTCCTACTGAATTACCGAGATTACCACTAGATAAGGAAACAGAGCTCACCATTGACCATGTCCCAAGTACTGCTTTTATATCTATTCCTCCTTTTAGGATGGAACTTGTGGAACTTAAAGAACTTAAGACTCAGTTGAAGGAGTTATTAGATAAAGGTTTTATTAAACCCAGTGTGTCACCTTGGAGAGCTCCAGTTTTGTTTGTGAATAAAAAGGATGGGACTTTAAGATTGTGCATTGATTATAGATAATTAAATCAAATGACAGTGAAGAATAAATATCCCATATAGAGAATAGATGATTTACTCGATTAGTTACAAGGAGCTCAGATGTTTACTAAACTGGATTTGAGGTCAGGGTATTATCAATTGAAAATAGCTTGAGTTGATGTAACAAAGAGTGCATTCAAAGCCAGATATGGACATTTTGAGTTTTTAGTAATGCCTTTTGGATTGATGAATGCACTGGCGGCCTTTATGGCATTGATCAATAAAGTATTCTAACCATACTTAGATCACTTTGTGATTGTATTCATAGATGATATCTTGGTGTACTTAAGGAGTAGAGAGGAATATCATGAGCATTTGAAGTTAATTTTACAGATGAGAGATAAGCAATTGTACGTCAAGTTCAGTAAATGTGAATTTTGGCTTGATTAGATGGTGTTCTTAGTTCATGTAGTGTCTAGATGGGGCATATAGGTAGATCCAAAGAAAGTAGAGGCAGTAATGAAGTGGGAAGCACCTAGAAATATGTCAGAGATTTGGAGTTTTCTTGAGTTAGCAGGTTATTACAAGAGATTTGTTGAGGAGTTTTCATTAATCTCGGCCCGTTTAACAAAGCTTTTGAGGAAGAACGTACCTTTTTGATGGACTGATGAACTTCAAAGGAGCTTTGATGAGTTAAAACATTGATTAATTACGACACCGGTGTTAGCTATTCCATCTGGATCTGGAGGATATGTTGTATATAATGATGATTCACACTAGGGGTTAGGGTATGTTTTAATGCAGTACAGTAGATTGATTGCTTATGCTTGGAGACAATTAAGGTCTCATGAGTTCAATTATCTAGTTCATGATTTAGAGCTTGCTGCAGTGGTGTTTGCTTTGAAAATTTGAAAACATTATTTATATGGTGAAACATTTCAAATTTTTACGGATTATCGAAATTGGAGATATCTGTTGAGTCAAAAGGAACTTAATATGAGACAAAGGAGGTGGATTGAGTTGCTTAAGGATTATGATTGCACAATAGAGTATCATCCAGGTAAGGATAATGTTGTAGCTGATGCATTATGCAGTAAATCTAATAGCAGTGTAGCACAAATTCAAGAATTGAGGTTACCAAATCTAGTTCAACTGAGAGCATTGACTGTTGAGCTAAGTTTGGGACATAATAAAGCATTGTTAGCTACGTTGAAGCTTAGACCGGTATTACATGAAAGGATCAGAATAGCTCAAAGCAAAGACCCAGAAGTAATGAAGATTGTAGAGAAGCAAAAATAGAATCTGAGTTTTGAGTTTGAGTTGAGAAATAATACATTGTGGTTGAATAAGAGATTATGTGTACTAGATGTTGATGGTTTGAGAAAGGAAATTTTGGAGGAAGCACACATAGCAGCCTATGCTATACATCCTGGTACTACCAAGATGTACAATACTCTAAAACAACATTTTTGATGGCCAGGGATGAAGAAGCAAATGGCTGAGTATGTAGCCAGATGCTTGACATGCCAACAAGTTAAGGTAGAGCATCAGGCACCAGCTAAGAAATTGCAGTCATTACCTATTCCAAAGTTGAAATGGGAGAGGATTACAATGGATTTTATTGTGGGTTTACCGAGAACTCTAAGGCAGCATGATACCATTTGGGTCATTGTTGACAGATTAACTAAATTAGCTCATTTCTTACCTATCAGAGAGAACAACACACTAGATCAATTAGCTCAGAGATATGTAAATGAGATAGTGAGGTTACATGTGGTCCAAGTGTCTATTGTATCAGATCGAGATCCTAGATTTACTTCTAAATTTTGGGGTAGCCTATAGATAGCATTGGATACAAAGCTAAATTTTAGTATAGCGTTTCATCCTCAGACAGACGGACAGAGTGAGAGGACTATTCAGACTGTTGAGGATATGATTAGGACTTGTGTTTTGGAGTTTCAAAGAGCATAGGATGAATATGTAGATCTCATTGAATTTGCATACAATAATCAATATCATAGTAGTATTGGTATGGCTCCTTATGAGGCGTTATATGGCAGAAGGTCTCGAGCATCTTTGTATTAAGATGAAGAAGGCCTAAGGATTGTTGAAGGCCCAAAGTTGATTCAAGATACTGTTGATAAAGTAAAATTAATATGTAGTAGGATTAAGGCAGCTTAAGACAAACAAAAGAGTTATGCCAATCAACACCGAAGAGATATGGAGTACCAAGTAAGAGACAAGGTATTTTTTAGAGTGTCTCCCTAGAGAGAAGTGTTAAGGTTCGGTAAAAAGGGAAAGTTAAGCACTAGATATATCGGTCCTTATAAGATTACTGACATAATTGGACCATTGGCTTACAAATTAGCATTACCGCTGGAAATGTCTCAAATCCATAATGTATTTCATTTTAGCGTGCTCAGGAGATATCGGTTAAGATCCAACACATTTATTACCAGCATAGGAGGTTTAGATTACAACTAATTTGAGTTATGTAAAGGAACTGGTTAAATAGTTGGATATCAGACTAAGCAATTAAGAAATCGAGTAATTCATTTGGTTAAAGTCCTTTGGAGGAATCATTCGAGAGAAGAAGCTATATAGGAGACTGAGGAGAATATAAGGAAACAATACCCCATCTATTTGATCAATTAGGTAAGAATTTCGAGGACGAAATTTCTTAAGAAGGGGAGAATTGTAATAGCCAGTTTCCAAACCTATTGAGGGATTAAAGTGTTAGATTACTGAATTACATTATATTAGAATGAATTTGGTGAATTTATGATATTATTTTATGATTTCATTCACATGTATAATATGGGCATACACACATGAATTTTGATTTAGAAAAATTGCACTCAATTGACATGTTCCGAGGTATGAAAGTTTCTAAATAATTGTGACATGATTGTGCATTTCTAATGTCTTGTATTTTGATTTTCCAATAAAAAGAATTGAAGGATTATAATTAGTAATTTGGAGTTATTTGTCATAATTGGAATATTGGTAGATTAAATTGTACATTTAGACTAGGAAAATTTTCAAGTAGCAAGACAATTGACATATGAAAATTTAGGATGACTAAGCCTATAAATTAAGTGACAAATGGCCTAGGAACTACGTGACATTTGGCAGCCTAAAGAGAGGACATGTAGCTGGCCTAGACAATTGACAAGTGTCCTCTCCACTCACACCACACAACACACATATGGCAGAATCTCTTCATTTGTTGTTTCTGCTGAAACTCTCTCCTTCTCCTCCCTCTCACTACTGAAATGTACTTCCCCCTCACATCTTTGTGTTTTACCTAAATTTTGTTCAATTAATGCACCAAAATCTATGAAAAAATCCTTCATAAAGATAGTTTTAGAAGCATAACATTGTTGAATTTGTTGTAATCTTCTTATCTTTACTAAAACCATCCCACTCCCACCTTGTTCTTGAGATGATCTTGAATGCATGTGAGGCAAAGTAGGCTTGATACATTGTTGTGGCATTTGAGCTAAACAAGTAAGTGAAATACTAATCTTTGTGGCATGTGATATGATGACTGATTATGGATGGATTGAATGTAATGTTAATGTTGAAGTTGTGATGGAAAATGATAGATGAATTGGTTACTTTTCTGTTTTGTTTTTGAATGCATGAAAACATTAGTTTATAGGTTGTTATATGGATGATCTAAGTTAGGATTTGAGATACAATTGATGAGGAATTCATGCTAAAGATAGGTGTTAATGAAGTGTTTTCAAATCTAGATAAAGTTAGGACTGCATGTATGATGGTATAAAGTGAGAGGTAATGAAGCAAATGAATAGATTTTTGAGAGATTTAATGTAACCAATATGGAAGCTAGACTAGCGTGAAATGAAGTAGCTTTATAGGACATGAATTTTAGAAAAATTCAAGTAGCAGTGATGTCTCTAAGTATGTGAAATTCATGGAGAAATGAGGAAGAAAGACTATACACGTCATGGGCTTTAGTGCACGATCGTGGCCTGATTACTTGCCTTCTGTCACGATCGTGGCAAGGTCCCCTACGATCGTGGGACTAGTTTTGAAAAGATAATTTCTGTTTTATGTACATGTTGAACTATCTAAGGAAAAGTCACTCTAAATTGGTGTAATTGGTCTTGATTAAAGCTTATAATGAACCTAGATTGTTGCTTGATTAATTAGTTAAAGAGCTTAATAAGTTTAGGTTGTTAACTGATGTCATAACTTAAAGAATGTATTGTTTTGGTATCAATGTAACCTAATCTGGAAATTATGATGTGATGAAGGAATAAAAGTATTCTTATGAATGCAAACATGATCATAAGGATTTGAGTAATATGTATTAGGTATGGATGAATGAGAATTGGGAAATTGTATAATTATATATTGCTAGAAAAGTTTGGTGAATGTATGATTGATGGATTTGGAGTAAATCAACCTTACTTAAGTTATAAACCTGATTGCAAACTAGATTGTATACAAGCTATAATGTTTGAATGATAAAGATATTTGTATAAGAACACATACTCGGAAAGTCAATTGAGCATGCATTGAAACATGACACATATACATGTGCATGATTGTATATTCATATGATCAAACATATGAACTATATGTGTATTGCATGACGATAGACACATAAGTTGATCGTCAATATCCAGACATTGCCAGAACATTGAAGCAATAGCTTTTGTTGGAGCATACTGTGAGTTAACTTAGATGTGCAAACTCAATTATATATGTTTTTGTATGAATTGAATGTTTAATATGAAATATGTGTACAATTGATTGATAAATGTCAGACTTAGATTCAAGGAACTTGATATAAGGTATAATTATATTGAAATGAAAGCATGGCATGTGAAATGATGCATCTCATCACATTGAAATGCATGATCAGATAAAGGAGTTGTAACCAGAGTGACCAAAGTGGAAAGAATTTTGAGCTCAGGATTGTGAAAGAAAAAAAAACCCTCAGGCTTAGATGACTTGGACTCGGTATCCACAATAGATATGAGGCAGAAATGATCATGGTGTCCACAAATAGATACGAGAGAGTAAATTGGGTTGATAAGCACTTGGTCACAACAAAGCAAAAATGAAAATGGAATCACATGCGCATTTTCATATACATCCCTACATGTATCAAATGATTGAGTTGGAATGTATTATTAAATTGTTTGAAGTAGTGAATTACAATTGAGGTTAATGGATGATGTGTTGTGATATGCAATGCTAGCTTACATGATGTACTTGTTGAAGTATGATGGAATGTGATGTGGTAATCAATACTAGATGGTATGATATACTTGTTAAATTGGGTTATAACTTGCTTTTTTTATCTGACTTGAATGAATACATCGATGATAGTTCACTTACTCTGTTCGCAAACTTATCAAAATTGCAACGTTATTTTTCAGGTTCAAGGGAGTTTTAGCTACTGCAGTTATATAGTAAAAGTTTAGTACTTACATTTTAGGGACAAGAATGACTCAAAGGTTTGATCAGCTAAATCTGAGGAGTCTAGATAGATGTCTGGTGTATTAACATTCCATGTCATGCTATATTTTTGGCACTGAAAGTGAACTCTTAAAAATGATGTGTAATGTATATATATGGATTCTCAATTGTAATGACATGTGACTTTATGTTTGTGAATGAAATGGGAAGAATTGAACTTTTAGGATGCTTATTATATGTTTAATGCCTTTAATGAGCTAGTATGATTGTCCTAATGTACCATATTCATAGAGTATGTTTTCGAATATCCTTTGGTATGTTCAAACATATGCTTTATGGGAGTGGTATGTTACAATTAAATTCTCATTCCATGAATATAGCTCACTAAGTTTACACCAAATTGAATTAGAGAGAGAGCAGGCAAAAAATAGATGATATTTTATTTCATTATCCTACTTGCATAAAATACATATCCTATTTAGATTAAAAAATTTTAGTTTATCCATTGTAGTTATTATATCTTTGACTATTAGCCAAATAATAAGCAGTGTTGGGTCTTAGAATGTTATTCTAGATAACCCTATACCTGGATACCTCTTGTTCACTACTATACAACCATTTCTTGTAAATCTTGCTTATAAATCTCTCAATAGTCATACTAAGTAATAGATAATAGCCCTAAAGGTTGGTATTAGGGGAATACAAGGGTTTCAAGTGCTGAATTGCTTATGAAAATTACAACCACTAGTTTTGGTAGGTAAGTACAACAACCTTAGCCTTGTATTCTATCCCTCAGAGAGTTAAAACTGCATATGGTTTTTAGGATTAGGGACTATAGCCTATCCAATTGTCATGGCATAAAAATGCTAAGTTCTTATTTCCCATTTTTCAACTAACTACATTTTCCACCTCCTTCCTGATCTTTAAAAGTTGATTGAGGAACTAAGAGAAACTTGGTCTTGTAGATAGAGCTCATATACTGTTTCCTTAAAAAAAAGTGATTATGAAGCAATCTTATCCAAAAGGATTTTTTTTCTTGAAGCACTTTCCAAAGTCTTTTAGTCAAAAAGACGTTATTGGTTACTTTAATTAAAATAATTCCCAAGCCTCCTTTCTCTTTAGGTTTGCACAAATCTAACCATTTAACTTTCAGATGAACATTACTCCCATTTGCTTTACCCCATAAAAAGTCTCTCATCATTTTCTCAATGGATTTGAATAACTTTTTAGAAAAGGGAATATGTGCACTCTGGTATAAATGTAAGGAGCAAATGATAGATTTAATTAACTGAACTCTTCCTCTAAAAGATAGAAAATTAATAGTCCGCTTGTTGATTCTCCTTTAAATTCTCTCAATTAAAGGAAGGCATTCCTTGAAATATAGTTTTTTGGTGGTGATTGGAATGCCTAGATACTGTAAAGATGGGAATTTTCTACTTATATTTCTGAGATTGGAAATACCAGCCAATAGAAATTTTGTAGTTGATGAGAGGATGAACTGGCTTTTATTAACGTTCACCTTGAGGCTTGACATATCAGTATACACCATGAGAGTATCCATCAATAGTTTAATAGATACTGGGTGAGATTTAGAGAAGATAACTGGATCATCTGCAAAACAAAGATGAGTAAGAGAAACTCTTGTGCCCTTAGTAAATTTAGAATTATTAGAGACATTGATCTTCAGCATTTGAGAAATGACTTCCATATAAAGAATAAATTGATAGAGGACTTAAGGTCTCCCTATCTAATTCCTTTTCTCCCCTTAATAATCTCATAAGGGGTGTCGTTAACAAAAACAAAATAGGTTTTAGTGGAGACACAAGCCTTAATCCAGTTGATAAAGATCTCGGGAAAGTTAAAACCCTTGAGAACCTTGAAAAGGAAAGACTAATTAATGCAGTCAAAGGCATTACTAAATTCAATCTTGATAGCACAATTATAATGTTATCAACAATGTTTCTATCCTTTAGAAATGCGTTCTAATTTTCAGTCCCATTCTATCCTTTAGCAATAATTTTATAAATTAAGTTTGTGTATGATATTGGCCTGAAGTCTCCAAAAGTAGAGGGGATAGAAATTTTGGGAATTAAGTAGAGAAGAGTTGTATTTAATTCATTTTAATAACACCCAGTTATTAAAGAACTCATGAAATGCCTCTCTAGCCATTGGTTCAATAACAGGCCAAATCTTTTTGATAAAAAAACCATTTAACCCATAGGGTCCTAGGGCCTTCATCCCATTTATAACAAATACTGTAGTGCTAATGTCATCATCTGAGATTGGTTTAACTAGCTTCTAAGAAGCTTCAAAAAGGATTTTGTTGGTAATAATAGATTGGAGGGAATCCAAAGAGTTTTGGACAATATTCCTCAACAATACAAACTCCCTAATCCTATTTATGATTTCTGTAATAAGATGCTCTAGTGAGGAGATCTTGTTTGCAAGTCTTCTGGAGTTCCTTTCTTTCCAAATGTTATGCATACAAAGTCCTAAAGCTAGTGTGAATATCAACTTGACAGGTTTTGAAAGAGCAATCTGGGTTGAAAGTGTAACATCCCGCTACTGGTAGCAAGGGTATTATGGTAACATTGGGTTAGACGGATAGATTTCATTGCATTCATTGA
>JANZXV010000006.1:9323235-9338463 GCA_027576455.1 Erythroxylum roigii
CTATGAATAAAATGCGCTAAAGGGGATTGCCTTTAGGGCACAATATAAACAGTACCGTCCTTGCATAAGTCGACTTACCCCATGTACAAGTCGACTTATCGGTACTGAATACGTGTAAGTCGACTTACCGAATGTACAAGTCGACTTGCACTTACAATCTCATCTCACAGGCAACTCTTACCAGGAGCTGGCTTAAGGCCATACAAGGCTTTGCGAAGACGATAAACTTTTTTAAGTGAATGAGCATACCCAGGTGGAGGTTGCATATATTCTTCTTCTTGAAAATTACCATTAAGAAAGGCATTCTTAACATCCATTTGGAACAATTCCCAATGCTTGCTTGTTGCTACGACAATAAGACTATGGACTGAAGTTAGGTGAGCGACTAGAGCTAAGGTCTCCTTATAGTCAAATCCATATTCTTGAGTAAACCCCTTTTCAACTAATCATACTTTGTATCTTTCAACTGATCCATCAGCTCGTGTCTTAATTTTGTAAATCCATTTACAGCCAATAAAAGATTTATCTGAAGGTATGTCAACTAAGTCCCAAGTTTTGCTTTGGAGAGAGCTTGTAATTCTTCCACCATTGATCATTGCCATAAGGTGTTAGAATTGGCTTCACGATAAGTGCAAGTTTGATATAGATAAATGATAGTGAAATAGAAATGGAAGTCTTTAAGGTGAATATAGGGTTGGCTTACTTGAGTGGATCGACGAAGGAGTTGTGGAGACTCAGTAGATTTTGGTGAATGAATAGAGGAAGAGTTATTTGGTAAGGATGGAGGATCTGCAGCTGGAGAAGACACAATAGGATCAATCGTCGAGTGTGTTAAGCTGTTGGAATTGTGAGATGGACCTACAGAAGAAATATCAAGAAACAATGGTATGATAGAATTAGAAAAAAAAATGTGTACGGGTTTGCTGAATCGAAATCTTAATATTGTGGAGAACATTTTAGGTCCCTAAAAGGTGACATATCGAGAGATTCAAAATCCTTGAGATAGTAGATCCCAATATCTATATCCTTTGTACTCTATCCTATACCCTAAAAAACAACATATACGTGCTCTAGGTTCAATTTTGGTGTGCTCATGATGTTGTAATAGAACAAAGCATGCACATCCAAAAACTTTAAGAGATTGATAATCAGAAGCATGATTGAATAAGCGCTCATATGGAGAGATATCACCCATGCTAGAAGATGGAATGCGATTGATAGTATAGAAAGATTGCTTCTCCCCAAAGGGTTTCAGGACAAGAAGATGATATGAGTGGGGCTTGAGTGATGTCAAGAATATGTCTATGTTTGCATTTGGCAAACATTTTGTTGAGAGTTCGGACAGGACCTTTGAATGATCGTCCCTTGATTAAGAAAATTGGTGAATTTTGTATCTTTGTATTCCATTGCATTATCAATCCAAAATACTGTAATTTTGTAAGAGAACTGAGTTTGAATCATATTAGCAAAACGAGAGTAGATGGAGAATAATTCAGATTTATGGCACATAAGATAAATTCATATATAGCGAGAAAATTATCGACAAAGATCACATAATATTTCATGCTACCCATAGTTTTGTAGGGTGTAGAACCCCAAATATCAGAATGAACAAAGTGTACAATCAAAATGTTCAGTCTTAACATGACCTATATTACAACTAAAGATTAAAGACCCTAATCTAGAGGTAGAAAAATGAATCAAATGAGAGTGCCATATATGAGAGGTGATAGCACCAACAATAAGCTTTGAAGAAAGATTTAGTGACGTAAGCTTATTACGCCCTTTCCCAAGGATGTTACCTGTCTTTGGATTCTACACAATACAACCATTACTAAAAAAGGATACGTTGACACCGAGTTCACATAATTGTCCAACAGAAATAAGGTTTAATGAGAGTTTGGGAACAAGAAAAGTTTCACGTAAACGTAATGTGGATGTGTGAACAACACCTATATGTTGTACATACATGGTAGAATTATCGGTAACGTGAACAACTTGTGGAATGGATGGTATTATTAAAGATTCAAGAATAGAGGAGTCAGAGGTCATATGATTGAAACAATAGAATCAAGATACTAATAATTTGAGGTACTTGACGTGACAAATAGGGCAGAGGAGGAGATTGTACCAAAATCTGGTTGAAGTTGTTAAAGAAGGGCATGGAGGTCCATTAAAGAGAATTTGGGAGAGGTTCTTTTTATTTGCTCCTTAGTGGTAGCAACAACATTAGAAGCAAGTTGGATAGACTTAGAAGAATTACTGTATCCAGAGTTCTGTTTGAGCCACTTTCTAAATTTAGAAATATGATGTCCATGATTTTTATAGTAGCTGCAAGATCCTTTATAAAACTTCTTATCTGTGTTGTGAGAAGTTTGAGATGAAGTATGAGTTGCAAGGACAACATTAGTAGATGAGACAAAATTTTCAATAAGGAGCACATTAAGATGACTTTCATCTAAGATGAGCTCCTTAATGACAGTGTCAAGGTTGGGTAGAGTTCCTCAATGAAGAAGAGAGTTACAAATGAGTTTAAATTCATCCATGAGTTTTATAAGGAAACGTCATATATGTTCACGATCTCGATGATTTGCATAGAGCACAACAACATCATAATTAGGTTAGACAGGATCATCAAGTGCTAGTTGATCTCAAAGTTCTTGCAATTCAGATAATTAATTGTATATTATTTGTCTAGGTTGTTGTTGCATGTGATGAAGCCTCCTATGCAATTGAAATTGGTGGACATCATCTAATACAGAGTAACGATTTTTTAAGAAATTCCATACCACCTGAGCTATGTCAAACTGAAATACAGAGTAACTATGTTATGATTTGATGGTTCATTCCATCCCATATCACTAATGCTTTAGTAAATACGTCAATTTCTTCATCTTTCTTTTAAGTGGGTTTAAGTATTTCTCCAGTAACAATACGCCAAGGAGTCTCCCCTTAAGAAAACTAACAAATTTCCTTAGCCTAGAGATCATAGTTGGAGCCATCAAAGATGATATTGCATGAGGAAGTTTAAAGGCATCCATAGTGAAGAAAGATACTAAAATAGGAGAAAACTTACTTACAGAGATGGAATTTTATTATTCTGACCTCATAATTGAATTCAGAGCGTCAAAAAACTTTAGGAATCGGTTTGGTTTGCAGAGAACTCGAATTAAAAAGTACTAAACTGAATAGTTAAAGTATCAGTGAACTTACTTCTAAACTGAACTGAACAAAAGAGGAGAAGACACGTGGACAACTATGAGATCGACACGTGTAAAGTTGACATGGCACAACTATGATGACATGTAGTGATGTGGTAGGACATGTGGCAATGATGTGGCAACATAATTATGATTCTTACTGTTATTGCGACAATGACATGTCTGCTTACGTGGCTTCTTCTTGTGTCTAAATGGTGTCGTTTTGCCTTAGAGCAAAACGACATTGTTTCAAATCGTCTTCTTCCTCTAGCAACCCCTGCAACTAGGGTTTTGAAGGCAGTGGCTATCTCTGGCAAGTGAAGGAGCGAAAAGCAAGGTTTGGTGGTGAATTTTACATTGTTATGATTTGCTCAAAAAGAGGAACAATTTGGTATATGGGAAATTATTTTTGGAGCAAATTTAAGAACCCAAAACGTGAAAGAAAAAAATGCTTGAGATAAAAAATGAAGATGGCTCCAAAATTTTGACCCCTTTTGTTACAAAGGAGACTCTAATATTATGCAGAAATAGAAAACGAATAAGAAATGTAGAAATGATCTCTATATTTTCGTGTTAGTAAGGTGATGTATATCCTCTTATTTATACACTCTAGGTAACATTAATGTGCATGACCTTTGGAGAAAATAAAGGTTTAATTATAGGGATAATTGACTAAATAAAGATATGATAAGATACCGGTTAATTTTGGTCAACTATATGATAAGATACTTCAATAATATATAAGCAGTTGATTATGTAAGTCATCCTCAGGCTTATTTTACCTACCCAATAACTCTTTAAACTAAATCCGCCTATTAAGGTACCCTTCAAATTTAAAATCGGATTTTCTCTCGTATGTGTTTCAGAGAAATAATTTAGATGTGATTATATGTCTATTATAATTCCAAATTGATCTATGAGAAAGAGATCCCACTTTCCAGTGTGGTGCAAAATTGAACGAAAGGCACTTAAATCCTGATCGATCACTGTCATAGACCCCTAATGACAATTGGTCAAAAGATAAATGAACGGACAAGATTTCATTTGCTCTACATTAATTGCAAACCATAAGTTCCCACAGTAGACAAAAACAGACAAATTGTATAAGCTCAAAGGCGATAGAGGAAGATATCTAGACGATCTGAGCTGGCAGATATTGAAATACCCCTCCCCTGCATCATGTCAGTGTTAGAACCAGAATCAGAAAATACTCTCGCCAGCATGTGGATGTTGGGCATGCCACGAGACACGCAAGTGTGTCCACGCATCTCCACGTGGCAACCAGAGGCAGGCCACTAGAGATCGCGCGCAACACCAACCTCTTATCAACAAATGAGTCTCCCCAAGCAATAATCCCCCTCCTCCTTCTCCCTCTCTCTCTCTCTCTCTCCCTACAATTCAATCCGCCATGAACACCGTCGCTACCGCTGCGGCTCTCTCGCTACCCAGTTCTCTGTGTAAAGCATCCAAACTTAATGTCAGAAAGGTATATAATTCTTGCATTTTCTGATCGCACAGTCTTACTTGTTATATGCTTAGGAGAGTCTAGTTGCTGAGAGTTATTCTAGCGAAGCCTGGAAAATTAAACCTTTTTTTATGTTTTTCGGTGTTGATATATTACCTGGTATCCCTGAACGTGGTGGATATTAGGCTTATGATACTTATGATGGGTCAAATCCTAATGCGCGCCGTCTAGCTTTAGAGCACGAATTGGTTTAGTTAATAAATTCTCAAGGTATTCTGAGAACATGGGATCCCTAACGTTCAGCCCTCTTTTTTTTTTCCCTCCTTTTCTGCAACTGGTAGTGAGCAACGTGAAGAAGTCTCTGCTCCTTTCATTGGCAAGGGTGATTTGTTAGCTTATTCCTGATTAAGATCATAGTCGAAACGTTCATGCACATACATGTATTCATGTATATCCTCGTACAGTTGACTTCTCGACATCTAAGTTATAGAAATTATCCACTAGAAAGTTGCATCAGTGAAAATTGTACTTTTAAGCTCATGTTAGCCGATGTTGTTTTGGAGACTAAGGGTGCAAGGGGAGGTGTTAAGGTCTTTGCTGTATTCACCGAGGAAGGTGGTATGCTGGAGAAAAAGAACACTTGGAGCACAATCTTTGATGTAGAAGATCCTAGGTCTAAAATGCCGCAGTGTAAAGGGAAATTCTTGGATGTAAATCAAGCCCTTGAAGTGGCTAGATATGACATTCAATATTGTGATTGGCGAGCCCGACAAGATCTGCTTACCATCATGCTCCTTCACGATAAGGTTCATTCCTATTACTTGATTATTGTCTTGAGTTCATCCATTCAGTTTATGATGAGATATGATTAGTGTGTGTTTCTTCATTTCATCTTTAATCCTCTTAGGCTAACTGCAAGTATGGTTTAGAAATGAAATGTTGAACAAAAGATATAAATCAAAATGTGAATTGCTGGTTACAATCTGAATCTTTTCTGTGTATTATATTTTTTAGCTTTTTTCTTCACCCCAAATTATATGGTTGTAGGTTGTGGAAGTTTTGAACCCTTTAGCCCGTGAGTACAAATCTATTGGCACATTGAAGAAGGACCTGGCCGAGTTGCAAGATGAATTAGCCCAGGCTCATAGACAGGTTTCAACATTTTTTTATTACATTAGGACATGCAACTTTGATTTCCTTGCCTGGGGTTAAACCCATTGAAGCACAGATGACCAGGAATTAATTGCATGGGTTTTCTAAACTAGGAGTGTCATTCATCTTGTGAAACAAGTGGTCATAGTTGTGTTGCTATCCAGAGAATTTTTGTCTTAATCACTAATGATAACATACTTAATGTTGCTCTTCAATCTTGTTAGAATTGTGGATTTGACACATGAAAACAACAGGTTCACATATCTGAAGCCCGGGTCGCCACTGCTTTAGATAAACTTGCGTACATGGAAGAATTAGTTAATGATAGGCTGTTGCAAGATAGAAATTCAACAGTTTGTGACCAAAGATCCCCTTCTCCCAGTATTTCTACTCAATCTTTGGACGTTATGAAAAGGCCAAAGAAAAGCTTAAACGTATCTGGTCCAGTTCAACTGCACAATCCCCGCCTGAAAAATTTCTGGTATCCTGTTGCTTTCTCCATCGATCTGAAGGGTGACACCATGGTGAGCTCTATGGATGCTTAATTTTATATCTATGCATTGCATCATTTTTTCTCATGATGCCAGATTATCATAAAATGAGAACTCTTTCATTACTGCATGCGGTGGCACTTTCACTTCTTTGTTCTTCTTTAGCGAAGGTATTCCGGTATCCTCATATGTTGGCATCTGTCATTGCTTTTTCAAAAAGAATAGGTGGAATTGTCATTTTAGATTTAGAGTTCCTCTTCTTAGTGCATTTGGCTATACTTTGTTTCAGATTCCAATTGAGTGCTTTGAGGAACCGTGGGTTATATTTCGTGGCAAAGATGGGAAACCAGGATGTGTCCAGAACACCTGTGCGCATAGATCATGTCCACTTCACCTTGGTTCGGTGAACGAGGGACGTATTCAGTGTCCTTATCATGGTGAGTGACAATGGCCAGATTGTTTGTCTCTTGTATTTGACAAGTAATAATTTAGCAATAGTGAGGAACTTATAATTTTCAAATTTTGGTCGATAAATGTCAGGGTGGGAGTACACTACGGATGGAAAATGTGAGAAGATGCCCTCCACACGGTTACTTAATGTGAAGATAAAGTCATTGCCATGTTGTGAGCAAGAAGGGATGATCTGGATCTGGCCTGGTGATGATCCTCCTGCAGTGACTCTTCCTTCGTTACTGCCCCCTTCTGGTTTTCAAATTCATGCGGAGGTTCAAATCTATTGATCGTTGACCCTTTTACTGTTTTCCGTTAAGGCTGGTCTCTGGACTATTGCAGCTTGATTTAGCAGCAAGCTTGATATCTCAAACTTTTTATGTAGATTGTCATGGAACTTCCAGTGGAACATGGGCTGCTTCTGGATAACCTTTTAGATCTTGCTCATGCCCCCTTTACTCATACATCCACCTTTGCAAAGGGATGGAGTGTCCCCAGGTTTGTTTCTGCGATCTTTGATTTGACTGTGAGGGGCTTATGAATTTGCCGAAATTTCAGTACTTAAAGAGAAAATAATTATGGTTTTACGGCAATGAATATACAGTTAAACCAAACAACTGATAATAGTTGTGTTTTTTGGCAACGGATATACAGTTAAACCAAACAACTTATCATGAAGAAAAGAACAGAGATAAGCCAATAATATATAGCTAAATGAGATCTCATTTATTTTAGTAGTAGTATTGCTTAGTGGATTCTCCATTTTCTTGCAAAAGATTTGGATCAATTGTCATATAAGAGTAGTACTTGTGCACCTATCGGAGATATTACATAAAGTGACAAAAGGCACAAACTCACTCGGTGATTTGCCAGTCTCAAATTCTTTGTAGTTTAAAATTCTTGGAAAAATTCTCATAATTTGTGAAATGGACACGAACAACTCTTATGTTAGTTTTTCCGTTAATTTTTGACTTAACTGACACGTGACTTGTTTCATGCTATGTCATGTGTTAGTTCCGTCAAGTTTTTGTATATTTAATAAAGTATGAGGACTTCGTTTTAAAATATTAAATTATAAGGGTTTTTAAGAAATAAAGTAAATCATGAGTAAATTATATATATATATATATAATTCAAAAAATTCTATACTTTATAAATTCTTATTATTAAATGTGTATTAATTATATGCATAAACTCATTAAAAATATTTTTTCGCACATACCCTCTTGCACAACCTTTGCAATTCTTTTATATTTATTTTAGATCTTTATATTCCCCCACCTTATTATAATTGTATATTTAGATTATTAATAATCTTCAACTATCCATATATAAATTACAGTTAGAGTATGTAAAAAGTTTTAGTGATATACATACTGAAAGGTAAATAAACAGGATAGTAATATAATTAGAAAAACAATGTAGAATAATAAGTTTGAGAAATTTTCAATTTTCAATTGTTAAATTTTAAAATAAAAAATAATTGTCGAAGTTGTTATATAAGGGGCTTAGCCTAATTTTCTACTTGTAATCCATATCGTCAGCTTGGTGAAATTTCTAACGCCTTCATCCGGTCTCCAAGGATATTGGGATCCTTACCCTATAGACATGGAATTCCGACCACCTTGTATGGTTTTATCAACCATTGGCATTTCAAAGCCTGGAAGACTAGAGGGGCAAAACACTAGACAATGTTCGACTCATCTTCACCAGCTTCACGTATGCTTGCCTTCATCAAGAAATAAAACTCGCTTATTGTATAGAATGTCATTGGATTTTGCACCCTTGCTGAGGCACATTCCTTTTATACAATATATGTGGAGACATTTCGCTGAGCAGGTAAAGAATTGCTTCAAGTATGCATGACTGAAAGGTATGATGTCTGCTCTTTGTTTTTGACACTTCTGAAATGATTCTGAGCAGGTACTTAACGAAGACCTAAGACTTGTTGTTGGGCAGCAAGAGCGGATGATAAATGGTGCTAATGTGTGGAATTGGCCAGTGTCTTATGACAAGTTAGGAGTAAGATACAGGCTATGGAGAGATGCTGTAGAGCAAGGAAGAAAGCATTTACCTTTCAGTGAATCATCATAAACATCAACTTTTCGGATGGATTTAGTTCTCCATGTGCTTTTCTGGAATTCACCCTGTTACCCAACTCAACTTCAGACAACTAACTCACAAGATAATCAGCTAAGGATGGATATTTGAGACTGAAGTCCTTTTGACAAACATCATCAAAGCACTCGGCGCCAATTGTGAATTGATAAAAGAGGAGAGTTTATCCTTTTTACAAGCCATTTTTCTTATCTAATAGAATTTGTGCACTTCCTTAATTAGTTTTGTGTATAGACAAACTTTTTTTTTTTCTTTACCTTTGTCCCCAACTTTTTTTTTTTTGGGGTGATTTACCCTTACCATTCTCAGCCATTTCGATGACGAGTGTATTTGATCCTTAGGATCTTTTGTAGTAATTCTTGGGAGGTGTAAGTCTCTATCATCCTGGACGACAGCTCTAAACTTATCAGTCAATTTTTCCATTGCAGTTAGAGCCACGAGGCCATCAACATCAAATCTTTCTTTTTTGCTTTATATGTTTGGTTCCCGTAGGCAAGTGTTAGAATATCCTTTAGTACTAGGATCGTGAAGACTACTTGAACAACGCAAACAAATATCAAAAGGTGGCCACTTGCACAGCGACGAGCAAGTCACTCCACCTCGCATTATTGAAAGATGAAATCTCTAGCATAATCTAAAAATCGGGTCATTTTTAACGTTTTATGGGTTCAGGATCGGATAAAGTAAAAAGAAGAGCTCTAATAGATTGATAATTTTCAAATATGTAAACTTGTAAAAGTATATTTTTATTACTAAAATTTAATAAAATACTAAATGATTATAATAATAGCTAATAACATCTTGCAAATATTAACAAAAATTACTAAAAATAGTAGTTGTAATAACAACCGAAAAGTAATATCAGATTTTAAAATATCAAGAGAATTGCACTAACAAACATACAAATGACTGAAAAATAATTTCTCCGCAAATTTCTATATACAAATTCATTAATAATAGCATCAAGATCAACATTGTCCAATATATATATATATATATATAATAGCTAATCTGTTCAATCTTTCTTGTGACATTAATGACTACAAGTAAGTTTTCAATAATTTTAAGTTTAAAAAACTTTAATTGGCTGATGCTACAATTACAAGTATAGTCAACAAAATATGATAAGCAATTGAAATATTTGGATAATAATTTGCAATTTTAACAAATTCAAGAATTTCAACTGATGACATAACTCATTTGGTAAAGTCATTCAACACTTTTAATTCAGAAAAAAGATCATCTAAATCTGCATCCTACATATTATCATGAGAAAAAGTTGTAATAAAATTAATGCAACAATATCTTAATTCATTATCATCCAACGACCTCAACTTCATTGAATTAAATAAGAAATTAAAAATACTTTCAAATGTTGTTAATTATTCAAATATATTCTTCAGCGAAGCAATTGCCATATCCATAACTAGCAAAAGTAACTAATTTTAAAGAAATCTTCAGCTGATTTTATTTCTCCATGATTATCATTTTTATCAAATTGTCTTTTCCTAATAATATAATGTCTAGGAAGAAATGTAAACTCTATATTCATCTCATGTGTAAGAATTTTGATATTCATACAAGAGGCAAACTCTTGATTTTTATATTTATCAAAAAATAACATAACACCTTCTAATTGTCCTATGGTAGTGTCAATATGCATAGATTTAGGCTGCAACTTTTTACTTACCATGTCAGTAGCGAATAAAATATCATATCAAATAATCATAATAAGTAAACACTCAAAACTCTCAAGTACAGTAACCAAACTTTCTACTTCACTCTTTGATTTGACATCATCACAAGATCAAAAGCAAAGAGTAAAAAAAATCTTATATAAAGAGAAAAATTGATATCCTATATAAAAATAAAAAACAAAGAGTAATTTATTATGATATATGCGAAATAAAATAAAGGTAAATTATCAAGATAAATTTTGATTCATATTATCATATGATTTATGTTAAAAAGATACTAATAAGAACTAGTTGAAAACATTTTAAATTTAGCAAACTTATTGCAAATATAAGAAAAGATATTTGAAGAATAAAACATGAAGATTCAAATTAGATAATAATGGAATGATTATCCTTGTATAGAATGGAATACATTAGTATAATATGGCCTAAAACATCCATGTAATAATCTTAATCAATATAATTAAATTGTCATAATAATGATAATTTAAAAATTGATGTTTAAAATGAACTTTTCACTTATTTTGTTGTAATATTAGGTTAAGAAGTCATATTATGCTAAAATAAAATTTCATATAAGTTTGATAAGATTTAGTTGAAGTAAACAAATTTTATGACTTTTTAAATTATAATTGTTAGGATCTTCTTCTCTTTTAGTAAATTCTAGGCTTAGGCTTATGCGCATGGGTCATTAAAGTAACTACATGTTATTTAATTAATATTCTGCTCAAATTTATATATTTCATTTCTCTTATACAAATTGTTTATTATTTACTATAACAAATATTTCTTAAATAACATAATATATAAATTATTAGATATTACATAATATCTAACACCAAATAGTAAATCTTTTAAGTGCTAAAAGAGGTGTGAACCATTTCAGATAAAAAAATAATATTCCAATGAACGCATCCATTCTTAATATCAAATATTACTAAGATGTCTGATAGTTGTAGGTTGCATAATGTTTTAATAGACATTTTAGTATTTTTTAGTTGTTAATTAATTGATTCATGCATGTTTAGGTTTAGAATTGTGTTAGTTGATTAGATATTTGTGTTTTGAGTGTTATGTGGGTTAGAGTAAGCTATTGAGCTTTAATTTTGTGTATTTGTAGTACCTTGATGTATTTGTTAGTGTTTGAGAGCAGATATAGAAGAACGAAGGAAATTTGGAGGAGGCCTGGAAGAAGAATCAAGGCCATGATCGTGGCCATAATAGAAACATTTGTGGGGTGCCACGATCGTGGCTTAGTTAAGGAAGCTACTTATAAGTTATCACACGAAGTCCTTTGCCAAATTATTCATTAAGGAAGCTACTTCATGTGATCCTTTATGTTGCTATCTCTATGGTGTGAAGATCATCTTGGTTCCACCTTAATCTTAAAGTTGGCTTTGGTTGCTTGAAAGGGCTAATATAGTTGGATCTTTGGAGTTGTTCCTTGAAATTAAAAAGGTAACTGATGTGAGCTCAATAGAGAGTCGAAAGACAAGTCAACTATCAGATGACCCGTTGACCATGTCGAAAGGACCGATTACTCATGCTAATGCTAAGAGGCTTAAAGAAGCTTTTGGTGGGCTTATATGTACCATGGTTGATGAAGAAAACGCCTTTGGAGATCAAGTTACAATCAATAACATCAAGCAATAACACTATTAACATGTTCTGACTTGGGCCAAAATTCTAACATTGATTCAGGCCGAATCAGCCCAACTGACCAATGAAATTGTAGATTTTTGTCTTAGCTTTCAAATGGTATAAGATTCACCTTAATCGGAGGTCCATAGCCCAAGATATGCTCGATTTACTAAAGGATGTTTTGCTAAAAAATTGTTACGACTTCCTACATGACTTTTCATTTTTCTAGTTAGGCTTTTCGTTTTTAGGCCCACTTTTTGAGACTTAAAAAGGTTGTTTTCTGCACTTCCTATTTAGATTGTATTTAGAATAATTTTAGGTTACTTTATGAGGGACTCAATACTAAAATTCTCTACAAACTGATTTTACGAACTTATCAAGTGATTAGTTGGATTGCTTGTGGCATTATTTGATGTCTTTGTGCATTTTAGTTTTTGATTGCATTGTTAATCTTGGGTCAAGGCGTCGAAGGATCTTCCGACAACTTTGAATTCTTAGGTTGGGGTTTTGATCCGATTGATCAAAGGGTTCCTAATCGAGTCGATTCTAGGGGTTACGCGTCATTTGGTATCAAAGCTTTAGCTCGGTTTCAGGTTTCTATCCATTGTTCTTATCTTCTTCATTTGTTTTTCTTGTTTCTTTGTTGTTTCAAATTTCTAGTTACCTTTGTCCTTGTTTCCCTTCTACTTTTTATTTCGCTCTGTGTTTTATCGTTATCATTCCATTGCCGTTTTTTAACATCGTCTTTGTTGTTCTTATTTCGTAATTTTATTTCAATTCATACTACGTGTTGTGTTTGTAGTTAGTTTTTGTTAAGATTGTTCTTGTGGAAAAAAAAGTTAGAAAAAAATCCAAAACAAAAGTCCAGAAAAAAGTAAAAAAATCCAAAAAAAGGTCTGAAAAAATGCTTTGTTGATTTGTTGATCGTAATTTGCTGAGATTGTGGATAGTTCATCTTAAAGTGTTGCTGCGATTGTAAGTTGTTAACGAAAGAATTTTGTTGGAATTTGTGAAGTTTGGTGATTGATAGAAAATTGTTTGGATTGCTAGAAGTTATATTACATTATTGCTTGAATTGAAATTAAAATTATCGAAACTTGAACAGCGAAACTTTGAAAAGCTAATTCCTATTACAAAATTTCTCTTTTGATCCTTTGAATTTCTTTGGTTCTTGACCCGTAAGTGTTACTTTTCATTGCTCTCTTATTGCTTCCTTTTGATTTCTTCAAATTTTCTTTTATAAGAGTGTCACTTTCAATTTGATTGTCCTTGATTTGTTTGGAATTTTGGTTGGTAAAGAATTTCTGGAAAGAATCGTGAGTAGTAAAAGGCAAGAGTGATTTAAATAAAAAAAGCCAACAAAAATTGAGCGAAATACGAGTGAATCATCATCTATTTGAGTGAAACACGTAAGAAAGTGAGTGAGGTTTCTTTTTAACTAACATTATTACACTTGTTTTTTTTCTTGTTACTTTGTAATGTCTAAGGCAGGTGACGAAAGGGATTCAGAAGACCTAGCCACAATTTTAAAGGATTTACAAGAATAAATGACCCGAATGAATCTTGCATTTGAAAGCTATAGAGAGAGGTTAGAATGCTTAGAGGCTCCAAAACGAGGTCGGCCAACACCACCACTGACCAACCAACCTGAATTTGAGGATGTTGAAACTGAAACAAACATGGAAGAGTGGGATAGATATCAAACTAGGGAGTATGTGACAAGAGGTCAAAGAAGAGGTGACATGCCTAGAAGAGAACCGAGTGCTAGGGAAGAAGTTGATAGAAGCCTGAGCATGATAAAAATGAAGATTCATTCTTTTCAAGGTCGAAGTAATCCAGACCAATATTTGGAGTGGGAAAGAAAGGTGAAGCTTGTGTTTGACTGCCATCACTATTCAAAAGAAAAGAAGGCCAAATTAGCAGCTGTAGAATTTACTGACTATGTCATGGTTTGGTAGGATCATGTTCAAATTAACGGAAGAAGAAATGGGGAGAGACCTATCCGAACTTGGGATGAAATGAAGGCTGTCATGAGAGTAAGATTTGTTCCTAGTCATTATTACAGGGAACTGCATCAAAGACTCCAAAACTTAAAACAGGGGTCTAAGAGTGTTGAAGAGTACCATAAAAAAATGAAAATGGCTATGATCAGGGCAGATGTTGTAGAAGACCTAGAGGCTACTATGGCTAGATTCTTGTGTGGGCTTAATAGAGAAATTGTCAAAGCAGTTAAGCTACAACATTATGTGGAGGTTGAAGATATGGTTAGTGTTGCCATGAAAGTGGAGAAACAACTTAGTTACAAAAAATTAGCTAGACAGTCTCAATTCAGTAATAGTGGTGGATCATCTTGGAAGTCAGGCTACAAGAGTAGTGAAGAGAGGAATTCATCTAAATTCAAAGATGATAGGTTTACGCTAAAATATAAGGAAGATAAGTACACTCCTAAAGAAAAGAGTGGAATTTTTGAAAAGAACAAAGAAACCATTCCAGTGACCAGCAGCAGCAAAACTAAGTGTTTCAGATATCAAGGGTATGGCCACATAGCTTCTCAATGTCCTAATAAGAGAGCTATGATCATAAAACATGATGGGATTGTTGAAACAGATAGAGAGGAGATAGATCCAGAAATGCCACCATTGGAAGATGCAAGTGATGTAGAATATCCAGAGCATGGAGACTTACTAGTTGTAAGGAGAGCTTTAAATTTGCAGGCTAAGTATGATGCTTCAGAAAAACAACAGGAAAATATTTTTCACACTAGATGCAATGTAGGTGGGAAGGTATGCAGTCTAGTTATTGATGGAGGTAGCTGTACTAATGCTGCTAGCACTTATTTGATGGAAAAGCTTGGATTGTCGTTATTGAAACACCCAAAGCCGTACAGGCTACAGTGGCTGAATGATTGTGGCGAGGTCAAAGTGACTAAGCAGGTGATTGTGCCATTTACTATTGGCAAGTATTCTGATGAGGTTTTATGTGATGTGATTCTGATGCAAGTAGGCCACATACTT
>JANZXV010000006.1:9380401-9394301 GCA_027576455.1 Erythroxylum roigii
TGTGGTTTTAAATTATTGCAATGCCATGAGGATTATTAGTAGAAATGTTCTGGTGGTGCACCTTTATCGTGGGATACCCATCGGAGCGACCTTCGGGTTTCCCGTTGTGTACCCTACGATGAGGGGGCGCTACAGAATGAGTGCATGCTTACAAGTTCTATACATCTATGAATAGGTGTCGATATTTTGATTAAAATGTGTATTTAAATCAAAGCATTTGAATATGAATGGAATAAGTTAGTGTGTTGAAACATTTTAAGTGATTGATGTTTATATTAGTGTGTTCAAATATTTTAAGTGATTGATGTTTATAACTAAGTTAATTTCATAAGAATTGGTGCCAATGTATCATTATTGTATTGTTGCATGATTGTGTATTTGTGTGTTGGATTTGTTGTGTTTAGTTGTTTTGTGGTTTTAGTTGTGCTTAGGGACAATCAAAGATTTATGTGTAGGGATGCTGATAGGTGTAAAACTTAGTATGTTTTCTAGGTATTAAAGTGTGTTTTAATGTTTTTTTAGATGATAATCATATGTTTAAGACTTAGATTTATGTTCTTGTTAGTGTTTTGTGTATTTTGTTTAATTAAGTGTTGTTTAAGGCAAGAGTTTGATGTTAATTATACATTTCAAGGATTGTTTGATGTGTTTGGTAATGAATGGAAATAGAAAAAGTTGAAGGAAAGATGAAGAAAAAGCTAAAGAATCAAGTCTAGCACGATAGTACAATCCTATGTACGATAGCGTAACAAGGAGCAATAGGCTGGAAGCCTCTGGCTCCTTGAACAATCATGTTAAAGGCTTTAGACAGTCCTATGCACGATCGTGCAAGTGGTTTTTCAGGATGCAAGATTTTCATACTTTTGACATTTCGAGGATGTTTTGAAAGATATACACGTGGAAAAACCCTAGAAAATTGTAGAAGACTCAAGATTATATAAAAAGCTTAAAACACCACTTGATAGCAGCATAATCACAATTAAATAGGAGATCAAACCAGATTTCTCAAGAACAACGCTATAGATTTCCAACTCAAGGCAAAGAAGAGAGGAATTCTAAATTTTGCTTCTTGTGGTGTTTGTTGTTTTATAATCAATTTGTATCAAGAGATTGGATTGATTCACTTGTATTGTGTTGCACAACGAGAGCTGGTACTCCAATAGACCTATAAATATTAAATTAATAGGAAATTGAAGAGAGATCTTAACTCTTTATTAGTTATCCATATGATTGCTTCAAATCCAGTTTCATAGTTGAGAAGAGTTTTGATACATTAAGAGATTACAATTCAATTTCTATCTATTTAAATTACGAGTACTTGATTAGATTTCAAGAGAGGGTAATTATACGTATAAGATATCTAGGATCAAGTATGATTAAACCAAGAAGGTAAAGAGAAAACAAATAAGGATAGATACAATTTATAACTTCCATTATTAACCAATCAATCATAGTTTATTCATATATAGTTTATTTATTAAGTCTTTATTTTTAGTTTAATTTTTAATTAATCATCTTATTGTTTACATTAAACAAAATTTACAAGAATTATTAAGTGATTATACAATCTTCATGAGAATGATATCTTTTATACTATAAATTACGATCTGTATGCTTGCAGTAAAGAAGTTTTTCTATTTGAAATTATCAACGCAAGTTGTAGAGTTTCATTGCATAATGTTCACAAGTTTATTTGAAGTAGATGTGTCACTGCATGTCAAAATTAAAATCTCTAGTTGGTGTTGACAACTGGTAAGCGAAGGTAGGAGGCAGTGTAGATATTTTCTGAGTTTCAATTGGAGTCTTGTCTGTTTCCATTCCACTCCTGCCTAATATGGATAATCATAAACTGTTCACATGTAGTCATCTACTTTTTGGGTCAGAAGTCAGAACATTGCAGTTAGTTGCTGCTTTTTGCTATTGGTAAAAGTTGGCAATTAAACTAGTTCAGGACTATGTATAGCCCAAATGACTTCAGCCTAATTAGACGCTACAATATTGATTGATTGACAGTGAAGAAGGAAATAATGTTGAAATATAACCCGACTTTCAAGCATTATGCGTAACCTTAAAACTACTTATATTGTGTAAATGATAAATTATCTAAGAGTACCAGAAACTCTTTCTTCCGCTTGCTAGTTGATCCCCTTTTTCTTTCCGTTGAATCAGTTATTAATTGAGGTCTGATAAAAGTAGCACATGCTTATATCTTCTGGCAACTTGGCCAGGGATTACTGATCTGGAACCCTTAACGGAGAGGACTATTAAAGGGGTTATGTAAACTAAAATCGAATTAAATTCACTGGTCAAAGGTGCAAAAGTAAGAAGATGTATATCTATGCACGAGTTCTTTTAAATCAGTTGAACATGGTCATGAATTTCCTAACAACCAAGGCCATCATGTATCATAACTGGTCCACCATTTGGGCTTAGATCACTTTTAGAATACGTTAAGCTCACCCTCTTTAATGAGCATTTGATTTGATTGATGAGATTTGTCTCCTCTCTTTGGTGCCTTTCAGAAGGGATAGTATATGCGTTGTCAATTACCCACAACAGATCTGATATGTGAAACAGTAGAGTTGAGATTAGGAAAGTAGCATAGCAGATCTTTTCCGCTTTCAAACAATTTTCTGTCTCAATATGTTGAAAGGGAGATGAGATAGATATGAGAAATTATTGTTTATGCATACAATTCTTCATTCACACCATTCCTTGGAGGAATTGGTAAAGGGCTTTGTATTCTTGCACAAGGTCACTTTTTCTGGTGAAAGGAACAGGGCCGTAATCTAACTCTTGCTTTCTAAAAATTGTCGATCAACTTGTTTTTGAAGTGTTTGTGTATTATGTTTCTTTTTCATTTGCAATCACAATTTTTATTAGTATTTGGATGTGAAATCGTCCCACCATGTTCCCAATTTATCGTTTCCAAATACCAAATTTTGACTTTATTGGTTGATGTAGGAAGCGTTCGATGGCTCTTAAGCAAATTATTATCAATAGTGCTTTAGCTGAGTCTTGTCGTAAACATTGTTTATTAATTAATGGATGCATAAGTACTTATCCATCATTATAAGTACTTATCCATCATTAATCAAAGGTTACGAGGGTTTGATCCTTGACTTTAGATATGGAGCAACCTTAAATTCTTGAGTCAGTTGTCCCATCCTGTAAGGTGCCTACAAACTAACGAGAGGATTAGTCACTAGGTCCGCCAGTAAATACCCTAGTCTAAGATTAAAAAAAAATTAATTGATGCGTCACTCCTCATCCTTAACCTACACAACTTCCTTTGTGTTTGAAATCATGTCATCACTTGATTAATAAAAGCAACCATATGGTGTTAAATTGCCACCCACGCCGGTGTCTCTGTACCTTTCTATCGCTAAATCAAAGCAACCATATGGAGTTAAATTGCCACCCACGCCGGTGTCTCTGTACCTTTCTATCGCTACTTGCCACTTGATACCCTTTTTGAGGGTCATCCTCTTTTAAGGCCCATTCAATGCTTATCAGTTATCATGCGTGCAAGTAGAAAAATCATTTTTAATTTCTAGAGAAGTTTTCTTCCTCTATCTCACTTTACCTGATTAACTTTGCCCGCCAATCCACTTTTAACTCTCTTCATTGATTTGACACACTATACCAATGGACCTGGTTAAATTTGTGAACAAGATAGCCCCTGTACCTTACAAAAAGGGACGATATGACAATATATTTGGCTTATTAAGAATTACAGTGACATATGTTATAATCATAAATAAACTAAGTGCAAAAGAAATCAATGTACCTCCTACCATTGACATTCTTGCTTGGATAGTTTGAATGTTTTGCATTGTTAGAGTTCTTCTAAACTCGCATTGACAGAGTTCTTCTAAACTCTCAATTCTACATTAATGGTGTATTTTCATAATGGTAAAAAAAAAGCTTCACGATTCAAAACTTTGCAAGTGCAAAAAATACCAATATGCTCCATCAAGTATATTAGCAATCACCACAAAATCAATAAATTATTATCCACTAATTATTGAACGTTGTATCATTTATGGGTATTAAAACTATCCACAATAAGGAAAATATCTCATATTTTCCCACTTAATCCATACATTTAGCTTAGTATCAAATCCTAATCTGATCTAAATATAGTATATGAATTATGATGATAGGTTCTCTAGTAGTTGAATATTATCTACCATATATTACAATGTACTATATTTTGTATCACACCAAATGTAGTAGCATTATTTAATAAATAAACTCTATGTTTATTCCAAGTCCAAATTAATTAATTTTTCTCAAAATTTAATAATGTGCGCCATAATATGAGAAAATACTATAAGAATATCACGCAAAGAATATTGTCCACATAATGAAAACTATATAATGGAACCTAATGTCATTCTAACAACATAATCCTTGAACTTTGTTGGTGTCATGCCTTTTGTCAAAGGATCAGCTATCATCAAATCAGTGCTAACATGTTCAATGACCACTTTCTTTTTCTTAACATATCTCCTTATAGATAAAAACTTAATATCACATATCAATATTAAGTTTTTATCCATAAGGGAATATGTTAAGAAAAAGAAAGTGATCATTGCTAAAAACAACAACAGTAGTAGTCAGAGTAAACATATTGATAATAAGTTTTTATCTATAAGGGGATATGTTAAGAAACTAAATTGTCACAATACATTCTCAATGGCCTAGAAATGGAATCCACAAGTCTACGCCCATATATGAAACTCTTTAGCCACACATACCATTTGATTTAACCTCAAAACAAGAAACAAACTCAACCTTTATAATGGAAGTAGTAGTCAAAGACTGCTTGGGACAACTTCAAGATATGGCTCCATAGGCAAACATGAAGATATAACATTTTTTAGAATCAACACACCCAGTAAAATTTGAGTCTAATTACCCTGCTACCTCCAGGTTGTTAGTTCGTCTGTACATAAGCATGTAATCTTTGGTCGTTTGAAAGTACCTCAATACTTTCTTTGCAGCTCTCTAGACACTTATCCTTGGTCACTCTGATATCTCCTAACATTCCAACAGTAAATGGAATGTCAAGTATTATACAAACGTGAGCATATATTGGGCTTCTGACTACAAAATCATATGGAATATTTGTTATTTGTTCCCTTTCAAATTTATTTTTTGAGCATTGCTCCATATTGAATGTATTGCCTTTCACAATGGGAGCTACACTTGATGAACAATCTTTCATCTGAAATCTCTCTAAAACTTCATTAATATAGGTTTCTTGAGACAAATCCAAAATACCATATATTATGTCTCGATGGATCTTAAAGCTAATGACATAAGATGCATCACATGTATCTTTCATTTCAAAATTCTTAGAAAGAAAGTTTTTCACGTCATATAACAAACCCCTATTATTGATTGCAAGTAATATGTCATCCATATATAATACAAGAAAACAAATTGTACTCCCATTAATCTTGTGGTATATATACATTGATCCATACTATTTTCTTCAAAACCAAATGATGAGATAACATTATGGAATTTTAAATACCACTGGCGGGATGCTTGTTTCAATCCATATATGGATCTTTTAAGCATGCAAACCAAACTCACCATTGCTAGAGGAGAATCCTTTTGGTTGTTTCATATAAACCTTTCCTCTAGGTCATCATTTAAGAAGGCCAATTTTCACATCCATTTGATGTAATTCCATGTCAAAATGAGCTATTAATGCCAAAATCATACGGAAATAATCATTTTTAGACATAAAAAATGTATCTACGTAATCGATTCCTTTCTTTTGAGTGAGACCTGTAGTAACGAGTCTTGCTTTATATCTCTCAATGTTTCCTAATAAATCTTTCTTTGTTTTAAGTACTCATTTGCATGCTATGAGTTTTGCTCCTTTAGGTAACTCAGTAAGATCTCAAACATTGTTATTCGTCATGGAATACATTTATTCCTTCATGGCATTGTACCATAAATGTGGTTCTTTGCAAATCATGGCTTATGAAAAGGTTTCACGATCATTCCTAGCTCTTATATTGTAGTTAGTTTCTTGTAGATATACAACATAATAACTAGTAATGGTTGATTTCCTTGTTCTAGTAGACCTCTTTAATGTTATATCAGTATGCTCATGTGGAGTCTATTATTCAACTGATTGCTAAATGCTTTCAGGTAATTCCTAAATAACTCGACCTATTAAATTATCAGCAACATGTGTATTTTTTTATTTTCATTTATGTTGACTGTAAGCTGTTGAATTTTAACATTTGGTTGTTAAATGTTTATGTGAACTTGAGGAGCATTGTGAATGACAATCACCTTATTATTTAAAGCGGAAGGCTGAGTATCTAAATAATCATTATCATAAACTATATCTTGAAATTGATCCCTCCTACTAACCAATTCATTCTCAAGAAATTCTCCATTTCTTGATTCCACAATTCTAGTGTGATGTAATGGACAATATAGCATATATACTTTAGACCTTTCAGCATATCCAATGAAGTACCTATTTATGGTCTTTGGGTCTAATTTCTTCTCTTGTAGTTTATAAATTCCTATTTAAAAAAACATTCCAAAATGCACATATGTCACAAACTTGGTTTCCAACATTTAAATAACTCAAATGGCATCTTTGAACAACTTAAGTTGGTACCTAACTTAATATCTATACTGTTGTCTTAAGAGCTTCAATCCACAAGGTCTTAGGAAGTTAGGAGCTACTCAACATGCTTTGTACCTTGCCAATAATGTTTGTTTTCTTCTTTCTGCCACACCATTCTAGTCCAGAGATCCAAGGATAATGTATTAGGCTATTATCCCATTTTCTTGAAGATATCTCGCAAATGAAGTAGGTACTTGTCCAACTTCAATATATCTACCTTAATATTCCTTACCTTTATCAAACCTTGTGATTTTAATTTGCTTACTGTATCATTTCTCTACTTCAGTTTTGAATATTTTGAAAGCATCTTATGCTTCGTTCTTATTCCAGCATGAACATGTGTTGCATTGTAACAAGTATTCTCTTATAAATAAAAATGGAAATGACCATCAAATAATGTACTATTCCTAAAAAAATTATATTTATAATTAACTTTAAAGATTCATCTGAAAAATGAAAAGAATATCCAAAAGATACAATTCTTGAAACTAAAATCAATTTCCTAGAGAAATTGGGAATATAGAACATCTTTTTAATTTTAAAACAAAACTAGTACATAAAATTAAATTGCAATCCCCAATAGCCTCCACACGTGAACTCATCTTGTTTCCAAATAAAATATACTGCTTACTTCCTGCTAGCTTCCTTGAGTTTTGTAAATCCTACAACTCCTTTTGTAATATGGATTGTACAACCAGAATCAATCCACCATGTATATTGACAAACTTAAGGCATATTAGATTCAAAGCAAACTATTGAGAATAGATTAACTTTCTTTTCAAGCCATTCTTTATGTTTGACACAATCCTTCTTCATGTGTCCTTTTTTCTTGGAAAAATAGCACTTAGATTCCTTCTTTATGGCAACTTAGATAGGTATTTGACCTTTTCCCCTTGATTTGCTTTAATTTTTCTTCTTTCCTTAAATAAGCAGATGTGCACTTTGAAAACTCTCTTCTTATTTGATCAATAATCTACCTTTGTCTTGAACACACATGGTCATCAATTCATTTATTAACCACTTATCCTTATATGTATTATAAGAAATTTTAAAGGGTTTGTATGGTGGTGGAAGGATGTTCTAAATGTAATGCATGAGGAAAGAATTAAACATCTCAACCTTGAGTTTCTTTAACTAAGTTGTATTGGCCCTCATCTTTATGTTGTGCTCATGCACACCTCAGACACCAGTGAGCCTTGTGCATGAAAATTTCATAATCAAAGTGATGGCAAGTGCTTTATCTAAATTTTTGTATTGCTCATCAATGGCCTTCAGTAGAGCATGAATATTGTCATGTTGTTCTACAAAACCATGAATACTATTAGAAATTTTCGTTTTTATGAACATCACACTTAGGCAATTAGATCGCTCACAACGTTCATAAAAAAACAATTTTAGTTGTAGTGCTAGCTTCAATTACCTTAGATGTTTCATCCTTCCGAATAGCATAATCAATATCCATCAACCTCAAATGAAAAAGAATTCTCTCCTTCTAAATCTTATAATTTTCACCCCTCAATTTAGGAATTTCATGACTTATATAAGAGAAATAACATTTTAAATAACTGCATAATTTAAGCATACATGCTACTTATCAATAAATTGAGGCTGAAAAACTATCTACATATATGTTTTACTAATGAAAATATATCTTAAAAGACATAAACCAAATGATATAAAACTTTTATGTGGGTTAAATTTTTAATTCAAGCAGACTTATCTTAAACTTTATGATAAAACTATCAAATTATATTCCAATTCCTTATACCTATGGGCAAATAAGGAAAAATTTTGATATTTCATCCTAATTAATCATTCAAATATAATAAAATTTTAAGTGGGTTAAAATTTATTATACTAAAATAATTAAATACAATTAAATATCTCAACATTTTATGTGATTAAGTACATAAACATATAATTTTATAGAATTAGGGTTGTTGTGGTTAAGCCCTAACAATTATTCACTAAAATATTTTATCCAAAATTTTATTCATAATGCAAAAATATAGCCATAAAAATTATGTGAATAAAAATTGATAACCTGATTTATATAGAAGTGTTTCTTGATTATTTATAAATATATAATTTCAACACATAATTTAAAAGGCTATCACTTTTTGTTCAATTGGTAAAGGCTCATCATATGTCCCACATAGGCAAGAGTTTGAGCCTTTACATCTGTATTATAATTTTTTTAATAACAAACAACGTTGTTTGGTAGAAGGGTCTTCTTCAACCTTTAGTCAGGTCACAACGACTTGCTTCATGACTTGCTGGATACCAAACAAAACCATATAAGAAAAAAAAAATCCCAAAACACTTAATTGAGGATTTGTACCTTTAATAAAAAAATTCCAAAAAATAACTTTAAAATGCAAAATTTTGAAATAAAAAATTTTCAAAATTTGAAATTCTCCAAAAACTAAAGCAAGCCAGAGATTATTATTGATCCAATACCAAATGTAAGCCAATTCAATATATATTCAATAGTAATATATGTTATAATCATAAATAAATTGATTGCGAAAGAAATTAATATACCACCTGCCATTGATATTCTTACCTCGAAAGTTTTGAATGTTTTGGGTTTTTAAAGTTCTTCTAAGCTTTTAGTTCCAAATTGAAGGAGTATTTTCATAAGGGTAAAAGGAGCTTAGGGACCCAAAAATCTAGAACTGCAAAAATATATTAATTTGCTCCCACCATGTACATTGGTAGTTACCACAAAATTTGGAAATCATTATCCACTAATTACTAAACGTTGGTCTATTTATTGGTATTAAAACTACTCAGAATATGGAAAATATCTCATATTATTATTTTATAATTCTTCCAAAAATTAAGATTAATATAATTTCATAACATAATCAATAAAATTATAAAATATAAATAATATGCTATCCTAAAATTCTTTTGTTTAAATCTTTCACAATAACAACAACAATTCAGTGAAAGTCTTGCTGATACATAAGGTCTGGGGAGGTCCAGTAATACACAGTTATGCCCATAACTAATAGAAAGACTGTTTACAATGTTTTCTTAACTCTTTCATCAAAGTAATTTATGAAATAGGTTAATGACAAATTATTGAAGTTGTATAAGTGTAGGAACAAGTGAAGATATTGTATACGTGTTTCAATTATGAATATATCAAGAGTAGTAATTCGTGTAAAGCTTATATCCATTTATAATAGAGTTTAATCATATTAGTAATTCAATTGAATTATAAATATAATTTTAATTAAAACTTTAACTCTAATTCCAATTAAATATTAATTATGTCTCAATAAGTTTAATGTCAAATATTGGTTCTTACATATCAAGTGTCTTATATTTGGCCACAAATTTTCTCAAATCTTATAATCAAGTCTAATTTGATTAAATTACTTTTTCTCTCTTGAACTTTTCTTATGTAATCTATTAGGTTTTTAAATCTATTAAATTATTAAATTATATTTAGAACTAGATAAATTAAATATCATTAATTTATCTTTGTTTATCTAATTAGATAATTTATATCTATTGATCAAAATTGTCATCTAGTAAAGCACCAAATATCATAAATATCAAAGTTATTTTATCTAACCTTTCTATACATGATTATATTCATATAATTCAACATTTTCATTGTACAATGTTTCAATTAGAAATAGAATATAAATTAATATATACTCTATTTGAGCCTTATTATATTAATTATCTAACATTAACAATTAATTCTTTTAATAAAATTTGAAAACCATTTTTATAATCCTGTTTCACGTTGGTTAAAGATGCATCAAATCAATACTAATAAATAAATAATGAAACATTCTCCTTAATTATTTTAAGGTGGCGAATCTAATATTGATTATTTTACTATCTCCAACTAGTTCATATCATATTTAATAATTACCAATCAACTTACCTTTGACTATAATAGGTTGTAAGCAGTATCAAAATATCAATCCCTATATAAGATACTTTGAAGATCTTAAATTCAATGATCACTTGTAAAATTATCTCAATGAATATTTCTATAAATATATAAGTAATGTTTCATATAGAATTCTCTTTTTTAGTTCAATGAACTTTTTCTTCAACAAGTATTTACATCTTCTTCTTTTTTTTGGATTCGAGGAAACCCCACAGGCGGGCCAAGCGGACTCACCTAAGAGAGCCAAGTGGCTACACTCCAGCAGAGGGCCAAGCGGCTACATCCCATCACAGAGGGCCTCATTGGTTCTCCATCAATAGGTAAAACTCCGGCTGCCCCAGGCTCTTACAAGAGGGGCTAGCAAGGAATCAAACCTGGGACCTAACCGAAACTAAGCCCGCTCTCAACCATCTAGCTACACCCCTTGAGGGCGTATTTACATCTTTATTAAAGTATTTTTCCCTACTTTAGTCTACGAAATTTATTGTTTCCTTCGTAAGAAAGAAACATAATGAGATTGCATTATATAAGGAAGAAATATAGTGTAATTTATAGAAAAACAACACAATGCATTGAATGCAAACACTTAAGAAGTAAATACAATCCATATTTTCTCGTTCTAGTTAAAGACTTAGAGAATAAACATAAAGAGAAGTACTAAAAATGAACATAGTGACATGCATATTAATGCATCTTTAAAGCATCTCCATTACAACCGAGTGAAGTGGTAGTGAATTATAGACAACTACATAAGCCTTAATTTCATTTTCTATATAATGGCGGAGGGATTTTCAAATAGGAGATGGTGGCTAAGGTTTTATCGCCTTGTTGAATAAAGATTAGGGTTTGTATTATGCAAATTAGAGTTCAAATAAGGATATTAGATTGATCGTTGTTAATCTTATTAAGAATTTTATAATTGAGATAGTTAGGCTTATTTAAAAGTTAGGATTAACTAGGATAAATTAGGATAAATGAGAAGTTAGGATTGTTTATGTTTAATTAAGGTTATTTAGGATTAATCTTAAATTATCACTAATTAAGGCTAATTAAGATCAAGTAGAGTTAATTATAAATTAAGATAATTAGATTAATTATAATTTAGATTTAATTAAAGTGAGTGACATTAAGAGTATCAAGTGATTTATACATGGCAACGTGAATCCAACATAAATAATAAAAATAAAAAATAATATTATATCAACATCGACATAACCTTTAAAAAATATAGATATAATTTCATTAAGAATTTTATCAATTTAAGGTTAGTTTTGAATAGTTTTCAAATTTTATTTTTTTAGTTTTTTAAAATATTAAGTTTTGCCTGTATTTTAGTACAGATATTATGATTAAATAAATTATAAAAAGATTCATCTTGTTTGGTAATGAAAAATGTAGTCAAAAATAAAATCAAGAAAAGGTCTTTTAAGTCTAAAGCAATGTGAGCAAGTTTCTTGTACTTTTCTTTTTGCAATTTTTTTTCTCTTTTATAGAAGAAAATTTTGTTGATTATTTTCCTTCTTTCTAGTTCCCACTTAGAGCCATTGAATATCTGGGATGATAGTAGATCAGGCCAGGCCCAGGCATGAAATATTGGAATCTGGGCCCAGCTCGAGGCCTATTATAGACATATAGTCTAAATTTTATTAATTTTTAATTTTTAATAATATCTAATGAAAATTTATTTTATTAAAAATATAATATGAGATATTTAATTAATTGAAGTTACAAATTTCAATTGATTAATAAAAATTGAGATTTTATAATGAATGAATATATAAAATGCACATATATTAATAAAACGAATAAGACGAAGCCAAATTCATTAATGAAGAAGGATAGGATTATATAATGAAAAAAAAGATTATATATAAAGTGTGGATGCTATTCAACCAATCTCCTTTTATACCATTAATTCCTATGCATTGGTGTGGATGCTATTCAACCAATTCCTATGCATCTAATGTTTTACCTTTGCATTGGTGTGGATGCTATTCAACCAATCTCCTTTTATATTAGCCATACAATGGTCCTATTTGCTCTAATCATCATATAAGAGGAGGCTCTTTCTCTATTACCAATTTTGCATTTAAAAGATGTTGATAGGGTGTCTCTCAATTCATGAGTTGTGTTATGAATCAAATGTCTTAGGCTTGGGTCAAAATTCCTAAAGGCTTCTTTCTTTTAGAATGTACCCATTTACCCACTTAGTTATATGTTGCCTTTCTCTTCATTAATCCCCATAATCTTTTAGTTATTAGTACTTTGTTAGTCAATTCCTATGCCTCCTTCAACCATTAGTTTCTTGATCTCCCGCCAACCAACTTTCACCATTTTCCTGCCTGCACTCCTTCCTTTATATAAAAAGTTTCTCATCGCTCTTTTCAAGAATTTAATCACCCCCTTTAATAGAAAAATATAAGAAGATCAGTACTTTATGTAAAGAATTTAGCACTAAATTTGCCAAAGTTTCTCTACTTACATCAAAAAGATCCTTATTACATCAGGATCCTAGTATTCTTTAACTTTTTCCAATAAAGGAGACCAATGTTGTATAGTATTCTCTTAGTGGATAGTGGGAGGCCCATATAAGTTAAGATGGTACTCTAATTTATAAACCTATTATTCTAGATAGTCATTATGCTTCACTAAAGGCATTTGATGAAATAATTAGCAAAATTTTCCTAAAGTTAATATATAGACAAGATAACTCTTTAAAAATTGTAAGGGAAGTTGCTAAAGTAAACACTGACCTATCATTAGCTTTAGAGAATAATAAGAGGTCTTTTAAAAGCTCAAATTGAACAACCTAATTTTCTTGCATTTGCTATGGTAGCTAAAATTTATATTCAAGGAAATATTGTATGTCACTAGTCTAGTTAGTATTTCCATACACATAATAAACAAATTAGGGGACAACAAGTCCCGTTCAAGCCTTTGCTCCCTTAAACAGCTTGGTGGTCGCCTGTTTACTAGGACACTAAAGGAGGGAACAATGATGCATTCTTTAATCCATTCCTTTATTTGTTAGGGAACCCTAACACCTCCAAAACTTATAAAATAAAGTCCTAGTTGATAGTAACAGGCTTTTTGAAAGTATATCTTAAGGATGCAGTATTTTCGTAAGTTTCTTCCACCATAGCCGATAAATAAAATAGGACATTATTTCTATTTGCCTTCCCTCTAAGAATGCCCTTTGAGTCTTACTAATAATAGAGCTTAATGTAGGAAAATCCTGGGAGGAACATCACATGCTCCAGCAGCGGAAAAACAAAAATTTTGTTACCGGGACCTTCCCGAAAGCCAGGATCCAG
>JANZXV010000006.1:9399607-9412248 GCA_027576455.1 Erythroxylum roigii
CATCTACTTTTAAAGAGAGGATTGATCATGAGGGTTATGCATGGAAGAAGATCTCTGAGGCCACAAAGACATTTTACATTCACGAGTTTGAGGTACAA
Source organism: Erythroxylum roigii (assembly GCA_027576455.1). Classification (NCBI taxonomy): domain Eukaryota; kingdom Viridiplantae; phylum Streptophyta; class Magnoliopsida; order Malpighiales; family Erythroxylaceae; genus Erythroxylum; species Erythroxylum roigii. Next base: position 9,399,706 of record JANZXV010000006.1, read on the forward strand.
TATGCCATACATATGTGTTTTCTTTTTGTTGTATAGATTCATAACATACATATAAAATGTTTATAAGCACTAATGAATTTATTCCTTTTATTCTCAGAAACATTTTTGCTGGAGTTTTGAACTCAATGAGATAATATATAGTATATGGGAGTTGTGAGCCCGTACACGTTATCGCGATTTTATTAATCAGATACACAATGCTGGTATACGACCCTCTTACATTCCTGAATCTACATGGAGTTATTGGCTAGAGTACTAGAGATCATCTAAGGCAATACGCATATCGGGCCGTAACTCCACCAACAGACGTGGTAGGTCAGGGGCAGATAGTCTTCCCATTCACACAGGAGGATCAATTACTCACCGCAAGCATGCAGAGAGACTTGTAAGTATTTAGAATATTACATTTATATTCTCAATTTGTACTTTGCTATATTTGAATGTAAATTGATGTGTTAATGTTGTCATGAACATATATGTGTAGTATGCCTAATGATCATGACAGTGTGGAGTAATTTGTTGGTGCCATTTATGGCTGTGTTGAATAATTTGCTTTCTTGAATAGGGGTAATATCATAAAAATAGTTGAGGCTCTGCCAAAATTTTACTAAATTCTAGTTCAACTTATTACTTTTCATTGTTATGCAGGAAAAGTATACGGGCGTTAAGCCTACACCCCATCAGCTATTCTTGCATACGCACACTAAGAAACATAATGATGTGACATTCATAAACAGCCGATGTCGAGATCTTAATGTATGTTCATTTCTTAGTTGAATATTCAATCTTACTTTTAATTATCACTTACTAATTATAATATACGCATTGCCTCCTAATAGGACCAAATATAACAAACAATTGGGCAACAGTCGCAGGATGAACTACCTGTTGATGAGACCCAGGTATATTTTGATGCAGAGGGTGGCAGGGACAGTCGGGGAAGGATCTTTGGCCTAGGCTCATGTGTCAACGCATTTTATTCGCAGTCTTCCACAATGGCGACAACAACAGCATCTAGTTCAGAGCCGACAACGCGACGTATTAATCAGCTTGAGGCCACAGTGAATATGTTCATGGAGGTAATAACGAGGCTAAGAAATGACATAAAGGAAATGAGAACGAAGGATACAGACTCACACCAGCCGCGCTCACCAAGACATTAGGATTGTTGTTGTCATAACTTTGGTTTTCAGTTATATACTATTTAATGTTACAATTTGTAGTTAAGAATGGTTTCCCTTTTTATGATCATTTAACTTTTTCTATAAACAAATTCTATGGGTTTGAAACTCCTAAACTTATGTTACGACAATTTATAATTATTCAAATTAGAATCCAATCTAACGACTAGATTTTCGAAAAATTGTCATTCAACTAGACATTAACAGAGATTTATAGGTGACGTCGGCGATCAAATAGGAACCACCTTTTGAATTAAGCAATCAAGGGTATATTTGATTAATAGCTAACATTACCGACAGTATACATTACCATCGGTGTTGAGGATGTTATGTTCCGACGGAACCGTCAGAACATCTACCAAGTATCTCCGACGGAACCGACGGTATCTAAACAAATGTTTGCCAATGGTTCTGTCGAAAATTCTTTGCTCCCCCTTTGGCGGTTCCGTCGGAGGTGTGTTCCCCACTATTCTGACGCGTTTCCTTTTCAATCGGTAAAACATTACCGATCGTTTGATCTTACCGTCGATAATAAATACCGACTGTGTCGGCGCCGACGTCAGTCTCCGTCGCACTACTACGTCGGTAAATGGGATTACCGACGGAATCCCCGTACTTTCTGCCAGAAAATTCCATCGGTAACTCCTTATTTTCTTGCAGTGAACCTTACAATTAGAGGTGCTTATTATTATTTACGTACTATAATGTTATATCAACCTTTTAAATTCCTTCATTTCTTACATATTAGAAGCTGATTTTTCATCCTTATATAACATCATTGATTCACTTATGTTTAGCTTTAAGGCACTTTTACCATATTATTTTTTAAATTTCACTTTTAGTTTTATTTGCTTTGTAAGTTATGTTAAGTTATTTACTTCAATTTTAAAGTTTATTCTTTTATCTTTTACACAATTATCTTTTATTTTATGTTTGGACTTAAAGAAGTTTTATTTTTTAGAGAAATAAGAAGCATTTAAAATGGTGAGTTTCATGAAAAGAACTCATATATAATCAATAAGCATGGTACTGCTTTCGATATATTTAGCTATTATGAGATTTGGTTTTGAAGCTGTTCGTTAACTAAAATATTCATGTATCCACCATTTAAAAAGAGACTTTGAAACCATACATTAGTTTGATTAAAAAAAAAAAGAATTATATTGAAAAAGATTACTTCTCAATGAAATGATATAAATTATGTCAAGTTTTTATGGATTGTTTTCTTTTTAAATTTGAATCTTAATTCAATAATAATAAATATTTTCTGTTTTTAAAATTTTAAATGTAAGTATTACACGAGTTTCTAAATAAAAAGAAAATTGATATAGATTTACTTTTAATTGGGTAATTTTGTTTTTTTAGTATATTCAAATTTACTTAGATATACTTCTCAATTATTTATATGCTTTAAAATAAATAATATTTATAGTCTTATTATCTTTTAGTATTCTATAAACATAATGCAAAACGGCCATCGCGGAGTAGCTTAAATAATTCGTTTCATTATTTTAAAGAATATTGGCAACTAGTTTTACTTTGAAAGCAGATACTGTCTCATGTTTTATTGTTATGGTTTCTCGAGATAGGGTTAAAAATATATAGTATAATTGTATAACATGAAAATAGATTATTTTGTAATGTTTAAAAAATTTAAGGACTATTTCATAAATTTAAAAAATTATTCGAAGTGGTATTCGGTATTAACCGGTACCGGTACGATATCGTATTAGAATTCAATCCAATATGGTATTCGTAATATTGGTTAAATAGGAGATAGAATTTTATAAAAAAAGTTGTCGAAGAGTTGAAAGAGAAAGATGAGTTAAATTGACTGGTGTATTTTTTAAGTTAAATTTTTGAAAAAAATAATATAAATATTAAGGGGTGCTAAAATTTAAAATCCAAATAATGTGTTACTATTTTCTCTAAATTAAGGAAAATTTTACTTTCTAAACTACTAAAAAATCAAATATGATAATATAAATTTAAATAAAAAATTAATTTCCAAAACAGCAATTCATACCAACAACTCAACGCCCGGAGGGAAAAAGGACGACGAGAATTTAATTCAAAAGCGCTCACTGAAAGTGGAGCACCCACAATCGTCAATTTAACTCAACTCGTAATTATTAAATTAAAATATATAAATTTAAAAAAACTCAAATTCTCTCACGTGCCTGTTTATCCATCCTTTGTATCTCCACGTGCTTTTAATCATTTTTATTCTTAGTTTGCTTCTCAACTTGACTCCCCCTCCTCAAGCTCAAACGGATACGGACCTCCTCTTCTCTCTCTCTCTTCCTTCCCGAAAAATGAACATTCACCTCTCAGTCCTCCTCTTTACCGCTATTCTTTCACTCTCTTCTTCTTCTTCTTCTTCAAACAAGAATCCAGAGAACAGTTACTCTTCTTCTTCTTTCCATGCCTTTGTAACTACTACCACTACTTCCTTCAATTCAAAGCCTCTGAACTCCCACAAGAACCGATCGGGAACCTCGACCAACAAGAGATCTTCGTCATCCGGCGGATGCGATGCCCTATGGAGCAAGAGCTGCTCCGACGCGGTGCTAGCCCTGGCCCACCGGCCGGAGACGGTGAGATGGTTGAAGAGCGTTAGGAGGGCAATTCACGAGAATCCTGAGCTCGCGTTTGAGGAATTTAAAACCAGTGAGTTGGTTAGGAATGAGCTGGATAAGATGGATATTAAGTACACACATCCTCTGGCCAAAACGGGTATTCGGGCGTCGATTGGAACGGGAGGGCCTCCGTTTGTGGCTATCCGAGCTGATATGGATGCTCTTCCTATTCAGGTTCCCCAACTTTTCCTTATAAGCGACTACTCTATATAAATATGCATGTAGTACGTGTTCATCTATTTCTATGTGTATGTGTACGTATGCATATAAAATTCACACAAAGGTACATACCTCTTCTTCAAATTTTTATCACAAAAATTAGATTGAGATATACAAATGGAAAACTAGATTTGTTGTTACTACCCTTTTCGGTAAATATATATATATATATATATACAAATTAACTTTTTGAGTAAATATATAAAAATTTATTCTTCTATTTTATAACTTTATCATTTTCACACAAGGTTTGTATTTATACTCACTTGCTCACTCACGTGTGCATATAATTATGAAAATATAAATAAATAATTAAAATATGACCGAATCTTAGAATATGATAAATAAAACTGACGATCTGACGCAAATCTTAAATCTTAAATTAAGACTGATAATACTTTCATTCTTTTGTATTGTTTTATTCTATTTTTTGTTATTATTGTGAGATAAAAAAATATATATTTGATAAGGCTTTAATATTAGCTTAAATTGAAAATTTTAATTAAAAAATATTGTTGAGATATGAGGTGAAGCCAAAGCTACCTGAGAATAGTGGTAAGGTTGTGACAAAAATGAATGTATATCATTTGACATTACTACAGGTACAAATTCCCTTGATCTTTAAGTTGAAGATGATGTAGTTTCTTTGGTTTACAGGAGGCTGTAGAGTGGGAACACAAAAGCAGAGTTGCTGGGAAAATGCACGCTTGTGGGCATGATGCCCACGTTACAATGCTAATGGGAGGTGCCAAGATCTTGAAGAGCCGTGAGCATCTTTTGAAGGTCCGTTTTATAATCTCCTACATCTTGTCAGACTCTTATATTTCTCCATTACTCTATTATTTGGAGTTCGCTGGGAAGCCCAGCACTTTTTAGTTTTTATTTTAGGGTTTGGGAGGGATATTGTGCGTGGGGCTCACTAACATGTGAAGGGTATGGATTGAAAACACCTAACACGAGTATTATATTCAACTTCAATCGGACAGATGTACGCAAGTACACCTGCCCTTTCTAGTGTAGTTAAAACCCTGGAGACTTTTTTGGGAAATGCAATTTTCACTTTGGTGTATTTATTGGGGTAGGTTATGCTTGCACAGTACACCTGCCCTTTCTAGTATAGTTAAAACGTTGGAGACTTTTTTGGGAAATGAAATTTTCAGTTTGGAGTTTTTATTGCATATTTCTATCGTTTTCAAGTCTTCAGTTTCTTGGGATTTAGACTTGCAGTGAAAATGGTTAGGAAAAGAAAGTTTCTACATATATGAGAGAGATTGAAATGCTTACCGAAGATGCTAGTACAACTATGTCCGGATTGGGAGAAAATCATAGAAAAGCAAAGATTTAGGAAGAAAAACGGTTGAAATTATTAGGCTTTCTTTGATAACTGTTGGATACATATCTCTCTTGAAACAATAAAATCAATCTTCTCGTTATGGGAAAAAGGGTAATATTTAAAGGAAAAGTCCGGACACGGTAAAGGAAACCTATAGGAAAAGGAAATTACTTCACAACGGTGTTCTGAAAACGGGATAGAAGTGAGGTATTTTTGGAAGATAAAAGTTACAAAATTGATATTTTATTTCCTTTCAAAGGTATAGTATATACTCTGACTATAAGCTGTAACAGTGCAATTTCAAAGAAAATTTTGATTTTTCTTCTACTCTGGCATGGTTTACTTGTCTGTTAACGACACAAAGAAACTTAAATTCATTATATATTTTCTTTCTTTTTTTCATCAATCCATGCAAACAAGCAATACAACATAATACCTTTTCTTATCCATACAATGGTAGGGCTGACTTAAAAGCTTCTCAAATTTATTGCGTTTGACACGAGAAAGGGAGAAAAAGAGTCACATGGAAACCTTCATTTATGCCTGACAACCGTAGACTTGTCGTTCATTTGCCCTATCCTTTTGCATCTTTGTTTTCTGATTTTGGTATTCATATAGGAAAAAAATTAACCGAAGGCATATAATAATATCTTTCAAAGAGCATCTTGTTCTATGACCATTAGCGACTCAGAAAAGGTACTGCTAGTGACGGTTCCTTCTTCTCTTAGATGTGACCTAAGAAAGCAAGAGCCCCATTACTTCTATTGATTTAGTTATTTTTTCCACGCCCTTAACTTGTAATTTTACTTTGTCTAGTACTAATAGTTAATTAATAGCGCATGTAAATTGTAGTCTTCAATCACTGCCATACATGTTTCGAGCATGGTTACAAACGACTACAAACTAGGACCACTATATATTAGGCAGCCTAGAAGTATTGAGCACGTTTTCTGAAAGTATTACATAATTGGGCAGGCACATCATGTGCATATCCTCATATGTTTACCTGCAATGTTTTCTTAATATAGTTCAAAGATAAAAATATTAGGATTTGAATATTAACATGAGATTTTTATTCTTATCTCTTATTAAGACACGAGGTCTAATGATACCCGCAATTCTTATTGTGTACCTTACATACACTACGAACTGATATTTTCCCCTATGTGAAGTAGCATTTATTTGCACTTTTCAATGTGGAACACTAAATATGCTATTAACTTCTTTTTAAAGGCCACATTCGAATATAATAAGCAGTAACTAGTTCCAAAGCAAGTGTCAAATTGTTTTTTTTTGTTGAATAAATACTCACTGACGAAGATTTAGTATGCCGATTCTATGAAAGTGCTGTCTTGTAAGTTTCTATAGTACCTATTGTCATTTATTCACTCACGTGCAGATAAACATAATTTAATGTTTTGTTGCCGTAGCTTTTTGCTGTCGTTTATTTGCTGCCGTTTATTAGGTGGCTAGTTGAGCTCGGCATCTTATTCCTAAAGTAATGGCTTGGCCAAGAATCTAGAGAAGATACACTTAGAAAATTATAACACTAATCAAACCCTACAAATTGACATTGGGTGATTACATAATGGATCTCTATTGTATTCCTTATCGATACTTGGGGCCAATACTTTAAATTTAGGAACAGTAATTGGTTCTGTCTGATTTTGGTGGGACAAGACGCTGTTGTTTGGATTCATGAGATTGGTTAACTTTGGCTTAAAGATACCTGCAAAACAAATAAAGGCACGCCAGGGGTTAATTCCCAGTAGGCCCCTCCGACACTCAAGTCAGTCTTTTGTAAGGGTTTTAGTGGCTAAGAACTAAGAGAAAATCAGGGTTCTAATGTCGTACCTGTATCATGACAAAGTAGTACCTTATATAAGGAATAGCTTCTAAGTTTAGATCATTATTCGATAATGGGCCGACCTGCTCACAGGCCGTTCTAATCTGAGCTTGGGCTTAACACGACCGACCCGACCAGTACTAAAAAATGTTTCAGATTGGACCTTTTTAATTATCTTTTGTAGCCTTGTTTAGAAGTATAAGAGAATGGATTTCTGTAAAATCTGCCATGTGCTTAAGTATATTGAACAGTTTTATGAGGAGTGAGTTATTGTTGCTCATATAGCGCTGCTACAAAAAACTTCCCAAACCGTGGAAAAAAAAGTGCTAGCACGAACAAAATAATCCAAACATATAAATGGAGATTGTTAGAGTTGGTATATAATTCATAACATAAAACTCTGAAGCCTTTTATTTGAGTGGTTATATATAATATCACACTTGAATCAAAAGGATTTCTCTACTCGGGGAAAGTACGGTAAGCTGTACTGTTAGTCTTTAAGCATTATTACAACAGATGCTCACCAACTGACTCTTCAAAATGTTCTGTACAATAGGATGTAGTATAACTTTCTTGGATTATACTTTAGATTTGTTTTCTAGGACCACGGCTGGTAGCTTTATTGTGAAACAAAGTTAGACACGTTGTCTTGCTACCTTGGTACCATTTAATTCTTTTCAATATTCAACATGTAGGCTCGGCAATAGCTGGATCAGCTCATAGCCTGGTCTGCTCCGACCTCAAAGCTATTACCTGTGTTGGACCACCCAAAATAAAATTATTTTGATTTCACTTTCTAGGTCAACGCTTATTTTGTTCTCGACTTTCTTAAACTTAAATATTAAATGAAATTGATTTAGGAAGTTAAACTAACGATGTTGTTTCAAAACTCAGCCTGAACGTCTGTCTCGAAACTGAATCAACGTGAGTGTGACTCGTGAAAGACATTAATATGGAGTGTGGTTCATTGTTGGTTTGCTGAATTATAGATAAAAAGTTGCTAGATCATTAACCAGCTTCACTTGGCTATGGCAGGGAACTGTAATCTTGATCTTTCAGCCAGCAGAAGAAGCTGGGAATGGAGCAAAGAGAATGATCGGTGATGGTGCCCTTGAAGATGTGAAGGCTATATTTGCAGTTCATGTATCCCACGAACATCCAACTGGCATCATCGGTTCGAGGCCTGGTCCTTTGCTCGCTGGCTGTGGCTTCTTCAGAGCAGTAATTGGTGGCGAACAGGGTAGTGCAGGGAATCCTATCCGATCTGTCGACCCCATTTTAGCAGCCGCAGCAGCTGTAATTAGCTTGCAGGGCATCGTGTCTCGTGAAGCCAACCCCTTGGACTCCAATGTATGAACAGACAGCTGAATCCATGGTTGTTCCACCTTTGTTATTTTATTTTATTTTCTTTTTTGTAGCATTGCTCAATCGTCCCACGTCATTGTTTTACAGGTTGTGTCAGTCACAATGGTCAACGGAGGCAATAACCTTGACACGATTCCAAACACTGTAGTTCTGGGTGGAACCTTCAGGGCTTTCTCCAACACAAGCATTTATCAGCTTCGCAGAAGAATCGAAGAAGTTAGTAACAATAACACCATTCTTATTGGTTGCTTCTTCACATGGTTTGCTTTAACAGTCATTTGTGTTTTATCTACCAACAGGTGATTGTAGATCAGGCCAATGTTTTCAGATGCTCAGCTACCGTTGACTTCTTTGAAAAGGAATCCACTATCTACCCTCCAACAGTGAACGATAATAACATGTATGAGCACGTAAGGAAGGTGACTACCGATTTGTTGGGTCCCACAAACTTCAGGGTGGTGCCACCGATGATGGGAGCGGAGGATTTCTCGTTTTACTCAGAAGTGGTGCCTGCAGCTTTTTACTACATAGGAATAAGGAACGAAACACTCGGGTCGATACACACAGGCCACTCGCCTCTTTTTATGATAGACGAAGACGTTCTCCCAGTAGGCGCTGCTGTTCATGCAGCTATTGCAGAAAGGTACTTGTTGAACATGAATTATGACATTGACATGAGGTGATAAATCAGGCATAACTCAGACCAGGAGTTAACACAAGTTAAAGATTCCTGGATCATGAATTCGTGAAAACATCAGTGCCTATAGTCGTCGATTTAGCACTTTTCACCTGTTTTTTTATGTGGGCCAACAGAAGTAAAAATGTTCCACGGTCAGTGCATCAAGTAGGAATCAAGCTTGCAGATGTACTTTGAGTGGTAAATCTATCAAGTGTTTTCAGGTGATATTATCTATCCTTCATCGCAATAACAGTGAATATATTAGCATTCATAGGCATCCCACTTCATCTATAACGGGATTTGTAAGACATGGTTAATTCAATCATTCAACTCGATCTCCAGATTCCAACGAACTAGACATATTAATAATTCCCGAGTAATTCAGAACATCTCCAGTTCAAAGCTTATCATTTACAATCCTGCACTGAATCCGAATGCCAATGTATAGATTAAAAAGTTTGGCATAACCTGCTTCCCTATGGCACTATTTCATTTGATATTGGCCATATCAGGTGGGCGACGAGTTTGCAAAATCTAAGACTATACAATTTACAAACAAATGTTATTTACACCTTAACTCATCTCCCTGTTTTCTGCAAGAACCAGGGGGTCTTGATTCTTATCCTATGAGATTGATAGTTAACAACTTTGCAGTCCGTCTATCATCTAGTGTTCAATTGATTGGTTTTACTACTATTATTCCTCATTCTGCAAAATTGAGTACGTTACTGTTACAGTATTTCAAATATGAATATTCCTTTTCATTATTGAAGAAAAGATTTAATAAAATTCTTTTCTACTGATATTTGACAAGAGCAGACAGTTGTCTCAACTTTTTATAAAAAAGATGAAAAGATTAAGTGACAAATACTTCATTTATGAGATCAGCTATCCATGCTAATTGCTAAAGAACAAAGCTTCACTTCAAAATTTCATCTATTTCTGGATGTAGATAAGGGAAAGAAAAGGTTAAACATGTAATCATCAGCCGTACTGGTCATGTACATTACCTGATATGCAACAATTGGCAATGAACATATATCTCTGAGAAGCCTAATGATATCCAAGGAGGGAAGACTAGATTTGACCTACAAAGCAGACGTAACTTTAAGACAAGAGAAAGCTACACCAAGAATATATCCTCCTTTGTAGCAGGAATTTCCATACAAGGTAAATAAAGATCAAAAGGAAAGCTATTAGAGCAACATCAGTAGGGAAAGACCATCTTCTATCTCAATACCATTATGCCCATATGAGTAATATGGACCAGTTAGTATAATGCTTCATTGCTAAGACCTCAATGGAAAGTTATCTTAAACACATTAGGTAATAGAGACAAGTTATTAAGGCCAACATATGTGAAGCCCAAGATGTGGAAAGTTTATAAGCGGAAGAATCAGAAGGGTAAAGCGGGGAGATGAGAATAGTAGAGTGAAAAATAAATCTAGTAAGCTGGAGCTAGTTATGTAGGGAGAGAATAAGAGGGGTGAGGAATATGAGAAAGTTAGTTTTGATAAAGTTTTCTGTTATAATAGAGGGATATTCTCTCTGAGAGGAGCTCAGGCTCTGGACACCCTTTTGTTAGGGTTGATGGCTCTTTTCTTCTTAATAATCGATTCTATTTCTACCTTTATCATTTGGGAAATCCATCAGTTGGTCCGACCTACCAGATACTTAACCAACGCCCCCAAAAATGACAAATAGGATGGATTTATTGGAGAATCGAGTTACAGCATTGGAGGATTATGTTAAGTCTTCATTGGAGGATTTAAAGCAATCTTTATTGCCGAAAATCAGTAAGGGGTTGGTACGTGAGATTGGGGAAAGCTCTGGTGGTGGTGGTGGTGGTGGTTCCCAGTACGGTGGGAGTAGAGGTGGTTTTGATGAAGGCGGTGCCTCCAAAATTTTGGGGGATAACTTCAACGAGTATTGTATGGCAGTGAAGAAGATAGAATGACCATCGTTTAATGGTGAGGACCCGCTGGTTGGATTACATGGGCAGAGACCTATTTTAAGGTCCAAAACACTACCGATGACGTCAAAGTAAAGTTAACTAAGCTCAGTATGAAAGGACCAACGATTCACTAGTTCAACTTATTACATGAAACAGAGGACCATCTCACCTGGCTCAGGTTAAAGCGGGCATTGATTGAGAGATACAACAGTTGTTGGTATGACAATCCATTTGAGGAGCTTTCTGACTTGCATCAAACTGGGAGTGTGGAGGAGTATATCGTAGAGTTTGAACTGATCTCGTCATAGGTTAGTCGCTTGCTAGAGGCACAATATCTCGGGTACTTTATGGGAGGTCTCTCTTCTAAACTGCATTGTAGGGTGCATACCTTTAACCCATAGACTCCCTCACAGATGATGAAGGTTGCTCGCAATTTAGAGGTAGAGATGTTAGCTGGAGATCGTGGTGTTTGGAAACCACGCATTTCTGGTCATTCTTATGGGTTTCATTTGAACAACCAAGATAACCTGATAGTCAGAAAACAGGAGAGGAGGACCCAATCAGGTCACACTAGATCTGTGGGCTCGAGATCAGTGAATGAAAATAGGGCTAAATCACATTTGAGGAGTTCCCTTGGGTCCAATGATAGAGGAACGACATCATCGTTCTTTATTTCTCATTCATGACTAGACAAGAAAGGGGGAGTTGGCGGTAATCGGAGTAGGGGGTTGAGACACCTTACGTACCCAGAACTTATGGAGAGGAGATATAAGGGGTTGCATTTTTAGTGTGGGGATAAGTTTCACCCATTACATCAGTGTCCAGAGAAACAATTATGATTGATATTGGGGGATGATGAGAGTCCTAGTGAGGGAGAGGTGCACCCGAATTTTTTTTCTTTAGTTAAGCATGATTTAAATAATTATGAGGTTTAAATAGGTGAATTTTTGGGAGTTAATTTTTTTTTATGTCTATGTTAGTAGAATTTATTTCATGGGTTAGTTGAATTAAAAGTGGTAAGAATGCATAAAGGGTATTTTTGGTAGTTTACTTAAGTTTAAAAACCGTAACGCATTAAATGAATGGCAAGGTGGACTTTTCTGAATCATTAAGCGTAAAATGGGAAGAAAGAAGTGTTGTCTTCTTCCTAAAGAAGAGAAAAACGAAAATAGGAGAAAAACAAGAGAAATAACGAAAACAAAGAGAGAAAGAAGGGAGGTTTCAGTTCTTGAGAGGAAAGAAGGAAGAGCAAGTAGGGTTTCATCTTTTCTTAGCTTTTGAGAGTGAATTTGAGGTTGTTCAAGAAGAGAAAAAGAAAGAGGAAGAT
>JANZXV010000006.1:9417921-9432798 GCA_027576455.1 Erythroxylum roigii
ACACCGATTAATTTTATTTCATAAACTTTACACGCACTCTCTGTGGGATCGACCTAGACTTGCCACTGCTACAGTAGCAGTCTAGTTATTTTAATTTTGATTAGCGTTACGACGCGCGGTCACTTGCACATTCAAATATATGTAGCCCTATGTTTACTTGTGCTAAAGGTGGATATTCATATTCCGTTATATTCATAAATGATCATTCTAGATATGGTTATGCATACTTAATGAAACAAAAGTCTAAATCATTTGAAAAGTTTAAAGAATTTAGATTTGAGGTTAAGAAATAAACTGGTAAAAGTATTAAGACCCTTAGATCTAATCGATGTGGTTAATACTTAGATTATGCATTTCTTGGTTACTTAGAAGAGAATGAGGTTCTCTCAATATAGACTCCTCTTAGATATCCACAACATAATAGAGTGTCTAAAAGGAGAAATCATTCTTTATCATATATGATATGTTCTATGATGAGTCCTGTAATCCTTCCTATCTCCTTCTAGGGATATACATATGAAATTTTTGTTTACATTCTTAATAGATTTCCATCTAAGTCGTTTGCTAACACTCCATAAAAGGTATGGAATAGTAATAGACCAAACTTGTCATACTTAAAGATTTAGGGATGTGATACTTATATGAAGCGTGTATGATCTAATAAGCTCTAAGTTGTATAAGATAAATTCAATTTTATGGGATATTCGAAAAAGAGTGTCATATATCAATTTTATCACTCTTAAGCAAAGGGTGTCTATCTCAAAATATGCCACATTCCTAGAAAGAGAATTTATTCTCACAGAAAGTAGCGTAAGTGAGGTAGAACTTAGAAAAGTTCAAGAACCTTAAATACACATCCAGATGGAATAGGAACATCAAGTTGATACATGTGATATGCAACCAAGAGACACATAAGTTGCAACTTACGAGTAGGATACGTCATCCACCCACTAAATTTGACATACATATTAAAAATAGGAAAGACAATGTATCGTTCATAAATGAAGCGCTTAATAATTTTAAGGAAGCAATATCTAATATTGATTCTTTAAAATGTCATAAAGTTATGAGATCTAAAATGATCCATGTAAATTAACCATTTATGAACTTTGGAGGATCCTCCTAATGGTATTATACCTATTAGGTGCAAGTGTCTTTTTAAGAGAAAAATTATATGGATGGTAATGTACACACGTATAAAGCAAGGCTAATGGCTAAAAGTTGCAAACAAAAACAAGGAGTTGATCTTGATCAAAGCTTATTGCCAGTAGCTATACTTAACTCCATAAAGATCCTATTGGCTATAGTCACATATTATGATTATGAAATTTGACAAATAGATATCAGAACATCATTTCTTAATAGAAATTTGCTTGAGGATTTGTATATGACACAACCTAAGGATTTTGAATATAAGAGATTTCCTAATCAAGTATGTAAGTTTCAAAATTATATTTATAGACTTAAAAAATCGTCACGAAGTTGGAATATATGCTTTGATGAGACAATCAAAGAGTTTGATTTTATAAAGATTATGGATGAACTATTTTTTCATAATAAGGTTAGTGGTAGCATCATTGTCTTCTTAGTGGTATTATAGATGATATAATACTGATTGAAAATGGCATACCAATGCTTCTTCATGTAAAGATTTGGTTGTCCTTGAACTTTTCCATGAAGGATATAGGAGAAGCAACTATATTATGGGAATAAAAATATATAGAGGTTTAATAAAGAGATTGTTTGGCTTATCCCAGTCTATATATATATAGAAAGTACTAAAGAGGTTTAGTATGGAGAATTCTAAGAGGAGATTCTTAACTATGTTGCATTGGATTTCTCTCTCATATAATATTTTTCCTAAGATACAAGAAGAGAGAGATAAAATGGATTGTGCTCTATGTGCTTTGGCAGTTGGATCAATCATATATGCGATGCTATATACTAGACTAAATGTCTCTTATATTTTGAGCATAACGAGCAGGTTTCAAGCCAATAATAGTGATGGTCGCTAGACGATTATAAAAAACATTTTAAAGTACTTGAGAAGGAATAAAGATGCCTTCTTGGTCTATAGAGAAGTTAAAATTAGAGTTAAGGGGTATTTGGATGCTAGTTTTCAATTCGATCCAGATGATAACAGACCACAGTTAAGGACATCTTCACTCTGAATGTCGGTGCGGTAAATTGCAAGAGTTCTAAACATGTTTGAACAAATAGTATTATATTATAACAACAATAGTGTCATTGCATAGGCAAAGGAACTAAGAACTCGTCAATAGTCTAAACTTGTACTCATGAAGTTTTACTTGATTAAGGAGAAAGTGGAATGAAAAGACACAATATTATAGCAAGTACCCTCTAAAGAGAATCTTGTAGTTCTTCTCACTAAGTCATTGTCTCAAAAGAGATATGATAGATATATGGATGGATATTGTATCAGATATATAGGCTATTAGCTTTAGTGTAAGTGGGAGATCGTTAATTTATGCCCTTGCAGCATATTGGTTGGCTGTAATTTTATATATAACATTATTATTTTAATTAATAAAAGAATTTTTATGTATTTTATTAATTACATTTGATGATTTAATAGTAAAGGTAAAATCTTTGGAATAACTATTATGTAATAAAAATTATAATGAAATCATAATTATGATATTCAATTTGTATTTATATAGTATTCCTAAATTGTTCATAGTTATAGTTTCATCATAACATGATATTAATGAAACGGTAAAATTAACACATATTATATTTCTATCCTATGTAATTGATCTTATAAATTAAAGTATAGAAGTACTTAAATAACATGTGGGTGTTTATTAAAGAATAAGTTCACTAAATTGACCCAATTATAAGGATCTGAAATAGAATATTACTTATGTGTGTGAATTTTCTTATTATAATGATTGTATAATCAATTCTTAGACTTGAGATTAAAAAAGTGTCTCGTATGAGAATTATTACATTTTGATATTATTTATGATTTATTCTATTTCTGGTAGCTAAGACAATAGTAGTTAGATATAGTATGAACTGTATGAAAGGGAAATGGGATGTTTCTAACTCTTCGTAAGTATTTCTCAAGAGAAGCTCAACTTAACTTACACGATTTTCGTTCTCTCCTGAGCATTAGAAGATCAACATAAATTAAGTAAAGTAACAGGGGTAATTATTCGGACAGAACACAGAACTAGTAACCTATTCCCAAAATCGATACAAGGCTGCGAACCAGCAAAACCTATTTCACAGTTCATCTTTTCCCGACTCCTTTGTTGGTGCTTCATCTTTCCCCGACTCTGGCTCTGTAACTTTCTTATCCCGGTTCTTCTCAATGAAACTAACGATTGCTTCTTTGGACCTATCATCATCGTACTGCAAAACGTTCCCGCTTGCTGACCTGAAGTACACTGTTGGATATCCTTGAACGTCAAAAGTATCGTTCGGGACGTCATTTGCAGTTGCATCCTGCAGATTTCAAAACCAATTGTATAATATATTCATTTTCACTATTTTCAAATCATAAAAATAATTAGAACAAGTAATTACTAATTACCGGAAAAGAAGGGTGTAAAAAAATCCTATAAATAATAGTTTCATTCCACCCATGATAGTTAAACAACACCATGCCAGCAAACAAAGGAAACTAAAAGATTAATTGAGCAAGCAAGTGAAATCATCAATTCAGATTAATCATCCGTGTGTGTCTGCGCGCGCGTGCGCGTGTTTATGTGCAGGGAGAAGAAGAAAACTTACAAATTTCACAATAAGTACATCTGGATCACTTTGATATGAGACAGCAACTTCCTCCAATATTGGAGCCAAGTTTTGGCAGTGTCCACACCAAGGTGCATAAAATTCCAGAAGAACTGAAAAGCAACACATGTCAACATATGATGGATACAAATAATAGTATGAGACAGCTTCAGCAGGGGAAAGATACAAATATTTTGATCAGTGTGAACCCAAGAAGAATACAAGCTATCAGGCTCGAATTGGTGGATGCTAACCCATTCAATACCACAACAACCTGAATGATTTATTAAGGATTCATAAAATTTTAACATACGAATCATATAGAAGGATTTAAATCAGCCCTCAGGTTTAAGAGATAGCAAGAATTGCGTCCTTGAAATATCACGCAAGAGTTGCATCCTAATTCAACAAGAACAACAAAACCTTTTAAATTTTATCTGGCATCAATCAAGGTAAATAAAAGCTTCAGGAAGATCTATAAACAGAACATAATGCTTGGAGTGATAAAACCGTTGGAAATATCACACAAGAGTTGCATCCTAATTCCACAAAATGTTGAAAGAAACAAGCAAGGATACAAACCATTTTTCCCAGAGTTGAAAACAAACTCCTGAAGGCTATCAGCGACCACAACTTTTACAGGTTCATCATTGACTTCAGGGATGGGTTCAGATTTTCTGTGAGGTGACAACTTTCCATCCTGCAGTGTCATAATTCACAGAGTTACAATCCACTCAAGAAAAGATATTCAAGAATGAGAGAGAAAAGTCACCAACTCTTATCATACTGGAAAACAAAAAATCTAAGGGACCATTTAGTTTCATTTTTATTTCTTTGTTGAAAGTTTTAGTTTTCGTTTCTTTTCTTTTAAAAAAATTGATTGAATATTAATATCAATATAATTATACTTCTATTACTGATATTAGTTAAATATTAAATAAAAATTAAAGATAAAACTAACTTTAAGATTTAATTAACTAATTTTTTAATCCCTTATATAATATCTATAATAATAATATATTTGTAATATTTTGTTAAAAATAAATAATTATATCAAGCAAAGAGTTTGTAAACTATATAAATTTATTAATATATACGTTAATTGTTAAAAACCAATATCATTTAGAATTAAATATTTTATATTTTAAGATTTTCATTTCATAAATAACTATTTTAAATTAATTATAAAATAAATTCAATAATTATATTATATCATTCATAATCTTTATTATTATTATTAAATAGTATATATTTAATTAATAATAAAATCAAATTATGACAAAAGAATAATATCAGTTTTTATAGTTTTCATAGTTTTCAAAAGTTATGAGAATAGAAAGAATCTAGAAAGAAAAACGAAAACAGAAACTCAACCGATCAAATTCATCAAATTTTTTCAAAATTTTTCCTGAACCAGAACCAAACAAGCCGTAAGTTAATGATGCCAAAATTACCTTGTAATCCTTCACCCAAGGAGCAATATGGTCAGGCTCCAAATGTGCTTTCAAATACTTTTGGCCATCATTGGTCTGTATGACAACGAGAGGCACTTGGTCCTCTTTCACTCCAAAATACTGTTCATTCAAATAAGTTATAAGGAGTGCATGACAAAGAGATGATGAGAAAGCGCCATTAACAGGAACTAGAGAGATATTAACCTGAAGAGCTCCTTGACTGGCCTCAAGATCTCCCACCAAAAAGGCCAAGCCCTCTCCCTTGTATTGCTCAGCAACTTCACGATATTTAGTTTTCAACAAGTAAGCGTCTTCATTGCTGAAGTTCACAAACAACATGGCCTGCCAATTTCAGAATGATATTTAGAACAATCACAAAGTACAAAGGCCAATAGAGAACGGCACAATGCAGTTTACCAATCCACATTATCTGGAACCCTACTAATTGGTTAAGAACAACACCAAATGGTTCATTATAAAATGTTTAAAGCAAACATTGAAAACTGATAGCAACTAGTTTGGATATAAACAAGCTCTCTAAGAAAGTTCAGTGGTGAATCAAGCACATAAAAACCCTGTTGACTCAAAGAATTGGAAGATCATGCCAGACAAGAAATTCTGTGATGCATACCTTTGCATGGGGACTCTCAAAAAACTTGACAACAAAAGGGTGATTGTTTGGGTCGTTATTGAATACAGTCACAAGCGGAATGCTAGCATCTGCAACAAACTTCTCCAGAGCATCCACTTTAAAGTCCTGCATATCCGTGATTTGATTAGCAAATGCTTTCCAATCTGAAGAAACGAATTAAAATTTTGGCATTTAAAAGGATTTGTACCGGATAACTCTCACAAAATAACATCTGAAACCTACAAAACAATCAAATACCTTGAAATCAACAAAGCGTTCATCAAAAGGCTTGAACAGCCTAACCAGTGGACCTGCCACTGATGATTCCCCAAGGGGAAGATGTTTAGCATCCAAAGTATGACGGAATTCGTAGTCTGAGCGCAATTTCTCAGCCACAGCAATAAAATTATCAAACTCCTCCCCTGAGAATTTGGGGAACACTCCAACCTACAAAATGTAAAAATACATTACTTCATACATGTCCAGACAATGTAAAGAATAAACAAAAAGACAAATATAAAAGCTAGAGAACTTTTTTCTCACAATGACTATCTTTCCCTCAGTGTTAAGATAGGCACCATCATCTGTTGATTTTATCTCGGCAGAAGCAGGACCACTTTGTTGCTTCAAATACTCAACAATGTCATCCGCTTCGCGAGGGCCTTTGTACTCCTGAACAGATTTCCCTCCCTTTCTGAATATTTTCAGAGTGGGGAATCCGCCGATTTCGTATTGGCTTGCAATATCTTTGTTTGACTCATCACTAGCATCAATCTTCGCTAGAGCTAGAGGAGGATCATGACTACTCAACACAGATGCTGCTTTTTCATACTACACACGAATCAATAGCTAGAGTTAACTGAACAGAAATATCTGTTACTTGAGAAATTGCGTTGAAGCTGAGTAGAATAAAAAAAAACTACACAGAAAACTAATAGATACCTCAGGAGCAAGCTTCTTGCAGTGCCCACACCTACAAAAGAAAAAGTAAAGTTTAAAATACTCAAATCAAAGGCCACAAATGGCACTAGGAAAGGAAAGGGGTGAAATAGTTAATGTTTCACGACATTCAACTAACTTCGTATAAAACCAGACAGTTTGGCCCTAATTATTCATTTGACATTTTTCCGATTATATTTTGCTTTCAACCCCATAGCAATTACCAGATTTAGGGGGGGAAAGAAACCAATTAGGTTGACGTCTAAACCAGATGATATGAACATTATAAAATTTTAAAAAAAAGTTCATAAAAATAAAATTCAAACTAAGTATGCATAAAAAAAGATAGAATGTTGGTATATGCATTGATTCTTTTTTTTTTCACGATTCTAGCACTGCATGCAGCAGGCAAAGAAACCAGTGATAAACAAGACACTACGAGACCCACACACACAACAAAGAACAAATCTGAAATTGAGTCTGGAAATTAAGAAACAAACAGCAAATAGCAAAATGAAAAGCGGGAAACTTACCAAGGAGCGTAGAACTCAACGACGATAAAATCGTGCTTGCTAACTGTGTCAGTGAAATTAGAGTGATCAAGAGTCAAAACGAACTCCTCCGACACACTATCTGCAGCTGCGATCACTGCAATCAGATAAAAGACGAACAAATATAACCCAATTGAAACCTTAGACGCCATTTTTCCACAGAGAGAGTAAGTCTAAGGCGATTCTCAGTGAACTTGTGTAGTCTCTCTATCTCTTTTTGGGTGTAAGCTGCGTGGGTTTTAGTTTTACGTTTTATGGCGTGAGGCAACGACGCAAGCATGGGAGCAACACGTGACTGCGTTTAGATATTTCTCGAGTAGGTTAATTAAGTTACTCGCTTGATCATTGGTCTGATTCCACGTGGATTTATTACATTGGGAGATTCTTGTCACTGCACGGAAATTTTGGTGAGTGGTTTTGAAAGGCAAGTGTATCTGACTTTTCAATTTTCTTCTCTCAAATTCTATTGACTGAACATGGACAGCGTGATGGTGGGCGTAATTTTTTGAAACAGTGAAGGCTAATGACTAATGAGATGAGGACACGTCTGTAAATTATGACAATCGGCAGCCATGTTCCAAATCCGTTTGCGTCGCAATTAATCTTACCATTTATTTTAGTTAATTTGAAATTATATCATTATTACTATATAGATATAATATAGTAAACCCTATAATTTTATATGCATTAAATTTAAGATACGATTTTGTGTGTAAGGGCATTACAGGGTTTTTATAATAATTTTTCGAATTTTGAATTTCAATAGCGGATAGGAAGGATAATTGAACCACTTAAAGTCAACTAGTCGATTTTCAGCGTGAGATCCCATGTATACCGTCCCATTGCATAATAATAAAACGGCAAGTGTTGATTAATAATAAGTGAAATAGGTTGGGCTTACTCATTAAGAAATCTAAACCCAAGACTGGCAGTGAAGGTTCAACCTAAGCCTAAGCCTAAGCCTAAGCCTAGGACTTAGGTGGTGGTAAGCCTAATACAACAGCAATTAAGAGCGAAGAGTATACTATAATCCAAGTGTCCGAAACAGCTCATTTGCTCTTCAAAGTAGATCGGCACAAATTCGGAGTAAGTTGGAATTGATTTACTTAGGTAACTTAGCCTTTTGGTACTAAAATGGTTGATTAGTTATTTTTTAAAGAACTGATTTGATTATGTCAAATTAGGCTTCTTATTTCATAGTAGAAGGAAAATATTATAAAAGAGAAAGAGGGATTCTAGTGAGCATGCCCTCTCACATATTTATACTTGAAGTTTACAAACGGATCTCAAATCTAAAATAGATCTAAACTTTTTATAATATCAGAAATTAAACTGATTCTAAACAGATCTTCATCATATAAATCATCAGTTTTTGTTATCAGACTAATAACTTCTTCAAATAAAGAAGAAATAATTTTATCAAAAGCATTTATCGAATTTAAATCTAATTTTTGTAAAAAAAATAAGTATTCATGTAAACAAAATCTCAAATATACAAAAAAGATTTAAAGGGCCTTCTAATACACTTTCGGACCTATTTCTTTGATGATTGGATTTGAGTCATTATTATAAAAAAGATTTTAAAAAGAACTACAAGAAAGGAAATCTTTAAAGAAAAGATATTTTAAAAGAAGAAAAGCCAAATATTATAAACGAAAAGTTTTTTTATCTATCATTTCTAAGTTTGCTTCCTCCCTATTTTTATCTCAAAATTGTAAAAGATTATCATAATAATTTTTCCTTACTTTTTGTTTGACTATTCCTAGTTCGTCTTTAATAGTCTTTATTTGTTGATAACTATTTTCTATAATATTTTCTATTTTAAGTAAAGGTTTTTTTTTTTGGAAAAATCGGTTTTTCTTTATATCTTACACCACGCTAGGCTATGTGAGGTTGAGAGGAAATAGGGGTAGAACAACTATAAGTATTTTTATGGCGATTAATTATTATCCAATGGTCACAAGGAGTTTTGAATTGTAATTGTTGTTTAATAGTAACAAATAAGATTTTATAGAATAACCGAAGAAAATTATTTCCAAGAAGAATATCAGTACCAGTATCATAGAAATAAAAAGGTGGACATCTAATTAAAAATGCTCCTACAAGAATTTGAGGTTATTATATTCCAGTAGATAAATGTATATGATAGTTAGAAATATCTAACCCTATAATAGGTTTTAAAGTTTCATGATACTATGAAGGAAAATAAGTAGATTTGCATAAGCAAGAACCTGATTTGCTATCTACATAATCTACAAAATATTCAGCTCTATTTTTTTTGGTAAATCAGTAAAATTTTATACAAATAAGAAAATGTTATATACACAACTAAAGATTTTCTAAATGAAAACCTCTTACCTACCAAAAGGAATAAGGTAGTACAAATTCATAAAGATCCTAGATCAAGCCGTGTAACAAACACTACCAATAACACTACTTCACAAACTTCCTACCAAGAAGCCTTAGAAAGCTAGCTCTTCTACCCAGTAACATAATTTCACCATCAAACATGCCAGCAACACAAAATGCCCAACAATCATATTCCAACCCCAAAATAACCAAATCCGCAATCAGCATAACTAAATATGAAGATTGTAAAAAAGTTCTTCTATTTTCTTTGTCCACTGTCATGGTTGCCTTCTGCTCACATACCTTTCTTAATAGAGCATCCATAGGAAATGGTTCTCCTATTGTTGAAGCTTTTGATCACCTTCATCTTCACATTTGATCTGCTATAAGGGAAAAATTGTAAGCCTGCAACTCCATGCTATCGATGCCATTTCCTGGCAATAAGAATGTATATAGTAGTGGGACTAGTCGTTATCGAGGAATGTATATGATATTATTGTTATATGTTAATTGTATTCCATATTGAGTTATCTTATATGGTTTTAACTTGTTCGAGAAAACTAGTTCCTAAAATTATTTCTAAATTAAATCCTTCATTTTCTACTAATAATCTTATTAGTATTTTAGTATCTCCAATCTTAATTGTAGTTTCTACAGCTGCATTTATATGGTGTATATCTACATTAAAATTTATATATTGGTGAGGTTCTGTTAAGTGAAATTTTATCAAATTATTTATTAAGTTATAATTAATATAACTTCCACTCACACTAGCATCTATTAAAATATTACAAGCTATAGAGCTTGTGCCATCAAAATATTCTCCCTTTATTTTATAGTTAGAACTTATATGTTTATCTACTCGTATTAAGTTATTATTATATCTAGAACTGCTAGCAACACTTGTTTCAAAATAAGACAATCTTAGTAATAATCTATTATCAAAGGTTAGCAAAGGCTTTTGTTGTAAATATAATGAAAATTTTGTTTCAAGTTCCTCTATATGTGCCATAGAAGGAGGATAAATCCTTTCTACTTTAGAAAATAATTTTGAAAAATCAATAATATCTTATCATCAAAAAATTATGTATTATGTGTATTAGATAAAGCATAGATTATCATATAGGTTATAGAATATGACATATTTCTATCTTTTATCAAATCCTTTCTTTTGAAACCTTGGATTAGAGATAATATTCTATCAAAATCTTTGTCTTGAATTTTATAAGATATCTTAGGATAGATGTTAAGCAAAAGTTTTTTATTTCTAACATTTCCTCCAAGATTCCCATAAAGGCTTCTCTTCTATTCAGAATTATATCATCAATAATAGCAAGAATTTATGGGGCTATCAATTCCTTCTCTAAAGGTTGGTCTGATTATCATTTGAATTGATCCAATATGAACCCATTTAGGCAAATGATCAAATTTTAGAAATTTCTCTTTTGGATGGTAAATAAATCATTACTTTATTAGAAGTAAGACTAATATCTAAGGCTTTTTTAGATTAATACCATAAAACATATCATGTTTTCTAAATTTTAATATGATTTTATCTAATAAATTGTATTAAATCCATTATAAGAATTTATAGAAAACATAGTATTTTGAAGCTTTTTAATTGTTCTTCTATCAATCAAAGCTTCGTATTTTTACTTTCCATGTTGCTCAAATGTTTCCACTATACTATCAATCATTAGGTTATCTTTTTGGGTATTTGAAGATTCTCCTATTTCACTCATTTATGTCAGAATGAGAGGTTTCTTTATATTCAGTATCAGTAATTATAAAAATACTTTCTTTAGAAGAACAATCTTGAAATTATTGACTGAAATAAAGTCTAAATGTTCTATCATTATTTCTATATCACTGGTTATTTTTGGGAGACCGTAATACCCGTTATTTTCATGTTTCTACTCCGATCAGACGGAAGTGCAACCGGGTTGAGGCGTTGCGAAATTCCAATGGATGCTGGGTTGCAGAGCCGTCTGCGTTATAGAGGCTTGTGGTAGACTATTATCAAACTTTATTCCGTGAGGAGGTGGGGCCTCGTCCACCGTTTGTTCTTCGTGGTTGTTTCCAACTCGTTCCGCAGGATTCTTGGCTTTCAATGTGTCGGCCGGTGTTGGCTGATGAAGTAACTCGGGCTATGTTTCAGATGGCCGCCCATAAAGTCCCGGTGATACGAAAACCACAAGAAAACAAAGTTCTTGAAACCCCCTAATCCTATTGAATCAAAACCCCAATCTTTCTATTCTAAGAACATGCTAAATCAAACCCCAAATCATAAGTTTGAGACCCAATCCCAAAGAAATCATAAATCAATTTACGTTGTAAGAATTTACTTACTGATGCAAATCAATTTCGTGAAGTAACCATGAAGACAATCACGCCTCCCTTGAAGAACTCGCTCTGAAATTTTTATTGATCAACCAATCTAGGTTTACAAGGTTATCATAAGGTTTAAATATCCTTGACTAAGTCCTAAACCTAATAGGAATGGGTTTGCAAGCCCATTGAACATAATTTGATCCAAGTCTTAAAATAACCCAAACAAACAAAGTATATGCTATCAACTAAAAGAACAACCCATAAACTAGTCCTTGGGCCTAAAATAAAAGATAATAAATAACAAGCTCAAATCTTCTTGTCTTTAAGCTCCAAGTGTATCCGGTCCAAGGATTTGAGTTAAATGAATTAGTTTGGGCTCAATTCGATTAAACTCTCCTCCATTAGGCTTGGAGTTCGCCATCTTCTCAAGATCTTTACTCCTGCTCACATCAGTATAGCTAACTGCTAAGAAATTATTGTGATAATTTAACAATAATTTCGCAATTGTCTTCTTCTTTAAAAATGACAAGTATTTTAAGGGTGTTAAACACATGAATTTGAAATACTTTTTAGTCAAAGAAGAAGTGCAAAAGCATAAAGTGTCAATTGAACATATTTGAAATGATCAAATAGTAGCGGATTCGTTAACTAAAAGACTAATGAATAAAACATTTACTGGTTATGTTGAAAGGATGAGCATTATAAATAAGTACTTGTCAGCATGAGATTATTTTATGTATGCACATATCTTTAGACATTTGCTATTATTGTTTTGACACTTATGATTAAATTAATGTTATATTTTTGCTTATTTGTTAGTTGTCACATTATGTTGTGTACACACATTGTTTTATTGGAATGACAAATTATTTTTTGAGAAAACATTAAATTTGAGAATTACAGTGTTTTTCAATTACATTTATTTTGAGTTGAAATGATTGTGTGATACATGGAAATAATCATGTCGTTAGATGACTTGTGACCGCCATGATTCCATTATATCAATTCATTCAAGTTTGATGGCTTGATAAACTCAATATATGATGCACACTTGTATTGTTGGATCATCAATTTGTAACATGAGTCAAGTGAGAGATTGTTAGATTAATTTAATAATCATAAGTGTGACCTATATTACTTATTTAATTCTAATATGAAATGGGTCCAAAATAATGGTTATTGGACTTGTAAAGGAAACTATAATCATAAGAGTTAAGTAATAAAACCCTTTCTTCTCCCTCAGTCAAGTATCATTAACAAATATTAAAATCCATTATGATCTTGCAGCATTGAAAAGAACGAAGAAAAAGCTGGATAAATTTTTATTAAGTAATTGTAATGATTATAATTTTCTTTACAAGCCCAATAATTATTATTTTGAGCCCACTTCATATTATAATCAAATAAAGTAATATACCCTACAGTTATAATTATTAAATTAATCGGACAAGATACTGCTAAGATTGTGTGGACACTTGGAAAGTGATGGCTTCAGGCAACTAAGAACATCTCAATCCTAAAATTACCACGTATACAATCTGAACGTTAACCAGGCTTTTTAAGAATGAAATGGAATTTCAAAAAAAAAAAAAAAAAAGAATGAAATGGAATTGGATTCAGTACTATTGTGCCCGCCGTGTCGACTTAACCTTTCAGTAAACTTGCTTTAAACAGCCAATGAATTTGAAGAAGAAATAACCTTCTTCTGAATAAATATTTAAGAATGACCAGTAAAAATAATAAAAGTGTGCATAAAATATTAGAGATAAGCTCAGTTAAATGTTTGGGCTGTACCGTAAAGTACATTTAAATTTCCAAATTTTACTTTCTACAAAAGAATCATGAAATTATAAATTTTATTAAAATATACCTTTCATTGCTTTAATTTAATAAAAACTCTAGATACAGAAGAATGTTTAAATTATAAATTGTAGATTTACTTAATAAAAATTAAAATTTGAAGAATTAAAAATACTTTTTAATAAAAGTTAAATAACCTAATTGGGTCTTTAAATATTCTATTTAAGTATTAACGCCAAACAGGTAAATGCTCCAGAACGAGCGCTCATAGATATGAAAAGCGTCTTGAAGCTGCGAAACCCTCTCCTCCTAACTGGGTTTAAGAGAAAGTAAGGGGCTGGGGGCTTCGTAGCTTGTCTTAAATGTACATACAAAATCAAAGAACGGTTGGTCTTGGGCCCATTCCGAGACCAGATCAACCCTTTTGGTAGATTAGTTAAGCGGATTCAACGCAAAAAATTTTGGATTGATTGATTTTTGGATTTAATTATTTATTTTAATAATTTTTATTGTTAAAAATTAAATAGCTAATTAATTAATCAGTTAATTTTATAATTTATTTAATTTTTATAAATATAATTAATAAATTTTAATTTAACAGTTTTTTCAATTAAATTTTAAAATTTTCAATAAATAAGTACAATATCTTTTATTCAAATTTCAACTAATTTTATGATTTTCTAGTAGAACTTTTTAGAATTTAAATATCTTATATTATCTGTGTAACGTCCAATTTTAAAATATTGATTTTATCTAAAAGACAAAATCTCGTGCTTTTGAATTTGCATAGTCGTTCATAATTTGAAGATTACTTGGTCAAAAGTTGCACTATTTAATTATCTGCATTCAATTCTTTCAGAAAGGGAAAAAGAAAAGACATGGGTCAACAAATAAATTAAAAATGTGTTCGAAGAACTGAACTCTTCTGGGAAATGTTGGAACTGGGTGTTGGAAAATATACGCAAGATCGAATCTAGGCGCAGCGAAATGAATTTAAAATTTTTCCACAGAATCGACTTTAACAGAATTAAATTCGAAGCATAAAACTAACCTTTGCTTGATT
>JANZXV010000006.1:9438171-9450415 GCA_027576455.1 Erythroxylum roigii
TACACAAGATTGATCTACCCCGTAAGACCCAATCTATGTAACCGACCCACAACCTAACTACCCGTGAAAGATCTTCATGCCCAATAACACGACCGACTCGTGTTAACCTCGTCAGAGGATTTTCCTAACTATTTTTACTCAAAAGTAAAAACAAATAACAGAATAAAGCAACAATTTCATATATGAAAATCTTCACCGAAAAGGCCAAGAAGCAGCACCGACAATATTTGTACCAATCTGTGACGAAACCTTCTTTGTGCTGAAAACATCAATTAACTCAAATCACCTAGCAAAAACATCAACCGCACATCACCCTTGGACTGCTTGCTGGAGATAAAAATAATGTAACTATACTGCTGCAAAACACCCCACAAAAATTAACTCAATCAAGAGAATAAAACTCAATAGAGCAGCAGTCAAAAATCACATTCACACCCTATATCGTTCACCACCAAAACAAGAAAGTATATCCAGATCAAAAGAAGATACCCTACTCAATATTCCACGTCAGCCAAGAAGCAATCCACCAATCCCCATTATTCACGCAACCTTGCTAAAATTTCCTTGGAATAATCATTTTCAAAAAGGGATACTTTTGGATAAACAATCAACATCCGAAAGTTATACTAATTAAGATTTTACAGCCAATTCTAATCCCAAGCACTATCCAATTTCAACAGAATACAATCTTCAATACTCAATTACCAATTGAGGCATATCTTCAAAATTATTAAGGAAATTCCCAAGTCCAATTAAAATGCCAAAAATAAAAATAGGATATATTAAAAAATAAATCCTAACAATATTGAATGAAATTTAGCAATATCTAGCACATCTTTTATTTGTGCATGCTGCATATCTATATCTTCAGACATTTGATCTAATAAACCAAATATCTCTTCTTTAAGGCTAACCATCCCTGGTTAGAAAAATTGTAAGAACATTATTATTAGATTTAATTATTTCAATATCAAAAAAATATTCAACTAATAGTGTTTACCATCTTATATATCTTTTACATTTAGGCTTCGAAGGTAGATTATTATGAATAAATGCTTTCACCTGAGTATTATCAGTTCATAATAAAAATCATTTTGATAATAAGAAATAATAAAATGTTTGACAGCTCTTTACTACTACCAATAATTCTTTTTCATTAATATGATATCGTTGCTGGGTGTCTATAAAAGTTCCAGAAGTATGCCTACATAAAGACTCATTAGTTTTAATGTGTACATCATTATAATCTATCTTTTTTAACACTCCACTCCATACATAATCAAAAGCATCAGTTTCAAGAATTAATTCATCGTTATCAGAAGGTAGAGAAAGCTTGGGTAAAGTAGAGTACATAATTTTAAATTTCTTTACCTGTTTAATCAAAAGGTGAAAATTCAATTCTTTGATCTTTCTTTAACAATTTTTGAAAAGGTTTTCTTATCTCAGCTAGATTCTGAATAAAATCAAATGCATAAATTAATACACTTAACAAGCTTTGGAATTGCTTTTTATCTTGTAATTTATCTGGAAATTGAGAGATTTTCTCAGGTATATGACGTTGAAGTTTAACTCCTTTATCATTTATTTCTGTTCTAAGAAATTCTATCTCAGTTTGACATATCTTAGCCTTTTTCTCAGAGAGAGCAAGACCATGTTTTTCATATAAATCTGCAAATGTATGAAGATGTATAATATGTTGTGCAATATTTTTGCTAGCTATCAAGATATCATCTACATAATAATGTATAAAGTTATGATACTTGAAGATATTATCCATTTTTCTTTGAAATATCTGAGGGACATTTTTTAAACCAAAAGGCATTACTAGCAATTCATAATGACCTTAAGGGATAGAAAATGCAGTATAAGGAATGTTATCCTTATTCATTTTTATTTGCCAAAATATGCTTTTACAATCAAAATTAGAGAAAATTTGTTTTCCTCTAGTTAGATTTATTAAGGTAGAAACATTTAATCGTTTATAGTTTACTACCATCCTTGCTTTGTTTCTAAGTATCTCTACATGGTTTCTAACTATAAAAGTAGGAGAATAAAGTGGCGATTTACTCGACCTAATGATGTTTAGACTTTCTAATTCCAGAAGTTGTTTTCGAAATTCTTCTTGATCTTCGAGATTGTATCTCATAGTAGTAACTTTAATCACTTTTTGTTTATTTATCATTTCTAAGTTTGCTTCCTCTCTATTTTTATCCCAAAATTGTAAAGGATCATCAGCATTATTTTTCCTTATTTTTTGTTTGACTATTTTTAGTCCATCAAAGATTGGGTTAGGCAAGAAAGTTTCAAATTGAATTCATTTTACTTATTAATACTTGGATTAAATTTTGTAATTAAGAAAAATTAAATCATTAAATTTAAAATATTTTTATGTTTAAATATTTTTAAACATAAAAATGTTTCTACAAATAGTTATTATGTCTAAAAAATTATTTTAATGGATAAAATTATTTAAAATCTTTTTTAGTTGTAATTATAAGATAAGATTAATTTTATTAAGAGATTACATTTTCATATAATTAAAAATAAGTTTTATGCTCATTATCTACTGCATTTTTTTAGTTTAGTTTATAACATTAATTTAAATAATTATTTTTTATTTTGAACATAGAAAAATATGTTTTAATTTTGACTAATTGACTGAAGCAAGTTGAAACACAAGCATAAATTCTTATGAGAATATTCAAAGAAATATTAATATATGATACTCATGTCTTTATAAATCTTTTTTTTAAGTCATGTCTTTATATATCATTTTACACATAAATAGTTGAGTATAAAATAGTTAATTTTATCAAACATCTTTAAAAAAACAGTTGATGATATCCATTGATCAAATCAGCTATATTAATTCGTTGTTATCTAATCGTTGATAAAATCAGCTAAAAACGAATGAAATCTGCCGATTGTCAAACACAGCCTTCATTAGGTTTGAGTTAGGTTGGTGCAGAATTTCTTACTCTTAAAAAATAGGCAATAATCATATTCGTTTCTCAAGGGCAATAACTGTTAGAGTTGCCTACAACCATTGTACTTAATATTATCTACCAAAACTTTGTTGCACTATCTTTTTCGATGTATATTAGGTAATTACTATATAAATTAATAGGGAATATAAGAATAAAGGCCTTGTTTGATAATCAGCGGATTGTATTAGCTGTCAGCTGATTCTATCAGCGATTAGGTAATAACATATTAATATAGTTGATTTGATCAGCAGATAACTCAGTTATTTATTTAAAGATGTTTGATAAAATTAAATGTTTAGTATAAGTTATTTATGTGTAAAATGACTTACGAGGGTATGACTTAAAAAAATATTTATAAGGACATGAGAATTAGCTATTTATATCTTAGTATTTCTTTGAATATTTTCATAAGAATTTAAATAGAGTAAAAGAAGTCAACATCATCATTTTCTCCAATATCTTTCATCGAGTTTTAAAAACACTGAAAGCCCTCTCAATACAACTTTTCAATGACGAATGAGCTCGATTTAAAACTTCTCGAGATTCTCTTGGATTTGCACCACGAAGGGCCAACTGAAGAATATAAGAGATCACTAAAATGTTACTAAAAATAAGCTTAAGAATGGGTTCGTCGAATCACACAACGAGTTTTTCCTTAAATGCAGCACCACCGAGCTTAATATGAAATTAGGTTTATAAAAATGATATCGATTTAATTTCTAATTTAAAATTTTTAAAATTGAAACTATATTTTTAATATATTAAATTAAAATAAAATTATTTTTAAAAACTATTTATATTAATCTATTAAATTTTAAACTTAGATAAAAAATAATTAATTTTAATTTTACTTATTAATTTTAGATTAAATTGAATTGAATTAAACACAATATACAAGTGATAATACTATTATATACTAAATATTGATATAAAAAGGGACCTAAACATCGAGTCTATACAAAAGTAATTAATGAAATATAATTAGAGATAACAAATTAAAAAGTATTTAATTTTATGAAAATTTAATTTAATTACTAACTTTTTAAAATTTCTATAAATTCAGTCAAATTTATTCTCTATCTATAGTAATTTGTAATAACTTTTGGATATAATAGCCTTTTAGTCCCTTAATTTCTTAGCCGCTAAAATCAATGGGTTGAGTTCAATCCGTCAACTCAATCAACTGATTATCAAACACAATTATTAGCAGTTTGACATGATCAAGCAGCTAAAACCTTCTAATTTGTCAAAAAAAATAGCTAATAAGTCATTCACCAAACAAAGTCAGGATGATTATTAACCAGGAACTAATTTCTTTCAACTTACATTATGCAAGTGAGAAACACCATTTTAACTTGCAAAATCATTTATATGGAAAACCACATCACATGACTATTTCCCTTTGAATGGATCCATTTAATTAATTTTGATTTCATTAGTAAAATAAATTACAAGAAACCTGACCAGCATAGTTTAATTTTGGGGTGGAAGAAGGAATGAGAAATTATGGTAAAAAAGGAATCATATTTAGAGTTGAAAGGGGCCACTCAATGGCGAGGGTAGCGTCCTTTTTTATCAACTTACCGAAGGATATACTTTCAAGGCTTATCCAATTACGTAGAATGGTAGAAGCTCTCTATTTCAAAATCAACCAGAATAAACCAACCAAAAGGGGCTATAACACAAATCCTACTCCTACTCCTACCCCTACCCCTACCCCTACCCCATACGGTCCAGTTACAACACAAATTACACCCCACCGACCAATTAACCAATAAACAAATACTTCTTTCTTTTCCTATATAAAATTTCCTACATATCTACTCAGGACTCGTTAGCTATAACCAGAGCTGAAAGTAAAGCAATACCTCTAACTAACTTAACCACCACAAAAATTTCCTCCTCTCTACCTTCAGCTTCTGCCAACCCATTTGCACAAACACCCCATCTCAATTCACTAGTTACCTCTCTTGCAAAGTCCCTGTTTTTCTTTTCCAACATCTGCTCATCTCACAATTTAAGATGAAAGGCATCTGACCCCATTCAACGTTGTAAAAACCAGTCATCAACTTGCCCTTACGAAGATGGATAGAGAATTATGGTGGGAATCAAATGCACTTTAACGTCCGGAATAGTCAAGTCTGACTTGTTCGTGGGCCTTTATTACTTCGGAGGTGAAGTTGCCCAAAGCCTCAAAAATAGGGACTAAACCTGCTTGTAAACTACTTGAAGCTGCATTATGAACCAGCTTTGCAGCTTCTTTATGTCTGCCTCTCTCTTCTTCTAGTTTCTTTCGCAGTGAATCCAAATCCACCTTCAGATCATCAAGAGGTGACACTGCCCTCTCAGACGGAATTTTTGGCGTAGTTTTATCTGGCAATGCATCCCGTTCCTTCTCAATCTTTCCTCTCTCCATGCGTAAGGCTCTAAGCTGTTTGTCAATATCCTTCTTGAGGTACTCTGCTTTGATTCTCTGTCTATACTCCTCGTCATGTCGCTCCCACAATTGATGCAAGTTTGATGCAAATTCAAGCATCGCATTTTCAACCCCTTTCTCAGATATTCTAACCATGGCTTGATGCCAATCGTTGCAAACTACAAAAATAGGCGGAGCTTCAAGTCTGCTAGGAGAAAAGGGAGCAATTCCATCAGGGGTTTCTTCCGGTTCACGAAGAATGCACCTTAAGAGCCACTCATTCAATGACTCCGCATACAATTTTTGGGCATTGATCCAATTGTTAAACCGAGTGCTCCAATTGATAAGCTCCATTTCAAGTTCCAAAGTAGCTTTCAGGCCAGAATCTCCTTGCAATCCAGTGTTTGCCCTAAGATGTCGGAGTTTGCTATCCCTGATTGCCTGGAACTGTTTCTGATGACATCTTAGCATGGACTTCCACATTCTTATCAATCTGAAAGACAGAAAAATGGTGTTTGTTACATTAGAAAAATTATTCCAAGGGTTTGAAATAAACCATTCTCATAACCACTTAATATGCAACATCTAGGCATTAGTGTCCCATCTGCATAATGAATGACAAAAAAGCCTCTGCATAAAATGCAGCTCTGTAGCCTTAGTTCCACCATGCACTACAACTATATAGAACCGACATTGAGAGCAACGCCAGAAAAAGTTTCTGATTTTCATCCAATGCAGAATATAGGTAATGATTGTATGCGAGATTCTAGATGACTTCTCTAACCTCTATGAACACTTAAAGGCAAGGAACAACCATTTAGAAAAAGCTCCCTCCAAAATTCATGAACATATAACATAAACACAGCAGCAGGGAAGGGCACACCAAGTGACTTGAACATGAGAAGATTCATACCCATAAATTAATTCACTGATTTGAGGCTGCAATTCTTCATCCCTCAATTTGTGTATCTTAATCGATATGGATTCAACAGCTCTTATGCAAACACTGATTTTTGTCAGCAACTTTCTTATTGAAGCTTGAGCAGCATCTATTTTACTAGACTCTGCTCCACGGTCATCCAGTATTTTCAATCTCTTGCGCTCTTTTTCATAGGTAATCCGTAGCCTCTCTTCATCCTAAAATTCACAAAAACAGCAGTAGCTGGTAAGGTACTAAGATTATCAAATAAAAGTTGTCGCCTTTTATAGCATTATTTCTCTGTCTTTTCTTGCCCTTGGCTATCGGTTATGCCTATGCCAAGTATTGAGTTTCCCTCTTCACTATACAACGACTCCTATCTATTTTTATATATAACTATCACTTGCCCAAGAAAAAGACGCTATTGCACTTAAATTGGCACTAATACAACTATAGAAACCTTTATTATCTTCTGGAAAACAATGAAGTATCATGTGTATGTTTGATGTTCCTGGTTTCTTCTCATTCCTCAACGGTTGTGCAAAAATACCACTGAATATACTCTATTCTAGACCAAATTCAAATCAAGAAACAAAAATGTTCCAATTCAAAACAGCCAATCTTGTAGATATCTCCATTTCTTTCAAAAGAATACCTTTAAACTCCAGTATGTGTTAGTAGAGGTGGCTGTCTTAGAAACGCAAGCACAGTACAGAAATATGAAAAACAGATTTTTGCAGTTTTCATGCAACCATACCTTGACTTCCTTGTATAGTTTCTTTTCCCAGGCATAGAGTTTCTCTAGAGTGGATGAAAGGTTTTTAGGTCTCATCTCGATGTTGTTTTGTGGATCCCCAGAATAAGTTCTAGCCATTTTCAATATCCTAGAAGAAACTTGCTGCGATGACCTGACTGGAGGATGTGAAGACACCAGACATAGGATCCTGGAAAAAATCACTGCATAAAGGCACAAAACTTGACTAAGGTAAATGTACTAAATAGAATGACAACTAAGTTCAAGAAAAGAAAAAAAGTCAATTTCTAAACTAGCGACCACGATGAGGCATCACTTCTGAGACAAGTAGCTCTCAAGTTAATGTCATTCTCAACCTTAAAAATCTGATTCATGGTTTGAAGCTTTAGAGAATCCACTTCAAGTAACCAAACGGTAGTTACTTTCAAAGAAATCATGAAGCAAAAGAAAATCTCAAAGGAATCCTGTCAACCAGAAGAATAGCATTATCGAACTCTTATTTTCTTCCCCTACACTTAATATCCTTACGAAAAATCAATTATGCTGGTGCGTTTCCACAGTTGAATCCATTTTGAATTTGATAAATGTATTGCTTGTGAAGTATGTTTTCGCTAGATCTACCTATAGTTGACTGGAAATTAAAACGTAGCTGGGTAAGAGCATAAAATGGAAGGAAATTCAGCTACAACTAGATAAAAGCACATAACAATTTCAAATGCACTCCAATACAATAAAATGCTATAAAGGACCAACCTTTAAATGAATTGCGTCTTCGCTGGTAAGGCAATTTGCCCACTTCAAGCAACAAAGCTACCTCCTTACCATAACTAGAGGCAACTTGAAACTCATCCTTGATTTCCATCACCACCTCTTGAAGATCCCTACTACCATGAGCTGACAATGTGGTTAAGCTACTGGGTTTCGAAGAATCAACATCCAATGTCGTCGGAGATGGCTCCTCAATCTCAAAACTTACACCTTTTTTCTTCACATACTCAACGTCACTACTTTTTGAAACAACACTATCAGGACTCTGATAGGTATCAGGACTAGTACTGCTCTTAATCCCTTTACCCTTAACAGACTCCACACTTTCACTACTAGTTTCAACAGGCACTGACTTTGATGTACCCTCTCCAAACTCCCTCTTAACATCCACATTCCCTTTGAATTCACCATTCATATGCTTCTCTTTTCCTAAAACTTTCTTCTCTCTGCGAACTTTTTGGACCACTTCCTGCTCCGTTTCATCTTCCAAATCAGGTATTCCTTCCCTTTCCCTCACCTCCTTGGAATCCGGACTACTCGTGGTTGATCCATACCCGTACCTTCCCATCGGATAATAACTGGAGTTTCCACCATCAAACGTGTCAAACACATTCAGATAATCCCACGTTGAAGATTTAGGCGGCGACGGTGGAGCTGGTATCGGAGGCGGGGGACTAGCCTCCCTCCTTGCAGACTCCATTACTGGATACCCAAAGAACCCGTCATTTCCATAGTAACCCGAGTACTCATTCACTGATGGGTCCTCATAAACGACTTTCTTTGCTGGAGGGGCGGACCTCTTCATGTAGTACATATTCGGATACGGGTTCGAATACGGATATTGATTCTGTCCATTATAACTATAATTCCAATTAACTTCAGGAGGATAATTGCTGAAACTATATGGATTTGAAGGTGATCCTCTTCCCACTTGTACTTCTTCATCCATTTCGTTGAAGGTATTATGAATATGGACGTGACTCGTATCAAGGTCCGATTCCGACGAGACGTGCAAATGTGAATCCTCAATATCTTCCTCTTCTCCTTTATCTTTATGATGGTTACTACCATCGTCCAACGAATGCGAAATCGAAGACGGAGACGTCGAGGAGCTCTTAGATTTGTGCTTGGTTTTTCCTTCTTCCGACGGTAAGGTTAGTACCGGAGAACCAGGAGATGAGGAGGACCCGATTACGAGCTCCTCGTCGACGAATCTCCGTATGGCTTCGCCGACGTCCTTGAGGGAGTGAAAGTAGGAGACGTGAGCGGCAGCGAGAGCGTAGCGGTGTTCTGCGGCGGTTTTAACGAGGTCTTTCCGTTCACGGCAAAGAATCACCAACGGCGAGTGGTCGATCTTTGAACCTCCACAGCCCATAGCAAAAAGACGGAGAAGGTAAGAACAAGGTCAATTGAATGATAGTGCGTTGTCTTTGTCATGGTGGTGATGTCAATTCCTGTACAGAACAAAATGTTGCAATGTGAGTCACTGTGGATTCGATCGGATCCCACATATCCAGCAAAGGAAGAAATGAACTTTATGAACACAATCACATCAAGTTCAATACTTAAATTCGAAACCAATTCCGTTTCACCCAGAAAAAGCAGACCCTTAACACAGACATGAACATCAAGCCAAAGCACACCGAACGAGAACAGTAAAACACTAGGTAGATGGGGAACGAGAGAAATCGGACCGTTGAAATTGGTGAGATCAGGAGGTGACAGTCCATGCACAGAGAGAGAGAGAGAGAGAGAGAGAGGGTTATGCGAGAAGCAGAGGCCGATACAGATTGATCGGAGGTTTTATAGTTTAGATAGAATTGAAGCAGAGGCTTAAATGTAAGAATGAGATATATGACAAAAATAGTCAGGGGGAGCAGCGCACAGAGATTTGTGATATTTTGAATTTGTCAGTTAATGAAAAGAAGAGACGAGAAGAAAAGGGCAAATGGGTCCGCGTCATCTTCTTCTTGGTTTGATATTTCTTCTTTTCTACTTGGTTGCAAAGAAAATGTACAGATTGTTGTTTTTGATGTTGTTGCAGAGAAGGAAGACGAACATGAACATGAAGATGAAGCTGAAGAAGAAGAAGAAGGCTCGTGGAACCTGCCATAGGAAACGGAGGTTTTTCACATTATGTTGAATACTTATTATGCTCCACTTTTCAAACCTCAAGTCTTTTGCTCGCTCCTTCTGTTCAGTATGAACTATGAACTCTACATATTCGTTTACAAAGTCAAAATTTTGAAGTGCAACTACCAGAATTTAGCAATAATAACGGATTTTGTTTATGTTAAAACAGTTGTGTTAATTAATATATTGGAAAAGAAAGAAGAACATTTTTATCCGCTTTTACTCAAATCGTTAGTTACAAAAAGAAGAAGAAGAAGAATGATAAAATTTGCAAGGAAGCATGCCGATATTTTTGGCCAGAAAGCTCTGACCTTCTTTGAGATTTCCTTCCTCTTTTATGTCCCATTAAGTTCATTTCAGTTTTTGGGGATTCTGATTGAGAATTAAATCAATTAGGGTTAACAACTGCCAGATTAAAAATTTTCATAATTGGATTTGTGAAATATTAAATCACTTATTGTTAACTCAGAGTAGTGACTGAAAATGGGTTCTACAGATTTGTACAATTTTCCTTTTCTGGGCGAACGTAAAGCAAGAAGAAAAGAAACCCAGTAAAAAGCTGATGGCTTAAGCTACATATTTCTTTTTAACTGTGGAGAGTGAGGCACACCCCAACGTCTCCCCTTGATTCGCATGCAATAATAGATAACTCACTGCAGATTATAAAGGAACAAGGGAATGGTAAAATCAAGCGATGTCCACTCTTTCACCTGTTCGGAACGAGTCTCCTTCTTACAGGTTTATTGAATTCTCTCACTCGCAACAATGTGGATGCTATTGTTTTTATCCAAAAATAAAAAGCTGCATATGTTTGAGAATGGCGAACCTTAAGGGACTTCATTCATATTTCATCTTAAGCAACATGGACTGTACTAAATTAGCTAGCTCCTAATTACACGCAACTAAAGCCTTGTACACGATTAGGTAACCAAGGAATCTCATTGTCGGTCAAGTTGAGATGTTTTAGTCTTCGGAGGCAAAGGTGATTTCACCGTCTTTTTTAGTTTGGCTACTCCCGGGATTACAGAATTACGTATTTAGTGATTATTACGTTGCGTAAGACGCAATGGTGAAGGCCAACAAAAAGGACAAGATGGAAGAAACGCGTTGGATCCACTAGACTCAGAAAGCCGTACAAAACAACAAATACTGTACGTTGCGAGGAAAGAGTAGACTGTCAGAGGTTCTGATTCCGTGTTTGCGAGAGGTTACGAATAAAGTTGTCCGGATGGATAAAAGTTTGACTTTTGCCAAGTTCCTATCGCGCGGAAAACAAAGGAAGTTGAAGACGGGCGTGCGTTCGTACCTATCTGCCACGTGTGTCCACCGCCTGCAATTGTTTACTGGCACTTGTTCTTAACTTTTCGCCCAAAATGTTTCACTACAGAAAGGGAAATTTATTTAATTGTATTTGGACGTTTATTATTCTACTACTTAGACTTTCTCGGATTAACTTGATAATATAACTCGTAAGTCTTGCGTAATCCAAGTAGCATTGCCAAAATTCCAAGCTCTTGTGCAAGTTGTATACATTTGTACAAAAACATCATAACAAAGTTGATTTCTTATGTTTGTTCCCGCTTCTTGCATTTCTACTCTTCATTTCGTGTCAAAGAGATCAAAACAAAAACATGAGAATCATGTTGTGACTTTCCCATATATGTTTGAGCGTCTCCGTTTTCATGTTCTTGCTTGCCAATACAAAAGCATCGACCTTGTGGATTGCTTCTTATTAGGAAAATTGACGAGGGTTTGGAAAGAATTGCCCATGACCACGAAACATGACATTTTAGCAAGTCTAAGAGCCTTTAATTTTCCACCATAGGCATGTTTCAAGACGCATGTATACGGGCACAAGGGCAGTGACTGAAAGGGGGGGCAGAGGTTATGATTAAAAAGAAACACTCCATGTGCTTTTGGGTTTTGGCAGTTGAGAGCAGAGCTATGATTGTCCGTCCCTTCTTATTTCTTTATTCGTCACACCTTCTTTTGGGCTGGGAAGCCATAATCTCTGGAAAAGTCTAAGGGGCGTTTGGTTTAAGGGTTTAAAAATGAAGGAATAAAATAATTTTAAAAAGTAGTGTTTGCTTTGAGGTTTTTAATTTTAAGGGAATTGATTCATTCCATTAAATTTGGGAATTCACTAAACCCTCCAAAAGAGGTAGGTATCAAGTTTTCATTCTCATCTAGTGGTTATTATTTATACCCCTCCCTCACATGAGCAATTTGTATTCTTAATTATATTATTAAACTCATTACTACTACTA
>JANZXV010000006.1:9498000-9510519 GCA_027576455.1 Erythroxylum roigii
TGATATGAAACTCATCATTCCCTTGAAGTAAACTCCTTTACTTACATGGAGATAAATCGCAACACTACAGTCTAAACCATAATCAAGCGACCAACTTAATTATTTAACTGTGAATCAATTATTTTAGATTCTTATAATATACATGTTTTCCATAAATCTCTATGCATATATATATTACTTACAAAAGAATCTCGGTACCTTATGACTAGATATATAATGCTCACACAAATAAAACCAAACTCTTTTGTTTCATTAATAATAAATATTAAATTACAAAATTGTATCTGGAAGAAAATTAAGTTATATGTAAATACACTTGCTTTCTAGAGAACTATATTTACATAACTCCAACATGCTCTTCATCATCTGAGTCGGTTGTTGTTGTTGAAGGTAGTGCTTCATCAAATACTTCATGTATCGATTCTTCTATCTTCTTTTTTCTTTTATTATATACTCTAAATCCTTTACTCGCGCTTTTGTAGCCTAAGAAAATAGCTTTATTTAATCTCACATCAAACTTTCTAAGGTTGTCATTTCCACTGGTTAGAACAAAACACTTGCAGCTAAATGCCCGAAAGTAAGCAACATTTGGTTTTCTTCCTTTTCACAATTCATAGGGGGTCTGTTTCAGAATAGATCTTATAAGACATCTATTAAGTATATAACATGTCATGGATACTACTTCTGCCCAGTTCTATGAGGTAGTCCTGCATGGCCCTGACCATATCAACCAAAGTTCTGTTCTTTCTTTCTACAACTCTATTTTGTTAAGGTGTCCTTGGACAAGAGAAGTTGTGAGTTATACCAATGCTATCACAAAATTCTTCAAACTTTCTGTTAAACAAATTCTACCCCATGATCGATCCGGATTAAAGTGATATAGTACCCTTTTCTATCTGAATTTTTCTGCAAAACTTCTCAAACACTTCAAAAGCATCATCCTTATATGATAAGAAATAAACTCATGTAAATCTGGAGTAGTCATCTACT
This sequence comes from Erythroxylum roigii, assembly GCA_027576455.1. Taxonomy (NCBI): domain Eukaryota; kingdom Viridiplantae; phylum Streptophyta; class Magnoliopsida; order Malpighiales; family Erythroxylaceae; genus Erythroxylum; species Erythroxylum roigii. The sequence goes on from JANZXV010000006.1 coordinate 9,498,991, forward strand.
AGAACAAAACCGTAATGTTTACCTCTAAAACTTGGAGTCCTAGTGGGACTAAATAAATCCATGTTTACAAGTTTAAGTAGTTGGCTAGTAGACACAACAATTTTAGGAGGAAAGTTCCTTATAAATTGTTTATCTTTTAAACAAGTCTCATAAACTTGATTACTTTTGAACTTTAAGGTCGGTAGTCCTCTTACTAGTTCATTTTTGGACAATTTTGATAGAATGCTCATGATGGCATGTCCAAATCTTCTATGCTAGATAAATGAATCCTTTTTTAGAGAAACAAAACACTTAACACTTTGTGAGGACATGTCTTTCAGTTGAGCACAATATATATTCTGATTTCTAAGACCAACAAATATGAATATCAACAATTTCACAATGAGATGCATAGAAAATGACTTTGTAATCCTTGTCACATAGCTAACTCACACTCAATATGTTATGTTTCAAACCATCAAGAAAGAGGACATTATCAATAGAGGTAGAGTTAGAATCACCAATTTTACCAATCTAGTGATCTTTGCTTTATTTTTTTCTACAAAGGCAGTATTACCTCTGTCCTTTTTTTCAATGTTGTTAAAGTGTGATATTTCACCTGTCATGTTTCTAGAACAACCATTATCAACTATCCATTGATTCTCCTTTATCTTCGTTTTGAAACATATTTGCAAAAAGCATTATCTAATTTTAAGTACCCAAAATTTTCTGGGTCCTTTAGGGTTAGTAGTTTGACCTTTCGGTCTCTAAACATACATTTAAGATAATTTCTTTTTACGAAAATTACAAGAATGACTAATGTGACCATGTTTACCACAGTAATTACACAGAAAAGATTAATAATAGTTGTTATGATTTTTGCCACTTAGCAGGTTCCTGCTATTTTGGTTATAACTACTGCTGGATTTAACAAAGAAGGTTTTGTATGGCTTGATATTGTTATTTTCATTATATCCTATTTCGAACTTAACAAAAATGCATTTAACACTACCAAGAAATGCATCAAGATTCTTCCTTCCATCAACAAACTTTTGGAGATCTTTTTCTAGAGATAAGATCTTCCCATAACTTTTCTCTTTTTCAAGTTCTAAGGTGGCAAATTTTTCTTCTAACTGTCTTACCTTATCAGAATCATTTTTTAGGAGTGTATTTTCCAATTTAGCTACTCTTTCTTCCGGAGCTTCCTTTCTAGAAACCTTTTACTTATAATCATCCTTAAGAGACATATTCCTAGTTGCCAAATTCTCATTTGCAGATTCCAATGATTTAATCTTACTCTTCAGAGATGCATCATTGCTCTTGGACTTCTCAACTTCTTTGAAATAGTTCACTGTTAAAATTTTGCATTGATCGTACAATTATGATATGCATTTTTCAGTTCATTAACTTCAATATCAAAGTCAGAATAATATACCTCATTGTCTCCGGATTCAACCATGAAGCAAACGTTGCTGACTTCTTCTGGCTCTTCTTCTTCAAAGTTTTCAAAATCCTCATCTGATCAGGCTGCAGTCATTGCTTGCTTTCTGAATTTTTTATTCTCTGACTTGTCCTTTTGAAGAAGAGGATATTTTGGTTTTGTGTGTTCAGGCTTCTTGTAGTGATAACATATGATTTGATTGTTTTGTGTATTGATATTGCTACTGCTGTCTTTTGATAGGAACCTATTCCAACTTTCTTGTTTCCTTCTCTTTTCTTCATTAGCTTCTTTTTATAAAAGCGGGTATATTTTCTGATAATAAAGTTGAAATCTTCATCTCCATCTATTTGCAACTCAATGTCACTTTCATCATCGTTTGATTCATCAGTTGCTTTTAGTGCCATTCCTTTTCTGTAAGAGAATCCTTCATCTCACCTAAGCTCGGTTTCATAGATCATTAGATTTCCTCGTAGCCAGTGGAGTGAAATAGTGTCTAGATCTTTTGTCGTTTCTAGAGCTGTCATGTTAGGTCTCCATTCCTTTGGTAGTGACCTCAGAATCTTCGTTATGAGCTCATCATTAGGATATATCTTTCCTAAGTTTTTTAAGGCCATGATGATGTTGTTGAAGCATCCGAAGAATTTGTCTATGGTCTCTCCCTATTTCATGTCAATTGTTTCATATTTATGCACTAAAAAACTTATTCTATGTTTCTTTACCTCATTTGTTCCTTCAAACGTGACATGTAGTTTGTCCCACATTTCCTTTACTATAGAACAATAAGATATTTTCTCATATTCTTCTGGAGATAATGAACAGATCAGATGATGTTTTGCTTTAGCATTTAGCTGTGCATTTCTTCTATCAGCATTAATCCATACTTCTATGTTATCTGAATCAGGAAGTGTAGCTCCAACTCTAATGGCTTGCCAAACTTTAATATCTACATATTGGAGATAGATTGCCATTCTTTCTTTCCAGTATGAGTAGTTATTTCCATTGAAGTAAGGAGGCTTTGAGACAGATTATCCTTTAAAACTTCTCAAGGTGCTTTTCATGATCTATCACGTGTTGTAAAACACAAAAATGTGACACCTCGCTCTGATACCAAATGATAAACCAAACATATGCAAAATGTGGGTGAATTGTGTGTGACTTAAAAAAATTTGCAGGTTACTTTCAGTCCAAAAAGAAATGACAGGAGCTTGTCTATAATTAAAACGGTAGGAGCCTGTTGTGTGATATGGTCCTATTTAAACGGAAGGAGCCTGTTGAGTGATAAAAAACTAGTTAAACGACAGGAGTCTACTAAACTAAAAGTTCTGTTAAAAACAATTTAAAACAGAAGGCGCTAGTTAAAACTGAAAAAAAAAACCTCTTGTAAGTTGAAAATATAAGGAGCCTATTATAAAGTGAAGAAGCCTCTTGTTTAAATAAACACGTATAAGATAAAGCAGAAATTTAAAAGTTAAGAGAAGAGAGTAAAGAACGCAATCGATTTATACTAGTTCGGCTTACAACCCAAGTCTACGTCCAGTCTCGAAGTATCTAACTTGAGTGTTTTACTATAAAAACTACGTAGTAATTTGACGAACCTCTTTAAGCTCACAAGTACATTTTTTCAAGGTTCTCCAACATTCCATGCTCGAAGTGTATAACAAGCTTTAAAAAGCTTACAGAAGAGTAAAATGTAAAATCAAAAGTAAGTTCTTAAATAACAATTTCTCTCTTGAGAGTGCTTTTACTTTCTAAGGCACAATAAGAATAATATGACTCTCAAGAATATAGATGTTGCTCGAATGTTTCAAAAGTCTGTGTATGTTCGTTTCTTCATAAATGTTGTTGCTCTTCTTTAAATAGTTAATTTCTTCAACTAGTCATTGCTTCACTTGCATCTTTAATCAACTGGATGGATTTAAATCTGAATAACTTCAATGTCATCTTTGCCAAAAATCTTCCAGTAATCACGGGGCTAATATACGACCTTCATAATTTGTAGGATCCTTTCAGATAAACCATTTCTAATAAGGTAAGTTTATAATGAAGTTCCTGCAAAAAAGGAAGTAGTTTTCCTACGATTTTATTTCCTTTTAAAAACTATTGGTATCTATATGGTAGGTGCTTAATTGATTATGAAATTATTCCTTAAAATTTAGTGATTATTGACATGAAATTGCTCAAGATACTCACCTTGACTCATATGTGATTTTAGGCATAATTCGAAGGCAAAGAAGTTAAAGTGAGTCGAAAGCATGATATTTGGGCCATTTTTTTTAGATTAATTTTCACTTGTCTTCATGGAGTAAGAAGAACAAAATTTAAAGAAAAAGAAGAAACAAATGCAAAGAACATGAGCTGCATGGATTATAAATGCAAATTATCTTTAACATGAAATTAGTGTCTTGCATGGCAATTAATCTCACTACTGCTGAAGAGAATAAAGATGCACAACTAAGGATCTAAACACAACGCAGCAGGTGGAGGCATGGAGAGAAAACAACAATGCAACATTAAGAGAACAGAAGCAAAACAGTAGGCAACACAAGAAGGAATGCAGCAACATAGCACCAGACGACGACACACAGCTGGGAAGGAGCACCAAAACGCAGGCGCAGAAGTAAGAAACGATAACGAAAGGAAGGAAGCAAATGTCTCATGTCTGCGTTTCATGTAGACGTTGTGCGTAAACACAGACCGCGTCTACATTTCACACAGAAAACGTCTGTGAAACGCGGACGTTTTCAAAAGGATAGGTTTTAAATGCATGAATAGTAAAGTGGACAGAAAATTAATTCATAATATCATAACAGTAATGGTAGCTTGAGACAAAGAAAGAGGGAGGCGCTATAGGGCATTTCGACTGGGACATTTTTAAGGGGTAAAGCTATGATCATTTGGAGACCCATGAAGGGTTAAACGTCCTGACACTATTTCGGAGGTGACATCAACACCGACGACCCGGGTTAAGTGTATTTCACTGTTTTTATTGTTTCTTTCTCTCATTAGAAATTGATTGTGTTATCCTATGTTAATTGATTTGGGTTTTGTGTATAGATAATCGTATTCTCATTATTGTCCAGTTATTTGTGTATGAACCCATTAGGTATTGTGAAAAGATGATTTTAATGCATTTATTGAATCGTATTTGCAAACTCATTGCTAGAATTCCGATATAATGCATAATTGTTATATTGAAATTCATGTGTAGCGACTAATGATTCGTAATCATTAAGGATAATATAACTTAGGTTAAATGATGCATCATATGTGATTTTTGCCTTGATTAATCAATTTTCCTAATTCGTAATGCTACTGCCTAATTAAAAATAGAGATCGTATCCTATGTTATTCGGTGGTTAGGTTTAATTAACGATCGTATCTTTTATTAAACACTACCTAAGAAAAAACTCGGGTTAATTATTAACTCATGATTAATAGTTGCTAGGAGAGGTTAGAGAACAACAAATTAATGAAATATGTTTAATTAGGGTGTAGGCCAAGATTGAATTAAAGAACCGAGTCCCTACTGAATTCCCTACTTTTATCATTTTTTACACGTTTTCTTTACATTACTTTTGTTAGTTATTTTAGCCTTATTTTATTTTCTTATTTCTAAAACCAAGCCCCCTAGCCTAAACACCGATTAATTTCAGTTCAACAACTTTACACTCTCTATGGGATCGACTTAGACTCACTACTGCTATTGTAGTAGTTTAGTTTATTTTGACTAGCGTTATGACATGATGTCAATTTTGGCACCGTTGCCGGAGAGTTCGATGTTTTAGTTTTTGTTTGTGATTTTAATTAGTTTTTTGTATATATTTGTTCATAATTGGTTTCTTTTCAGTTATTTTATAATCCTTTCATTTTTCTATTTCGTGTTTGTGATAAATATTTTAAAAAAATTCATGGATGAAAGTAAATTTTTTCTTTAACTCTTACTCTCAATCCTATAACATGGCTAGACTGATCAACCTATCTTTGGTTATGGATGGCATAACCATCAAAATTACTTCTATGATAGTTTGCAAGACATTAAAAAATTTCTGTGTGGACTATAAGCTTCTTGTCACAACTCATATATGCCTCTGGACGACTATATCAAGACCTGTAATGTTGGCCATATTCAATTTCAACAGGGTATGCAGCAGCTTCAAGTGAATATGCAACAACTTCAACAGAATACCCTACAATTCCAACAGGATGAAAGGCAATCTTGGTCTAGTTTCCAAGATGTGGAGAGCTAATAAAACTCAGGTACATCCTTGGAAGAATTTATGAATGTTGTGATTGGTAACAATCTCCAATTTCAATAGAGTCTATAACAATAGTTGCAACCGTTCCAACAAGAAATGAGGCATATAATGTCTAGAAACCAGAACTTGTTAAGACAAATGGGTGAAATGTCAGTGTGGGCCAAATGCCTAGAATCACAAATAGAAAAGGAGTAGTCATATCAACCTGAGGCATACCCTATGGACGTAAGTGCTAAAATCTGACAAAGTGATGAAGAGCTTGAGAATCTTGAGTGTAATACTCAAGGAGTTGCTTGTGTGGAAGAAGCAGAGGAGGAGCTCAAAGTAAAAAAAGACATATCTTTTAGCTCGGAGGTAAGTACCGAGTCCGTAATTATTTTCGAGACTAACCCTTCACTTTTACCTAGCAGGTTGGAAAAATTAAACGAAGAAGAAAAAGGTGAAGAGTCATTTGAATTATTTCAAAGGAGAGAGGACTTAGTATAGATGAAGAATCTGAAGATAGAGAAGACTTTTGAGGTGAACGATTTTCAACCAAGGCCCTATCCGGAAGAACCTCACATGGAGGAGCCGCATGTGACACCTAAAGATCACAATTTTGTCACGTGAGGAGGAAACATGGAGTCGAGCCAGCGATCTTAAACAAAGGCGCTTTTTGGGAGACAATCCAAGGGAAGTAAAATTCTTTTCTTTACATTTCTGCATTATTTTTTATGCATGTATGTTTTTGAATTTTTTTGTTTTACTTGTTTTAAGTTTTCAATCAAAATGAGAGAAAGAATAAAACAAACAAACAAACATTTTCTTGTTTTCTATTGCTTCTAAGATTATATAGTCATGATTAGAGTGTGAATTGACTAGAGAATTTCATAGCAACTTTAGCATGTATTTTTACTCTTATGATTGATCGATATACATTATCTTTAGAAGAGTAGTGACTAGTGGTAGACAAAGTTGGTGAGATTTTGAGCCTTATTTGACTAACACCTTCATTTTAGTCTCATTGTCTTTTGATAATATGTGACCTTCATAACATGTAAATCCTGATTTTGCTTTGAATTTCTATTTGAGACCACATTTTTATCATATGCATTAACTGAAGTAAATCACTTGTTAATATAGAAATCACATATAATATGTAAAATATACAAGAAGGGGGTTGAATTGTGTCAAATCGTTTAAGATATCAATCTTTAAAATCTTGTTGATTTTCTTGAAAAATTCAGATGATTACAAAAACAATTCACTTAATTTGGTGAGTAATAAAATAGCGAAAATCAGTATCTATTCTTCTAACAACAAGAAAATTAAAGAGATAAGAATTAGAGAATATGACGCTATGATTTATCGTGGTTCACCCTTAACCTTGGGCTACGTCCAGTCCTCAGAGTCCGTCTGAGATTTCACTATAACCTTCAACGTTACAAGTATTATTTCTACACTTCTAGAGCCTCTTCAGGCCTCTTTCACAAAGTATTCTTTATCTACTTCCTTAGCCTCTTTAGGCTTTAGCCTTTCATTTTACTCGAAAAGATATTATTTGAGCTTCACGTTACAGATGTATTTGCTCTCTTTTGCGTGAGCACTTGAGCACATAATTTCTCTAAGTATACTTTTACAATCAGAATTCTTTGTATTTTATCATATTTTTTCGTATTTTTTACTTACGACTATAACTAATATCTATAACCTAAATCTTCAACGATCTTCATGATAATTCTGCATGTCGAATCTTCTAAAAATGGTTATTAGTTGAATCCTGTGACTAACTCCAACTAACTGAAGTTCTAGTACATTCTTTAATTTCATCGTCTTGCATAGATTCATATGCTTCGTCTGGTGTCTCATATGCTTCGTTTGGTGTCTTATATTAAGCACTTCGTCTAATCAGTCTTATTCAGCTTTTACTAACATATTGTCTTGATTTGATGATTTGTACTACTTACATTCATCTGCGCACTTAATAAATTCATCAAAACAGTTCACACACTTCTATTATTATTATTATTTGACTTTCATCAGAATTAATAAAAGTGAAGTCTTATTGACTTAACATTGACATGGAAATGATTAGGCATTCTTTTTTTCTCCAAACTACATTACCCAAATAGCCTACCCTATTGGCATGTTTTTCCCTTGTTAACCCCCTTTGAGCTATATACCTTTCTTTTTGTATAAACCACATTTTATGCTTTTAAACTTAACCAAATGTCCTACCCAAGCCATAAAGCTAGTGGAACATTTGTGATTGTTAAGTTTGTGGATGTATGAAATTCTAAGTGTGGGGGTGTATATATGTGAGGGTTGGTTATAATGTTGGGATGTTATTTTATATATTATCATTGAAATTCCCATGTTAATGTAGTTGCTTTTAATGTTAAAAAAAGGAAAAGAAAATAGAAAATAGAAAAGCACAAGAAAAGAAAATGAAAAAGAAAGAAAGAAAGAAAAAGAAAAAGAATGAAAAAAATAAATTTATCAAGGAGGAAGTGCATATGAGTTTGCAAAGTTATTCATAATTAACGCATCTTCATAGAGTTGTAATGAATGCATTATTTGAGTATGTTGAATATGAAGTAGATGTTGGGTTGGAAGGTTCACTCTTATGATTTCATTGTATTGTTAGCATAAATTGTATGAGTGATTCCTTCAGATTGGTATATGCTTTATATGGTTTATGTGTGAGAGCTTAAATGAGTTGTGAAATATAAATGTTGCATTCATCATAGCTAACGGTACCCAGTTTTGTATGAGTGTGAGCTTATGCACTTGATGTCATATTGAGTGTTGCATTTGTTTCACTAGCTTTAATGACTTTCATGCTACATAACCCAAATACATCTCACCTTACCTTTGCCCGCATTACAACCTTGAAAAGTCCTTTGATCCATGATTTTACATGTGAATTATAAAGGTGGAGAAATGAAATGATATTTAAAGTTATAAATTGTCATGATCATGAATGGAATTGAGTGTACCCGTGGATATATTTTAGTTAAACACATATATGATGAATGTTAATTGATCATGAGTAAAAGCTTGGAATGTTGACTTCTTGCTGTGATTTTTGAAAGTCATTCATCTTTGTTATGATTATATATTCTTGGAAAATATGGGAAATGAGTAAATGTTCTTTTTAGGTCTATGAGCTTAATTTTAATGTTTTGCTTGAGGATGACCAAAAGCTAAGTGTGGGGGAAATTGATAGGTGCTTAATTGGTTATGAAATTATTCCATAACACTTAGCAATTATTGACATGAAATTGCTTAAAGTACTCACTTTGACTCATATGTGATTTTCGGTACAATTCGGAAGCAAAGAAGCTAAAGTGAGTTGAAAGCTTTTCATTTTGGTCATTTTTCGAAGATTAATTTTTACTTATCTTAATAGAGCAAGAAGAAGAAAATTAAAAGACAAGAAGAAGACAAGAAAAACAAAAAGATAAAGAAGATAAATTAAAGATTACATCTCACACCTATGCAACTGCGTGAATATTATGGTTCAATAATAAAACAATTACAGAAGAAGAAAGTAACGTGATTTTGTAGCAACATTGGACTTAAAACGTTAAAGTAACACTACAGTAAATGGTGAGCAGATCAACCAAAACGCAAATGGCCAAGAGTAAAACACTGCAGTAGGTTGATAGCCAACAACCCAAAACGACATAAACACAAAAAGAAAATGACTGCAGTGGCTGCTTGGAGGAAGCAGCAATAGAAATGGCAATGTGTGTAGCAGCGTTTCATGCAAATGTTGTTCATGTAAATAGCAATTAACGCATACACACCACAACATAAAACTTAAGCAACATATAGGCTGAAACGCTGTCGTAGGAGCGTTAGGTTTTAAGGGATTGGCTTTAATAGAAATAAAAGGAGAAGAGTGTGGTCTTCATTATAGGGAGGGGCGTGAACAGTAATATGGACCACAAATTAAATTGTCAAATCGGTGAATAGTAGAGAGAGTAGCATGAAATAGAATAGTAGAGAGAAGCTTGCGACAGAAAAGAGTTTGGAGGCACAGTGAAGGGGTCTTTGGTAGGGTTATTAATGGGGACTGAAGCATTTTTTCAGGAGAGATCCATAGAGGGCTAGACATCCCGACACCGGGTCGGAGGTGACTTTGATGCCAATGATCCTGGTTAAGTGTATTTCATAATTTTGTTATTTCTTTCTCTCCTATTAAATTGAATGTGTTATCCTAGGCATATGGATTTGGGTTGTGTATGGATAATAAGATTTTCATTATCGTTTAGTTATTTGTGTATGAGCCTATTAGGTATTGTGAAAAGATGATTTTAATACGTTCATTGAATCGTTTATTTGCAAACTCATTGCTATAATTTTAATGTAATCCGTATTGTTATGTTAAAATTCATGTGTAGAGACTAACGATTCATAATCATTAGGGCTAACATGACCTAGGTTAAATGACACATCGTATGTGGTTGTTGCCTTGATTAATCAGTTTTCCTAATTCGCAATGCTACTGTCTAATTAAATATAGAGATCATATCCTAGGTTATTCGGTGGTTAGGTTTAATTAACGATCGTATCTTGATTAAACAAAACCTAAGGGAAAACTTGGGTTAATTATTAACCCACGATTAATAGTTGCTAGGAGATGTTTGAGAGCAATAAATCAATGAAATATGCTTAATTAGGGTATAGGCTAAGATTGAACCAAAGAACCAGGTCCCTACCGAATTCCCCACTTTTATCATTTTTCTTATGTTTTCTTTGATTTGTTTTTATTAGTATAGTTTCATTTTATTTTCTTGTTTGAAAAATCCAAAAACCCCTAAACCTAAACATCAATTAATTTTATTTTATAAACTTTACACACACTCTCTGTGAGATCGACCTAGACTTACCTCTGCTATAGTAGTGATCTAGTTATTTTATTTTGAATAGCATTACGATGCGATGTTAATTACGAGCTACATTAGCCAAATAACCTACCCAACTATGTGAATTTTCCTTTGCTAACCCCCTTGAGCTTTATTATCCTTTTCTTTTGTATAAATCACATTACACGCACCTAACCAAATGCCCTACCCAAGTCTTAAAGCTAGTGGAGCATTTGTTAATTCTTGATGAATTTGATTGTACAAAAGCCTAAGTGTGGGGGTATGTATACATATGGGTTGGTTATATTTGTTTAAATTCCATGTTATGAATCTTATGTTGATGTAACTTCTATCACTTCTACTTTTGAAAAAAAAAAAAGAAAACAAAATGTGAGTTTGAATAAAAAGTATCAAGCGGAAATATAATTGATGTGAAAAGTTGTTAATTAATAGTTTATCCTCCTTAAGTTGTATTGATTGGGTATTTGGATATATTGCATATGAGGTGGATGTTGTTTTAGATGGAGCACTTTTTATGTATGCTAATGTCGCTAATGGTGTGAGAGTTAATTTGAGTTGCAAAACATAGTTGTTGCGTTCTTCATCACTGACGGTACCCAGTTTTGAATGAATGTTAACTTGCACGTTTGATATCTCGTTAAGTGTTACTTTTGCTTCACTAGCTTGATGGATTTTATGCTACATTACCCAAAATACATCCCACCTTATCCTTACCCACATTACAACCCTAGAAAAGTCCTTTGATTTATGATTATGCATGTGACTTTTAGTGGTGGAGAAATGAAATGATATGCAAAATTATGGATTGTTGTGATCATGAATGGTGTTTGAGTGTACCCATAGAAATATCTTGTTTAAGCACTTTTTGTCTAAGTCTACCTCTAGATTACTCAGTTTCTAAATGTTGGAGTTATGTAAATATAGTGCCCTAGAAAGCAAGTGTATTTACATGTAACTTTATCTTCTTCAGTTACAGTTT
>JANZXV010000006.1:9541081-9552523 GCA_027576455.1 Erythroxylum roigii
TCCATAACTACACAAATCATACACAATAGGCACTACAATATTTCAAATCAATCATCACAATTCATCAATTTCATCTAATACATTCTAATTTCCAAGAAAAAGTTCGGGGTCCAACAACTGTCCCTTCTTGTTTTTAAGTCGTTGAAGTCCCCTACTAAATCGTCAAAAATCTCAGCATCAAATCTCTGTTTGAAAGCTTTGGTGAACTCCTCCCAATCGACCAACTCTACCTTATTACTATTTTTGATGTATAACCAATGCCACTCTTAGGCCCTTTAATCCATATGCCATATTGCCATATGCACCTTTGTTTTCTATGGAGTATGACCTTTGTTTTCTATGGAGTGTGATCCAGCTGAAAAAAATTGTTCACAATAATACATCCATAGTTTAACATTTTCACTATCAATACGGGAAACTCAATCTTGTTTAACCTTGCCGGTGTTAAGTTTTCATCCTTCTCTACTCTTGGATGATTACTCTGATAGGGAGATTCTGATAGTTTCGAAGTTGCGTCTTCTGGTTCTTTTCCTTGTTTCTACAAAATTTGCAAAAACATAGCTCGTATTTTCAACATCTCCCTCTCCATCTTCTTTGCTTTGTTTTGCATTTCTGAAAACATTTTCCCACTCTTTGTCTGTGTCTCTACCACATTTCTCACATTTTCTTCCAGCCTCCACAAATCAACAGCTCTCGTTCCTTCCGCCATTGTTTCTTTCAGAATCAATTCTCTGATACCAAATGTTACGTATATTTGTGGTGATAATGAGAGGTGAACGTAACTTGAGAATAGGTGTATTTGATATAAATGAGAACATCGCAACAGAAAGAGGGAGAGAGAGAGAGAGAGAGAGAGAGAGAAGAAACACGGATGAGAGAATTTGAGAAGACAACTGTATTCTATTATAGATTGGCGATATAGTCGTTAGTTTTGGATTATATACACATAATAACAAGAGATATAATGTATGCTAGAACACAATTACATCTCTAGAGTCTTATTTATACGTTGCATATTACAACTATTCATGCGTCACCGTTTACGTCGTCCTATTCGTTGCTTCTCACATTTGTTTCATCTTTTGCGTTTACTCTGTAACATCTCACCAGTGGTGATTTTGTTTTGGGTATTGTGAGTTGTCAACCGTCAAGGCTTTGCTTCTGATGGATTGTGGATCTTGTTAGTGTTTTTGTTATGCTACGCTTAAGGTATGGTTGGCGAGGAAGTTGATGGAGATGTTAATGTTGCATGAAACCCCCATAGCACGAGCATGGAGAAGTAATGATAAGGAGAAGCGGTTATATGTCAGGGCAGCTCCATGAAATGGACGATGATGTGTCGCTGGGAGACACGTAATAACAACAACAAGCTGTTGGCATAAGGAGATGTTGTCGAAGGCTTGAAGGAGCTAATGGTGGCAACACAAATGAAGATGGCGGCAGCAACAAATAAGATTTCAATTGTTTCAATAGAAGGTTTTTTTTTTTGCTTCAAAAGGAAAACTAAATAAAACTACACAACAAACAACGCCTAATTAGCATAGGGCTCTTCGGTATAAGGCGCCACACTGGTCATGGTGAATTTGCTCCTGGATGATCACTGGGGGCTCCTGCAGAATATGCAAACCCGGGCTGAAAGTCACTGCTAGGGAAGCCATCCAATCTGCGCACTGGTTCCCTTCACGACACACATGCTAGAGATGCACCTCCCAGTCTCGTTGCAATAGTCTGCGTGTACCTGCCACCAAAAGAGGATTATCATTTAAAACCACCCTGGAAGAAGAGAGGATGTTAATTACCTCTAGGGAGTCGACTTCGACAATAACACGTCGATAGCCCCTCGCTCACGCCTGGGACAGACCCGAGTGGACGCCCCGTAGTTCCGCTGTAGTAGGTGATCCCCTCCCAATGTTGTGTAAGAAACCTCCACACCGCTAGTCTCTAAACAGTCTCCTAGTGGTAGCAGTGTATATCCCTTGGGTAACAGCCCCATCTGAATTCAGTTTGACCCAATCCTGTGCCGATTTGGTCCATCCAACGAAAGTGCCAGTAGGTAACCTGTATTGCTACATCACGCAGCTTTATGCCACTCTCGCTCTCTCGATAGAAGTTATTAACACTTAATTAACTTAATAACAAATTAATTAATTTAATTATGCAGTACTTAATTAACTTAATAATAATTTAATATATAAATACATTTTATAAAATAACGGAGAAGTGGGTCTTATATGTCAAGTAATAATGAGACCTAATATTATATATAAATTAATTTTGATAATCATAAAAATTAATTTCAAAATTAATTTTGATAATCATAAAAATTATTAAAATGATTTTTGTTAATTTTTGTACTATTATAATTCAAAAACACTTTTTGGGTAATTCTAAGTTTTTATATTTTGTAAATTCAAACTTTATTAGGAAGTTAAATCTTTATTCAAAATTTAAATTTGATTTATAATTTTGGGTAATTAATAATACGTTGAATCACTAGATATGTGTCACATAAATATTAATAAAGAATTTAATTCCACAATAGAAGTTGTAGATGACTCTTCGTCCGCCTGTCCAAACTCCAAACCAACAAGAAAAGGGTCACCCAAAATCCATTTTCTTTTCAATTTTTATTAGTTTTATACGAAAAAATATTCCCTCCACAGCTCTAAACCCCGTCGCGTGAGCAGCGATCTTTTTCCCTCTTCACATTTTATCCCTAACCAACAGAAAAAGTTAGATCTTATCAAACAATCACATCATTTTTGGTTCTGAACAGGGAGTGAGTTCTTTTTTTTTTCTTTTTTCTTTTCATGTAATTTTCCCCTTTTGTCTCGGTGGGACTTCAACATCTCTGTCCCGAAGTCAGGCGTCTCGTGTTCTTCTTCTCTTGGCGCTTCTCCGTTTGAGGATCAGGTAACTCCTTTACTGTTGCTTTCTTTTTTTTTTAATTATTTTCCGATTTGATATATTTTTTTTATATATAAATGATCTCGTCTTCTTGCTTTTTTCTTGTGCTATTTAGCTGCTAATTTCCATTTGGATTTTACTTGTATCTTTCTCTAGGGGTCTTATTTTCTTCTAAAATTGTTTCCAGCTCTTTATCCCTCTTTCAGCCATTCGTTGTTGCCTTGTTTGGAGATTACTTTTGACCTTCTAATCTCCCTTTATCATGAATAGGACCTGCATTTGAACTAATGTAATCTTTGATGCAACTGGAACTAGTTTTTTGCTTAGGTTTTTTCAGCTGCCACTTCCCTGCGTTTATAATGTAGTTGTGGGTTTTAGGTATTTAAATGTTGTAAATTGCAGGGTGTGGCCTCAGTTAATTCAACTTGAATTTCTGGTTAGTTCGAGATGAAGCTTCCAGGAACAAGTGGAAGTTTGGTGTTTTTCCATTCTCTTGATTGTGAAACGGCCAATTTTGGTTTCAAACTCTTAGGAATTTTTGAAGGATTGTTTCTTTTAGCAACTTGTCGCATTATGGAAATGATTGATTTTGGAACACCGTTGTATTGATGCTTGCAGAGAAGGTCGGTGATCAAAATGAGCCGACCAGCAACGCGCAGCAAAAATAAAAGGAAGCAAGCAGATGATGTCGATACCACTTCTGAAATACTGAGGTACTAGGAACTTGTCTTTCTGTAGGTTGTGATATTGGCGTATTTGGTTGCATGAGATGTTACTTCTTCTTTCCTAATTCTTTTTCTTTTGGATTGACCTTTCTATAGGAAAATTCATGCATCCGGTGAAATAACTAAAGATGATATAAATCAGCTATACATGATCTCAAAACCTGTTTGTCAAGGTTGCCGTGTGAATACTAAAGATAATCCCAACTGTTTTTGTGGGCTGGTACCACCACCCAATGGGAGTCGTAAATCTGGATTATGGCAGAAAATGTCAGATATTCTACAGTCATTTGGTCCAGACCCATCGAAAGACCTTCGAGCTTCTGATGACTCACCTGCAGGCCTCACAAACCTTGGAGCAACTTGTTATGCTAACAGTATACTCCAATTTCTATACATGAATAGATCATTCCGAGAAGGTGTTTTTTCTGTTGAACCTGGTGTCTTAAAGCAACAACCTGTTTTGGATCAGCTTGCACGACTTTTTGCACAGTTGCACGCTAGTAAATTGGCTTTTATTGATTCAGCTCCATTTATAAAAACACTTGAGTTAGATAATGGTGTTCAGCAGGATAGTCACGAGTTCCTAACCTTACTTCTTTCATTGCTTGAACACTGTTTGAGCCATTCTACCGTACCAAAAGCTAGAAGAATTGTTCAGGATCTTTTCCGTGGGAACGTATCGCATGTAACTACGTAAGATGAAGGCTGACCTCTGATTTTGTGTTGTCATTATTTTGCATTGGATTGTTGTTGTCTCCTATGCTTTTTTTTTTTAACTCTGCACTCCCCTCCTAGTATTGTTTGTTACTTT
The DNA here is from genome assembly GCA_027576455.1 of Erythroxylum roigii. NCBI lineage: Eukaryota > Viridiplantae > Streptophyta > Magnoliopsida > Malpighiales > Erythroxylaceae > Erythroxylum > Erythroxylum roigii. The sequence goes on from JANZXV010000006.1 coordinate 9,545,525, forward strand.
TTATTGATGCAGTAATCAGGTCAGTGTTCCTTCTCAGTGAATGGGGAAGCACATAATTGGAATGTGATTAAATTTTGAACATGAAATGTATCTACTACATATAATAATTGGACAGGGGCAAACAATTATAAGTATGTTTCATAAACCAGCTTTTCAAGCTGCTAATCTTGTAGTTGCATGTTACTTAGGTGTATCAACCATTTATGGATTCAAATATGTCAGTTACCTAAATTTCTTTCTGTAAATTTACACAAATTCTCTCTTTATATTATTGCTATTTGCTGACAGAATTTTTATTTCAGCTATTGAATAAATATGCTTGTCTATTCAGTGAACAAACTTTCTCTCTGTAAAAATTTGCTTCTTTTTTCTGTAAATTTTCATCTCCGCAATTTGAAACTGCTCATGGTTTGTTGTAGGCTTAAGAACTCCCCACACTGCTGTTACTTTGTGTTAGTTTGCTGCACATTCACTTATTCATTTGTTTCATAGTTCACCAGTGTAACTTTGGATATTGTATCTAACTGATTACTTATAGTCGGTAAGTATTTTCATTTGTTTCTTTGTCTCTATTGTTTATAATATAGTGAAAGTCTTATTTGACCATTTAGTTTATGTTGTGCATGCAGCTGTTCAAAATGTGGAAGAGATTCTGAAGCGTCGTCAAAGATGGAAGACTTCTATGAATTGGAATTGAATGTCAAAGGCTTCAAAACGTTAGAAGAGAGTTTGGATGATTACTTTAGTGTGGAAGAACTTCATGGAGAGAATCAATATTTCTGTGAATCTTGTAAAACCAGAGTTGATGCTAATCGCAGTATCAAGCTCCAAACTCTACCTGTTGTCCTTACTTTTCAGCTGAAGCGTTGTGTTTTCCTTCCAAAGGTATACTATCTTGTGCTTAGGGGGCATATCTTCTGTTTGTTACAGCAAAACTGTTTTTTGCATGCCTGTTCTCTTGCACTTGATTGGAGCTGTTTAATTATCAAACTTATTTATTAGTGAAGCATAGGAATGTAGGGAGTGTCTATAGTGATCAGTTCAGCTATTTGTTTCATTTTCTGTGATTGGATACAAAGTGCTTCAATCTTATGTTAAATTATTGGGTATGCTGGAGAAGATAATGATGGTTGACCGTTGTGTTTAGTTTTTCTGATTGGCAAGTTCTTGCAAAAGCATACATTATTTCTTCCTGTGGATAATCTATTTAAATGCAAATAACTAGGTTTTGTGCTAAAATGTGTTTCCATGCTTGAGAGTAATTTTATTGTTTTATTTTTTTTGGATTTAGATGCCAAAACTAATTCTTTTCTAGTCCAACAGTTATACTAGATATAATGCAAAAATATTTCTGCAATTGGTGGTCAAATATTTAAGGATATGTTTGTTTGTTCATCTGTCAGTAGACTACAACAAAGAAGAAAATCACGTCCTCCTTTTGTTTCCCTGGAGAACTGGACATTGGGCGCAGGCTATCTGAACCATCACAGACAGACTGGATATATGACTTGTCAGCTGTGTTAATTCACAAGGGAACTGCTGTAAACAGTGGCCATTACATTGCTCATATTAAGGATGAGAATACAGGGCAGTGGTGGGAATTTGATGATGAGCATGTCTCAAATTTAGGTTATCACCCATTTGGAGAAGATTCTTCTGCTAAAGATGTGCCAAGCGAGACTAGTCCATTACAAACTGGTGCAGAAGGAGCAAATGCCAATTGTGTTCAACCTCATCCTTCAGAGTCTAGTGTTGGTGGATATGGAGCTCGATTTTCATCTATTGATGCATACATGTTAATGTATAATCTTAGGTGTAATAGGAAGAATGATGAGAATAGACATATTGTTGGTGCTGTAGACAGTGTTGAAGGCCGTGATGGCTGTTCAAGTAATGGCATTTCTCTCCCACCACATATATTTGGGGACATAAAAGAGTTGAATGCATCATATCTTAGTGCTTGTGAAGAGTACAAATTGAAGAAGGAGAGTCAGATGAATCAGATTATAGAGCGGAAACAAGAAGTGCGATCAATTCTTTCAGAAGCTCCTGTTCGAATGGATGATGAACCATTTTATTGGGTTTCTACGGACTGGCTTCGTGAGTGGGCTGACAACATTACCCCGCCGTAAGATAAATTTTATACGAAGCAGTCATATGTGTATGAAATCAATTATATGGCCTGGCTTGTCTATGAATTGTTTCAATATTCTGCTTCATTTTGCTAAAACACATATGGAGTCAACATTTGTAGATCCTTTTCATTTTGATCTTTATTTTGCAGCTGTTACTTGCATTTTTGCTTTACTAGTTTAAGGCCAGTGAATAGCTTCCAAAGCTACATTTAGTTTATTTAATTTGATGCAGTATTCTAGACAATTCTCCTATTCAATGCATTCATGGAAAAGTTCCCATATCGAAGGTCGGGTTTATGAAGCGTTTGTCTGCTGAAGCCTGGACAAAATTGATATCCAAGGTATCTTCATGGCTAACTTGTCTCACTTGCTTAGGGTTCATGGTCCCAATTGTTAAAGGCATCTAGTACATTCTAGTATGACTGTTGCGAGATCATTAGTGCAACAGTTGTTTCATTGAGTGACATTGTTAAAGAATCCACTTATAGTATTTTATTTTACCTGTTTTAGTTCAGTTGTTTGTTCATCATCTTCCTCCCTTGTCGTCATTCTCCCTGATCCCCTAATAGGATAATGTTTTTCTAATTGTAGTTTCTTTTTGCCCATGTCATTGAAAGCCCCAAGAATTTCAATTGTGCTGCTTTGCTATAATTTTTTAATATCTTGGGTCAAATATTGGTAATAATTTTCAGCATAATGGAGGGCCAATATTGAGCAATGATGACTGCTGTATGGCTTGCCTCATTGATCGTGCAAAATATGTGGTCTGTGCCGATAGCTATCGGGATCGGAGAAATTTGATGAGAGATCTTGCAAGTGATGTGCTTTTGGGTAACTGTTCAAATGGAGCATACTATGTATCTAAGACATGGTATGAATGCAAACCCTTCTCCTTTCATGATTTCTCCCGTATTACTTTCTTGGTTGTTCTAGATGGTTTATAAGTGTTAAAAGTATCTCATATTGATTAAACATGACAGTGTTAAAGGAGACTAGTTTTAGTCATTTTGACAATGACTGACCCAAGCCCAATTATTGTTAATGGGCTCTATACTCTACCCATATTAAAAATTCTCCAGTTGTCACTTAAAATAAACATAGCAGTACCCGGACCGGGCTGCTAGGATTGGACATCCAGAAGGACAACCGGGAACGAATACATATAGGGATAATTTGTATATTATTTCTCATAATTGACAGAAATACATATAGGGAAGATAAGCAATAGTTCTGCTATTCAATCTCTTGATTATTGCCTAGAAAGAAGTAAATAAGATTCCATGAAAGTAGGGACCAAAAATTGAAACGATAAAATGATATTTTTAGGAAATAAACTATTGAGCAAACAAGGAAACAAATAAAGTAATAAAACTGAAAATATTCTTCCAACACTCCCCCTCAAGTTGGTGAATAGATGTTGATCATTCCCAGCTTGCTTATCTCTTCAAATTTGACTCTAGTAAGTGCTTTTGTGAAAACGTCTCAACTTGTTTGCTAGTGGGAATGTGAGCTAGATCAATCAAACCAGAATCTATTTTCTCCTTTATGAAATGACGATCTATCTCCACGTGTTTAGTTTTATCATGATAGATAGGATTCTTTGCAATCCCAATAGTTCCTAGGTTGTCACACCACACCCTCATCTAAGGCTCCACTTTGATCTGAAGTTCTGCCAAGAGTCTCTTAAGCCATATTCTTTTACAAATTCCGCTCTATACTCAGCCTCTGCACTGCTTCTGGCAACCAATGGTTGTTTTTTACTTCTCTAAGTTACCAAGTTATCCCTCACAAAGGTACAATAACTTGTTGTAGACCTCCTATCAGTCAATGATCCAACCGAATCAACATATGTGAATACTTCAATACTCCTTGTCTCACTTTTCTTGAAGAATAATCTTTTTCATTGAGTCATTTTCAAATACTTCAAGATTCTGAGTATTGCATCCATATGTTCCTGCTGAGGGTTGCTCATAAACTAACCACACTCACGGGAAAACTAATGTCTGGTTGAGTGTGAGACGAATAGATTAGTTTTCCAACTAATCTTTGATATCTACCTGTATCTACTAGTGTGCCTTCTTCTTTAAGATTTAATTTATTAGTTGATTCCATGGGTGTCTCAGTAGGCTTTGACCCCATCATCCCAGTTTCCTATAAAAGGTCAAGTGTATACTTCCTTTGAGACACTGAAATGCCCTTACTAGATCTAGCCATCTCTGTCCCCAAAAAGTATATCAAATAGCCCATATCCTTAACTTCGAATTCTCGAGCCAAAGCACCTTTTAACTCCTTTATGCCTTCCCAATCATCACCTATAATAACAATATCATCAACATAAACTATAAGAATATCATTTTACCACTAGTTAGCTATCGAACAAACAAGGTGTGATCAGTTTGACATTAGTATTAGCCAAGTTTCTTCATTGCCTTTGCAAATCTATCAAACCAGGCCCGAGGTGATTGTTTCAGGCCGTAGAGTGATTTTCTGAGCTTGCGTACCCTGTGAGGATGTGTAACTTCTTCTAGTCCTGAAGGTATTTTCATGTATACCTCTTCTTCAAGATCACCATTGAGGAAGGCATTTTTTACATCTAACTGATATAATGGCCAATTAAGATTTGCAGCTAGTGATAACAGAATCTTAATAGTATTGACTTTGGCTATATGCACAAAAGTCTCCTGGTAGTTAATCCCATGTGGCTGTGTGAAACCTCTAGCTTCAAGTATTACTTTGTACCGGTTAATACTTCCATTAGGATTACATTTGATGGTGAACACCCATTTACAACCAACCTCTGTTTTTCCCTGTGGTAAATCTGTTACTACGTAGGTCTGGTTCTTCTTGAGTGCATTCAGCTCATCATCTATAGCTTCTCTCCACTTAGGATCCTTCACTACTTCCTGGAAATTTTAAGGTAATTTTTCAGTAGATAACTGTGTCATAAAAGCCTTAAAATGTGGTGATAACCTGTAATAAGAAACAAATGCTTTGTACAAGAACTTACTCCCTTCCTTAGAGTTATTGGCCATCTTAACTCTTGAGAATTTGCAGTAGGTTTTGATTCCTGGCCTTGCTCGAGGAGTGTGATGGATTTTTCTGGTTCTGCTTCACATCTAGCCTGCTGCTTGCCTTTCCTCCTTGAGTAAAACCGTGGTTGCACCTCAGGATTTTTGTCTTCCTATCTATCCACCCTAATTTCAGTATCCTTTTGTTCATCACATTCATTGATTTCTATGCAATTTTGATCAAGTTTGTGACTGGAACCGGCTATATTAGTAGCTTCAATGGGAATTGTGTTGTCAGGATTTGGCATCTCAGGTCTAGTGTTATCAAAATTGTGTGTTTCAGAGATGGTTTCATAAAAATCAGGTCTGGTTTGATCAGGACTAGGCAAAATAGAGGTGTTTTTAGGAGAATCAGAGTCCCTTACAGGTCTAGTTGAGTCATGGCTAGGTGCAGAAGGCAAAATTTCTTAGTGTAGTGTGTCCGGTGAGCCATCACTTCCTAAAAAGAACCATTCACTCTCACAACTCTCCCCCGGAATTAGTATTTTTGGATAATAGGCTTGCATTTCAAAGAAGGTCACATCCAAAGTAACAAAATAAAGCTTTAGAGTAGGAGAGAAACACTTGTAACCTTTTTTAGTAGAAGAATAACCCAAGAAAATACACTTATGGGCCCTAGGTTCAAGTTTTCCACAATGGTAATTATGCACAAATACAACACATCCAAAAATCTTATGAGGTAGAGTATTAACAAAGGGATCCGAGGGATAAATCTCAAGCAATTTTTGTAAAGGTGTATGAAACCCCAAAACTTTTGATGGCGTTCTATTTATTAAATAAGCAGGAAGTGAGAATAGCGTCTCCCCAAAAAAGATTTGGAACATTTGTTGTGAGCATAATAGATCTAGCAACCTCAAGTAAGTGTCTATTATTCCTTTTTGAAACACCATTTTGATGTGGTGTATTAGCGCATATGAGGTCTGATGTATAATACCATTGCTGGTTAAAAATTAACGCAAGGATTGACTTAGATATTCTTTACCATTATCACTTTGTAAAATCTGGATTTTTGTGTGATATTGGTTTAGTATAAAGGAATAAAATTCCTTAAATACTTGAAAAACTTTTGCTTTTTCTTTCAGAAGATATACCCAAGTCAATCTTGTATGATCATCAATAAAGGTTACAAACCATTTAACATTGTTTTTGGTTTTGACCCTTGATGGCCCCCAAACATCACTATGAATGATGGAAAAAGGTTTAATGGGTTCATAGGCTCGGGGTGTATAAGAATTTCCTGTGTGTTTAGAGAGTTGATAGAATTCATACTGGAAAGAAATTTCCTTTTTAGTGAAAAAAAGTTGGATATAATTGCATCATGTAAGATAAACTAGGGTGGCCTAACCTATAGTGCCTAAGTGCAATTTCTTCATTGGAAGATAAAATAGCATAAGCTTTATTCCTTCTTGAGTTGCAAATATAATATAATCCATCAAACTCCCTAACACTGCCAATCCCCTTCCCTGACTCCAAATCCTGGAAAACACAACCATCAGCTCCAAAATTAGTTATGCTATTATGTTCTTTAGTAATCCTTTTCACAGATAACAGATTATAGTCCAAGCCAGGCACATAAAGAACACCACTTAAGATTAATTTATCAGCAATTATAATAGTCCCAATCCCCGGAACTCTTAGAATCTGTTCATTTGCTACCTTAACAATACTATGAACAGGACAAGGCTATACATCAACAAGCAATGACTTATCACAAGTCACATGATCATTAGCCCCTGAATCAACAATCCAAAGACCACAATTTGGGGTTTGAACCCCTAAAGCAGTACCAGTATTAC
>JANZXV010000006.1:9552623-9562644 GCA_027576455.1 Erythroxylum roigii
ATGATCATTAGCCCCTGAATCAACAATCCAAAGACCACAATTTGGGGTTTGAACCCCTAAAGCAGTACCAGTATTACCTGATTGGACCATGTTACTTGTGTATACAACCATTTCAGCCTTCAAATCATACTTGCTAAGATTTTTCCTTAGCAATTCAACTTCTTCTTTGCTCACCGGTATGTTATCTCTCTCGGTCTTGGCACCACCAGTAGCTATGTAGCTTTTGTTCTCAGCCTTTGATATGTTTTTCTGATTTGGAGGTTTCCCGTGAATCTTCGAGTATGTGTCCTTGGTATGTCCACCTTTTTGACAATGGTCACACCGACTTACCCTGTTTTCTCTTAGATTCTGGCCCATTTGTTCCTTTGATAGCCATGACTGAAAATTCAGAGGAATTTTTATTGCTTGGAGTGTCTTGCATCAGCAGCTTTCTACTCTTTTCACATTTCACCAAATTGACTGCCTCCATAATGGTTGGTAGTGGTCAGGTTGCCATGATTCTTCCACGAACCTCCTTATAATTAGAGTTTAGTCCCAAAAGAAATTCATACACTCGTTCTCTTTCTACAATTTTGTTGTAGCACGCCATATCTTCACTGCAAGCCCATTGGTGTGGGTCATATAGGTCTAATTGTTGCCACAATTTTTCCAACGTGGTGTAATAACAAGTGACTGATTTCTCACTTTGCTTAGTTCCCCTCAAAATTCCTTTGATCTGAAATAAAGCAGCAGTATTTTCTTTAGTGGCATATGTCATTTTGGCATTCTCCCATATCTCTTTTGTAGAGGTTGCAAGGACAAACTGCTCACCAACTTCGAGACTCATGGAATTAACCAACCAGCTCATTACCTGGTTGTTTTTGGCCATCCACGACTCATACGATTGTCAGATATTTCTCCTTCCCTCTCCCTCTTATGAACATAAGCATGCTGCGGGACCTCCGTAAATAGTTGTTCCCATTCAGTCGATGGTTGGTTACCACCGAATGTTGCGTGTCAATGTTGTTCTGAGAAGAGGACAAGTTTCTTTTGCCGATAATGGTGTTTGGCGTTTCTGGGATCGATCCTAGTGGAGCGTTGCCTAACAAGCCAGTAGCAGAATTTTCCCCTGACTCGACATGCCACACTCTTATCGTCCCAAATGAAACCATCCTCCTCTGCGTTTGGTCCAGATTATTAATTTCCTGGTTGTTCGTCTAGATGTCTAGTCCCAATGGCTCGATCCGATTACCGTTGCGTTTATTTCAAGTGACAACTAGATGTCCAGTCCCAGTTGCACTTGCTAGTTGTCACTTGAGGGGGAGTGTTAGAGTATCTTATGTTGACTAAACATAAAAATGTTAAACGGGACTAGTTCTAGTCATTTTGGTCAACCAATTTTTGTTAATGGGCTCTACACTCTACCCGTATTAAAAATTCTAATATTAAGCTTTGCTTGGAAGTTAAGTGATCATGAGAAGAACATATTGTTTTAGATGAACTGCTTTTAATGGTGTTGTTCTCTGTGATTTGTTTTGAGCTCACAGGCTTCCGTTATGCTTCTATCTTTTATCCAATATCCATCTTGCATACATATCTGTTGAGTTGCTTTTGTTTGAGAATATATTTAAGGCCTTAAGTTGTGAAATAATTTGTGTTTGGACGTTCCTTTGTATCTGAAGGAACTTTTTTGTTTTTTGTGGGAGGCTAATTACGCTAGGTTCTTATTGTAGGTTACAACAGTGGGTTAGAAGAAAAAGCATTGACGCTCCAAGTGAAGCTGACGCTGGACCAACAGCTTCAATTAGGTGTCCTCATGGGCAGCTGCTGCCTGAGCAAGCACCTGGTGCAAAGCGAGTGCTTGTTCCTGAAAACCTCTGGCTCTTCTTTTATGAGGATGCCATTGCTGTGAAGCCTGATGAACCTTTGGGTTGTACAACTTTTCGTTCAGATTTTGAGCAGTGCCCCCAATGCAGCGATGAACTTTCTGAAGTTGCATCATTAGAGGATTCGTTAAGGTCATTTGCATTGTTGTTAGAAGTTGCAGAACCTATTAAGATATTGAATTTTTACTTATCTAGAGGGAAAAAGTTTTTTATTCCTTTCTCCACATTGCAGAGCAGTAAAGCTAAAACATCGGCAGAATCATGAAAAATTGGCTACAGGGAAAAACATTCCCTTATCTTTGGACTGCAAGTATTACTTGGTTCCTTCTTCATGGCTCACGATATGGAGAAATTACATAAATGCCAGTGGCAAGAATGTTTCTTCATCATTGCAACCTGAAACACTAGATATGATAATTGACTCACTGAAATGTGAAAAGGTGAATTGCAACTTCTGGAACGTTCTTCCACCACAATCATAATAATTCTGAAAAATCTTTTTTATTTATTTTTTGACCGAAAGGCAGCAAGTTGTTTGAGTGTAGAATAGGTGGGTTTGATATTCATTCTCAAAGTTTCATGTGATATTTGTCGATAATCTCTTTTGAAAGTAGGCTTTTTGTGAAGGTTTGATGAAATTTGTAACAAGTACAAGGCAAAGGACTCATGCCTCTAGATTTATCCTATAATCATCCTAATCAGGATATAATACTTTTTCTGGGTGTTTATTCTGTTTTTTAATTATTGTTTTCACCATTTCTTGATCCTAGTAACAGATTTTAAATTTTCTGTTCTTTTGTTGCTTATTTTGTTTCTTGGATCAGCATCTACAGCTCCTAGAGAGGCCTCCAGATCTGGTTTACAAGCGTGGCATGCTTTTCCAGAAGAATTCTCTGGTGAGTATTATTACTGAGTTAATACATTTGGTGATGGAGAATGAGATTAGTTTACGTATTTATGGGTAGTAGTTATGTGTCTTTGTTAATTTCCATAGTGATTTTGGGGTTGTTTTATTTAATAGTCAGTTGTATTCTATTTTATCTGTTTGTCGGTCTCCTTAATAGGAGCTGGATTAGTATTGGTGTAGGACAAATAGAAGTATTATTAACTAGTAGCTAAAAATAACAAAATTAGGAAATATGACTGATATTAGGTTGTTGGAATATCAAGTTTCAAGGTTGGATTTTGGCTAGGAATGCTGAAATTTTAGATTTTGTATAGCTGGAATTTTAAGATTTGATTACTGGAATTTTGGCTATATACTGGAAGTTGGGATTTTGGTTGCTGGAATTTTGTGGTGAACACAAAGAATGAAAGGTAGGAAACTAGGAATCACTCCTAAGATATAAGAATCACTCTTGGAAGAAAGCATCACACCTTCTAGTTGAAAACTCAAGTCCTCTTTTAGGATTGATTTGTAAAGCCGATGAGTGGTTTCTAGGAACTTATTGGTATGATACTAGTACTTTCCTTGGAGTGATTCCTAGTTCTTGTTACAAACCCTAGGAGTAATTCCTAAACTTATCTTCTTCTTTTTCATTTCTCAACCCTGAATTCTAGCAACCATCTATTTAAAGTGCAGCAGATCAAATTTACAGCTTATACATGTTTTCATCAAAGTGCTGGCGGTTCATCACATGGATATATTGCATGTGTCTGCATGCAATTTTTGTTTCTCCTGAATGAGCCTCAGTAGATACTTCTAGAACTGAGGCTCCTAGAAGTAGGATGGAATAGTTCTCCAGAGATTTCCTTTCAATCAATATGCCCAAACTTGCTTATAGGAGATACCTTCTTTTAATTCCTATTTAATACTTCGTAACGCATATGACTGTAAAGAGTCCTGAAGGGCCATTTGTTCATGTGACTGGTATTTGTGGCAAAAAAGTTGCTTCATTAAAGTGCCTTTAAGCCTCCTCTTACTTCAAGGAAATTAGTTTGTGTTTGATGCTGTTAATAGAATTGCAGTAACTGTTCTAAGTTGTCTAATGCAACACTTTTCTTTTCTTTGTACTGTCCTCCTTTGTATTGTAGACAGATAGGTTAGCAATCATCACAGAGAATGACTGGAACAGCTTCTGTGACGAGTGGGGTGGTAACAAGGAGAAAGGCATATCTGCAATAATTGAGACAGGTAATGTTTTGGAAAATAATTTGGCCGGATCCTGTGAAGGTAATCCAGTGTCTGATGAGAATGTTAGCCCTCAAGATGAAGTAAATAATGGGCACGAGACAAAAAGCCCTGTCATTAAGACTTTTCCGGAGGTAATGGAAATTTACCTTATTCAAGCTTTCAATGCTGATATATGTTTAATTAGGATAGCAGTAATTGAGATATATCTTTTTTATTTTAAATTTATACTATTCTTATGATGTAAATCATTCTGCTAGATCTGTGCTGACTGCATTGGTGAAAGAGAAAGTTGTGAGTTGATGCAAAAGCTTAACTACTACAATGAGGATATTCATGTCTCTCTGGTTCGTGGTAAAGAAGCTCCAAGATCGATTCTGGAAGCATCTGAAACAACTTGTGAACCAGATCGAAGGGCCTCTAAGCGCTCTCGAAGGACCAATTATGGGAATGCAGTAAATTTAAAAGTTTCTGGTTCCACATCAATATACCAATTGAAAATGATGATATGGGAGTCACTTGGGGTAAGTTGCAAAGAGCGGATTCAAGAATGGAAAAACTACTCATTTATTGTTCACTTACAGTGTTTTTTTTAATTTAATTTTTTATTTGAAAATAAATTTGAGGGTTTATTTAATCTTATATCTTGATAGGCTAATAATGGAAAAGATTACATTCTTTATATGCAATTTCTATTTTGGCACAATTTACAGTTCGCGCTACAATTAAAATTCTGCTAATTTAACCCTCTTGATGACAGGTTTCAAGCTTAGAGATAGGTTATTTTTTCTCCAAATTTTGTGGTACTCTAAAGGTGGAATAAAACCTAGTGAATCAACCCATGAACTAAAGGGAATCTGACAGGCTTGGTAGAATTTGTATGCTTCCATGTTTTCTTACTAGGTAGTTAGGTTTTGATGTCTACCTATGAATTTCCATCGTAAAGCTCTAATTCTTGTCTTTTATTGTTGATTTGTTTGACTAGTCAGATATCATGGTTTCTAGATTTGATCTTGAAGATAGAAATACGTTCCAGGAGAATTGACGTATTGGGTTTTAGGATCGATCAATTTCTTTGATACTGAATCTAAAGAAGGATGCAACATGGTTTACGTATTAAAAGATGAAAACATAACTTGTAAAATATTTACATTGATAACTGCCCCATATGGATGCAAAATTCTGTTTAGTTTCCATTCTTTTCTATTTGTTTGAACTAAATGTCACACACTATTAAAATTTTCGAATTTGATCAAATTTTTTTGATATTGCAATACTCAAATTCATGCAGGTAGTCAAAGAGAACCAGATACTCCGCAAAGGTTCTAGAATAATTGATCAGGAATGTGCTACTCTTGCTGACTTGAATATATTTCCTGGAGATAAACTCTGGGTGCAAGACTCGGAGATCCATGAGCATCGAGATATTGCTGGTAAGCTACTGAAACTATTGCTAATCATCATATGCAATGGGTGTTTACAAAAGAGCTGCTGTGGATGTACAATTTAAGTTAAAAAATATTACTGAGATTTGCTTCAAACAATGGCATAATAATTATTGTAGAAGGGATTGGGGTAAATCGATGGTGAAACTTTGAATAAAGTAAAGCAATGTTCCTACTTTTCTTTTCTCTAGTTACCAAGTCATTGACATGTTGGGATAAGTTTTGGTTGTTCAGAATTGTAGATGGCACGATATGATATATGCTTATGCTTATAAGCTATATATTTGTATGGACTAAATGTATGAGTAATTGACAGGGATCCAATATGGAAACTGCAAGAGTTTTGATCCTGAATTCTCTTCATGTGACTCTTCACACAGTTTCTGTGTGCATGTCTTTCCAATTGTGCAGTTGATAGGCATTTAGAACATTCAGCTTCACCATGTACTATATGTCTTAGTTTATTGTACTGAGCAAGTTATTTTGGGTATTCTTAACTTGGGAATTTCTCACTACAGAAGCAGCAATTACGTTCACTAATTACCTCCATGCTAATATTTCATCAGATGAGCTTGCAGACCAGAAGATGGATGAACAGCATGCTGAGGAAGGGTTTAGGGGAACACTTTTGACTTCAAATATCTCGTCTTAAGTTGTCTAGTTTGTATATTTTTGTCCATACTGGCTTAAGATCTTGTAGATATCGAATTTGGAAAATTCCTTAATCTTCAACCTGCATAGTAGAGGTATGACCTATATTCTTGTTCCAAGGCTTTTCTTTTTTATTCTTGTAAACAACCATCTACTATAAGTAGGCTTTTGCGTGTATTGTATGTGGAGATATCTTCCTCATTTATGTTACTGGTATAGTGCTGTTACTATTGTACTTAAGAATCTTTAGATCTCTAGCTGCAAGTTCACACCCATAAATACCAACCTGTCTAGTTGTTTCTGCAATATAGTAGTTTCCTTGTGAGTAATTCTTTCCTTACTGAAATCTTGTTGTGCAGAACCATTGGCTCAAACTGGTGGATTTTGGCTTGCATTTGTAAATGCTGGTTGATTCGATTGTACAATGTCAGAGACAGTTGTAACATTTTGTACTGGGAACACAATTTTCCCCTCTTGGAAATTGTTGCCAGCAATTGGGACTGAAAAGATCCCTTTAGTTACGCCAAAAGCTGTATCTTGAGTAGATGGGAGTTGGGAGTGTCCATGGGGTAATTGTATCGCCCTGCCTTTTTATTATGCCTGATCCTCAAGTGTTCTTTCTTTTGGATAATTGATGAAAACAACAATGCAAGGAAGTGTAAATTATTTGAGTTGGATACTTAATTCTTGGAACAATGAGACAGCTGGAAAGTAAAAGTTGTTGATATCTTAAGTTAAACCTCAATTAACAGTTTCCATTAGCAGCTCAGCCTATGGACAACGTTGTAAACGTAATGGTTGATTTAGTTGGAATTGCAAAATGTTACACTTAAAACAAACAATCGAGATTTCAGATTCTGCCCTGCAGATGATGTTGTCTGGTTCTGGAGATGTTGGAGGATTGTATTGTACTTATGTGTATTGCCAAGAATATTCAAATCCAGCGTCTCCTCGAGTTGTTTGTTCCTCTGAACCACCTGTCCCAACTGTCGTCAACTGGGCCTTTGGTCCTGCATTTTAGTTAACGGATGATCAGGCAAAATCTAACCTAACTAGGGAGGATTACAAACCAACTCAATCTTACAATGGAAGCAGCGGATCCGCAGCAGAGTCAACACTGGATAAGAGTCTGCGATGTAAATCATGCGATTATTTGGATAGTTATACCTAGCATAAAGGCATGGGAATGTAACTTACTCTTTGCAGGCAACTGAGGATTGGCCTAAGGTCTCAAGCTGATCCAGTTCCTCCTAGCATAGCATACAAAGCATTATCTATCAGAAGGGATCATTATGATAAATAAATAATAACAGACCTACCTGAAAGAGATTGATTTGGGTTTGAAGTTGGGAGAGGGCAGCAGCAAGCCGGTGCTTGCCGAAGGAGGCGCTAGGCCCTATTTTCCTAACAAGCGATGAGGGAGAAGACGGCAGTGACTTCGACGTCAGCGATTGTTGCTGCTGCTGCTCCTCCATTGATCCACGACAGGGAACAAAGAACGGATAAAGCACGAAAGAGAGAAAAAGGAGGATTAAAGGGAGTTGTTGAAGTTGAATTGATGAGTAGAGGATCTGGTCAAAAGTGATTTTTATATATATGACACAGTTGACCAATAGACGTGCCCCAGCGCAGCATCGCTAATAAGCAGACGTAGTTTGTAGGTTGGTAAAGGTCAGGTAAAAATACATATATATGTTTTTTTTTTAAAGAAAGCTACCGAAATATATTACATAACCAGTATAGGGAAAATCATTCCCGGACATATCTTTGATAAAGAGGGAGTGACACCTAATGAGTGGAGTATCAAAATAAGTGACCCAAATATCAAAATGGCCTGCGTAGTTAGCTAATCAATCGGCGCATTTATTACTTTCTCGATATATATGTCGATAAACAACAGTCCAATTCTTGATGAACAGCTCGATGATCCCATGATTATAGGATTTAGGGCCTTTGTGCGGTTGTCTGCAGAGGATAGAATAGTGAATACTGCGGTGGAGTCCACTTAAAGTTTGATCTGACAGTCACGCTAGCGTGAATCTGGTAAAAACTTCCCAGAGTTTCGCACACACCGATGAACGCTATCCAAAATTTTGTGAGAAACCACCAAGTCAACTACATGCACTATCCTAGATAAGTTCACCTGTTGTGGCTGAGGACAAGGATCATTTACTAGCTCCATCTATGTTTAGTTTGACCCATCCAGTAGGAGATTTGCGTCATTCAATAAGTTGCTCTTGTCGAGGGCGAGGACCGGAATCAGCTTGACTATGCCATTCAGCTGCTCTTGTGTATCAAACCTGCATAAGACAAAATGAGATAATTTGGTGAGGAAGGCCAAGTAAAATGTTTATCAAAGAGGGTTATATTTCTCCATGTCCAAAGGACCTACAAGTAATGCCAAAAAGGATCACCCAATCATACCCTATAACTCGTCGATAGTGTTTGAGATTTTTACTAAGCCACTCCTAAATCGGCATAGTGAAAAATTCAGTAGAGACTATATGTGAGGGGAATGTGTTCCACACTTGATGGGCTTTGACGCAGTCTCGTACGGCGTGTAACGAGGATTCATCTAGACGACAATGGTAACAAGAGCCATCCGTAGTGAAGTGCTTGTGGATTCAGTGTTGGTTAGTGAGTAACTAATCTTGAGCAAGGAGCCAGAGAAAGGAGTGAATGCATTAGGGGCCCTTCCATTGCCATATTTCCTTCCAAACCCCTTGAGGCAGGGCATCCTCATCGGCCATGAGCATGGAATAAGTGGAAGCTATGGAAAATTTTTCGGTGTTTGAAGGTCCCCAAATCAATTTATCCTACCCTAGGTAGGACATCGAAGGAAATGTGCCTGCTATTAATTGGTAAATCGATGTCGGAAGATAAGATTGAATTGCTTCCCAATACTAATTACTGTCGATGTCTACAAATTGATGGACGCTAAGGTTGAGAGTGGAATCAGAGACTGGGGATATAACATGGGTAATTAGGAGTCCTATTCCCGCAATTCAAGGGCCGAGCCAAAAGCGAGTTTTATAGCCGTTGTCGATCATCCATTTCCTTCCTTGTAAAAATATGTGCCAAATTGCCTGTAAATTCTTCCAAATCATTGAACCACCATTGGCGTTAAAGGAAGTGGGGAGATTACTAGCATCAAAATTATATTTCGCAAAGAGGACTTGAACCCATAATACCTGAAGCTTGGCAATCAGGAGCCAACCTAATTTTGCTAAGAAGGCATCGTTAGTTTCACGAATTTTTCAAATGCCAAGACTTCCTTAGTCTTTCGGTTTACATACTTCTTTCTAGTTCACAAAGTAAATCCTCTTTTTATCGTTTTACGAATCTCACAAAAATTGTCTCATAAATTTTTCTAGCACATCGCATATGTTTTTTTTACGTTAGTAGGAAACCATCAAAATTTCAAGTATCTTTCAATATGTTTTTTTTTTCGTTAGTAAGAAACCATCAAAATTCAAAGTATCTTTCAATGAGAATAATGTTGGAAGAATTACTTTAGTATTAGGAAACAATAATTGAAATTTATTTTGTAAAATAAAATATTAAAGACTTGAGCTAAGATAAGCCTTTGTTTGGATGGAAGGAAAGCAAGAGAAAAGAAAGGAAGAGAAATTGTATATCTCTTCCTTTCTATTGTTTGGACAAAAATAAGCAAGGGAAAGGGAGAGAATAGAGAGGAAAGGGAGAGAAATTTAGACCAAATATATTTCCCACCAAATTGGTGGGAAATGAGGGGAAATTCAAGACAAATCAAGACAAGATAAGTAAATTACCATTGTATCCTTATTTAACAAAAGATAAACAAGTTTTATAATCAGGACATAAAGGTCTATAAGTTTCAATTCCCTCCTTTGATAAATTAGGAAAACAAACAAGGGAAAAGAAATCTAATTTCTCTTCTATTCTTTTCT
>JANZXV010000006.1:9569885-9580228 GCA_027576455.1 Erythroxylum roigii
ATATATTGTTAATTATTAAATCAAAATTCATTTGAAAATTATATATTTTAAAAATATATTTTAAATTTAATTACATTTATTAATAATTATTAAATTAAAAATTAAATTAAAATTGTTGTTATTATTTATTATTGTGATTTTTTGAGACAGAATTAAAAACATACAGTACAACTGTATAATATGACAATGAACTATTTTGTAATTTTTAAAAAAATTTAGAAACTATTTTATAAATTTAAAAAATTACCTGAAATAGTATTTGGTATTAACCGGTACCAAGTCCGGTACGGTATTCGTAACATTAGTTGAATAGGAAGTTGGGTTTTATAAAAGAGTTGTCGTAGAATTGAGAGAGAAGAAATGATTAAATTGACTAATATATTTTTTAGATTAAATTTATGAAGAAAGTAATCTAAATATCAAGGGAGTGTCGAGATTTAGAATTCAAGTAAAATGCTACTCTAGGAAAAATTTTTACTTTCCTAACTACTCAAAAAAATAAACCAAATGTGATAATATAAATTAAAAAAAAAAGATTACTTTCTCCCGCAAGAACCAAATTCAACCAAACAAGGCCGTTGTGTTTGAAGATCGAGGAGGTAGTTGTTGATATGTTGTAGTGACGAAGAAATGCGGAGAAGAAAAGTAGAAATTTGTTGAAAAGATGAAAAGAGACTTCGGTGAACCAATGGTTATGGGCATTCTTTTTGACCTTTGTAAATTTCATTTGTAGTGTATATATTTAATAAAGGGTTAAAATTAAGTAATATTTTTTTAGCCGAAAAATGACAGAGATGCCAAATTAAAGTTTAACTTAAATGTTTGTAAAATATTAAAATCATTTTTAAATAATTTAAAATATTTAGGATAAAATAAAATTCTAATGATGACCCCTTCAGAATTTAAAGCTGTTGGATGGAGAATTGTCCAAATGTACCAAAACCTAATGAGAGTAGGCAACGGAAGTGTTGAGGGAAGATGCACTTGTCGTCAAGGAGATGACGCTATTGGAAAGTAGGCATTGGTTAAGAAGAAGTTATTGTACAGAAAATTGAAAAATCTCCTTATAACGCAAAAACGCACTTGTCACTGAAGCAATGATACCGGGACGTGCACTGACATCCAAACTTTATAGCGTAAGCCGTAAAGTAAGGTTCGGTGGTTGGAGTCGAAACGTGGAATTTCTCAGCACTCCATCACTCTTCACCTTCTCTCTCGTGGACGAAACTAGATCTTCTATCCAGTTTTACTTTGATTTATTTTATCTCGTAAAATTTTAGTTATTTATTTTGCGAGATCCACGTGAGTTTTATGCGGACCTCACATAAATAAATGGTTAAGATTTATTGGACACAATAAGACACCATAATATTGGACAGGAGATTTGAACTCCTCGCAGACACAAACACACACGTTATATTCTCAACTCTATTCCTCCAAAGCCAACAAAACCATCAAAGCTGTAGCTTGGTCTGTTGGTTATATGCGTAGTTTTAGTCCAGGTGTGAAAGGCGCTGTGTCTACGATGATGATCGCATTCCCTATTCAGGAATGGAGAGCAGTGAGAATGAAAGAAGGTTTCACCGCATCTCCATCCATTCCTTTGCCGCACCTCAGCCCCATCAGGTTTTCTTCTTGGGTTATGCAGTTCCATTCTGATTCATTAAACATAAAATGCTATGTTGTCGAAAAAATCTCTGCTAAAGGTATCTGCTGTATCACAAAACACTTCCTGCTTCAGGAAAGAAATCGGAACTTTCAAGACAAGTAAAGTGAACATGTCCGTTAACAACTCAAAGCAAGCACATTTATTTGCTAGAAAAAAGGAAAGAGTTAAGCTGCCGCCCTCTGACGATGCCTATCGTCTCAGTGAATTCCTGCGGCATCCCTATGGAATTCAATCTGTGTTAAACACAAACAGCTTTCAAAGTTTCCAATCACTTGATGCCAACACATACAGATGCATTTTGCCAAAAATTCAACTTCTTAACTTTGAAATGGTTCCAGTGCTGGAGTTACGTGTGACCCCGACCAGTGAAGATTGTATTGTCGAAATGCTTTCTTGCCAGGTTTTCTATTGACTATTACTAGAGTTAATACAAGTTGATTATGCCCCGCTCTTGGTTTAGCTTATTCCACTTTGTTGACATTCACATATCGTCAGATATCTAAAGGCCAGTAATAGGAAATGGAAGCTCCTAAGTCGTAGAAAGACTTTGAGAGGCATCCTCTTGAAATGTAAATTTATTATATAAAAGTCCACGTATAACCAGTGAACTGAAGGAGCATATGTTCTCCTATCTCAATAAAACTCGAGTGATCTGTCCATACTTAATATATGACATCTTTGTATATTACGATAATTTTGAATACATAGCTTCTTGAGTTATCAACACTAGTAAAGGCCTAATTGTTAACATGCTGGTTTTCTGATATCATTTGCAGTTTCGATATTTGGAGCCTGCAGATCGCAAAGATGATGATATTTTAGGTACTTAGCAAATCCTGCTACTTACCAAGATGGTAATGGTAACACTGTAATGAGTTGCTTTAACGCATTGAAAAGAATAATCATGATATTATACAAAATTGAAAATATAAACAATTGCAATATGTTCCTGATAAAAGTAAAACTGTTGACTTGTGATGGTCAAAAGGATGTGATAAAAGAGTGAATTCAATAAGTTTCTCTTATGATTAGGAAGTCTTATGCAGAAAATACAAGATTTTTGTGTATTATTGCAGCCAGTAATATTGATGTATCTGATTCCTTTTGAACTTGGCTTTCACGTTGCAGCTTCCTTGAAGAATCACATCACATGGAACACAAATGATATAGAACAATTCGTGGAGATTGATTTCATGTTGAGTCTTACACTTGAGGTGACTGATATTTCAGTTATTGATAATAAAAATCGCTAAGGAGTCTACGGGTTGCTATTGAAAAAGTTTGCAAGTTTTTAGTTCTTGATTGGCTGTTTTTCAAGCAATAGTAGGTTTCTCAGTTATAAAAAGCAACAAAAACAGCTGTTAAAATCAGTCACCTTACATGAAAATGGTAGAGGATCAGAATGTTTCTGATATAGCCTGCTAAGATCCTGCCCCAGAATGACCTCAATTACTTCATTATTCTCTTGGCAAAGTATTGAGGTTTTGA
Organism: Erythroxylum roigii; assembly: GCA_027576455.1. Classification (NCBI taxonomy): domain Eukaryota; kingdom Viridiplantae; phylum Streptophyta; class Magnoliopsida; order Malpighiales; family Erythroxylaceae; genus Erythroxylum; species Erythroxylum roigii. The sequence continues at coordinate 9,573,043 of JANZXV010000006.1, forward strand.
CGTATACAATGTTAGTTTTTGGTCATCCGAGAAACTTTGTCATACTATTTAATACAAATAAGACAAATGAAATTGCAGAAACTTTTCGGTATTTTTTAAGTGATTTTGATATCGTTGATCTACATTTTTCTGAACTGATAAGATGGCGTCCATTTTGGGCAGGTGGACACAATACCGTTTGTTCTGCTTCCAATATCTACTGTGGAGGTTCCTGGAAATTTGTGAGTCCTTAAAACAAAATTCCGATCACAAGTCTATGTATTCGGTAAATTATCAGTCAGCCAGCCTGTAGGAAATGAACTTATCTGGGGAATAGTTTGACACGTTAAGATATTTTTTTGAACACTATCCTCGTCTCGTCTAGAGATAGGATAAGTGAAAAAGGTTTTGTTATCATTTCTGTTTGCCGTAGACATGGATCTAAGTAGGCAATTGTCCCAATTCGATTAATGGAAGCCTTGTGACGTGCAGATTAATGCAAACTCTAGTGGATAGAGCTATACCAGTTTTCCAGCGACAACTAATCCAGAATTACAACAAGTGGGCTCGTCAACAACATCAAAATGTTGCTTGAAAAGTCGGCTATGGATGCTTTCACATCCAAGATGAACCCTTCTTCTGATACTTTCGTATTCTTGTACGCCACATCTATAATAGTTCAAACAAAGAATGTTTATGCGAATTGTAGAGTTGAGCGTGGTTTAGAACTTGTTTGATTGTGATTTAAGCCGAGATCCTATGCTACTAGCTAGCATTTAGGACATGATTTACATGTTTTTTTATATCATTAAAGCCTTTCAGGCCAAGTTATGATAATTATATACCTCTAGTTACTCCCTTCAACTTAATAAGTCTATTGTTTCTTAATTAGAGATTTTTTCTTAAATATTCTCCTTCTATTGTATGAAGTAATATATTGCTCTTATTCTTTTTTTTAAGCATAATAATATGCTATGATTATAATATGAAATATATGGAGTAATTACGAATTGCAATTCTATGTAATACTTAGGGAGAAAAAAAAAAAGCTACATCCCATGAGCTCAGTAATTAAAAAAATCAAGGTTAAGGGCCGTGTGGCTTCAATATGAACATGAAAATGGAAGGCTAGCAAGTTCAAAGTGAACAATAACAAATTTAGACTTGTAACTAGAGGAGTTTGCGAACAAGTTAAAAGGTACCCAAAATAGTTGTATGATTATGAGTGCAATTCAGTATATTATCTTGCTACATTACAAGAGAATACAAAGTCCAAATGATCCTCGATGCTATGAATTGAATATATTAGTGGAGAGTTACACGAGAAGTAAGCATATGAAATCTTAAAAGATTCTATAGCATATGAAATCTTAAAAGATACTATTTGAAATCACTTGTTTACATAAACTTACACGAGCCTTGATGGTTAAAAACTAGAGACTAAACTCAAAGGGTGTGGTTGAGTGACAGAGACTCATCCATCCTTAACCAAAGGTCAGGGGTTCGATCATTGACTTTGGGTATGGAGCATCCTTAAATCTTTAGGCCAGTTGTCCTACCCTGTGAGGTGCCTATAAACCAGCGAGAGGATTAGTCACTGGGTCCGCCGATGGATACCCTGGTCTAAGACCAAAAAGAAAAAAACTAGAGACTAGACATAAACAACAGTACTCAAAGGGTTTGAGGAGAGATGAAATTGTCAATTAAGATGAAAATATACAAAATTATGATGCTTTAAGCTTTGTGTGAGCTATTGATTTTGTGAAGTCTTTTAGGATGTTGACTAATTTGTTCAAAACTTTGTATGTATATTTTTTGTCCTATTTATTTATCATTTGATTTGCTTACTTTATTTTGTCTTTTGCCCATAGACTAGCAAAATATTAAGTTTAGAGTATTTCATAAGTAGAATTTATGCAATTTAAAATTAAGACATAATGATTGAATTAGATGTTAATTGAACTTTCATATGATTGACATAAGATAAAGATATTTTTGAAATTATATGAATTTCTTATGCTTAATAAAATAATTTCATAGGTTCATAGTTATCACAAAGATGTCGTTAACTTGTTGAAATACGTTATTGATGATTGAAATGAATAGTATTCACATTAGAAAATTTTATTGACAACATAGGAAACATGAATTAATTGATTAAAATAGGTGATCAATCTCATTTAAATCAAAAGTCTTAGAATTATTTAATATTGACTCTCTATTTTTTTTTGCTTTTTATTATTTTAAATGATATTTTTAAACAATTACAATCTTTTTTATTCAAATAAATTAAGACTTAAAATAATTTTAGTAATTAATAATCACAATTGTCGATGAGACACTCTTTTCATTATTATATTACTTGTTATGATAACATGTAATAGAAAATTCACGACATGTATGTGGCAATTTTTACTATCCTAAAGACAGCAACAATGATAAGAACAAATTAAAAAAAAATGAAGATTCAAGTTAACAGATCTTAGTTTAGAGATAAAGCAACATATTGAAATTGATCATGCAATTGATTTAATGACTTATATGACATCCAAAAAACGTAAATCCACTAAAATTTCTATTTCCATTTCGACTGAAGTTCTAACTTACGAAAGCTTAACTAACGAGGCATTCAGAAGGAGGCACAAGTCACGTCTTCTATGAATAACTAGCATTCTTTGTAAGAGGAATACTTTTTAGGAGAGTGAAGCATTAGTAATAAAAGATAGTTTCCCTCCATTTCTTTATTTTAGGAGTTATTCATTTTATATTTTCATGTCAAATTATGTCTTATCTTGAATATCAATTGTAGCAAAAATCAATAAAAGTTGCTGAAAGAAAATTGATTTGGACACTCCATTACAAGAAAGAAACATTCAGATATCATTAAATTTTTTTTTTGGTGAAGTTGAAAGTAATTTAAAAGGGTTATCTGGCTTCTCCTCTATGAAATTTGCTTTCTAACTTGTTGCATTGTGACTTGTACATCTATATAAATTGATGTTCTATTTTCTTTTTGCTTAAAAACTCTTTAATAAGGTAAAGCTTAAGGTTCACGTTCTTAATGCAAAGAAATCGAGTCGGGATTCGATCTTATGTGCAGCTAAATAATTACGTTTTGATTTCCTAAAAACCAAAATCATTTTAAATTCTATAAATTGATTAACACATAAATAATAATAAATACTAGTTATGACCAATTAAGATCTAATATCTCATATTGATCCTTATTTATTAAATATTTCATATTTAATTATAAAGTTTCTTAAACTTTACAATCATATTTAAGATTAGAAAACTTAAACTCCTTTAATTTATCTTTAATTTTCTAATTAAACAATTTATATTTATAGATTAAGATTAGCATCTAGCAACACATCATGACCATCAAATATTTAGGAATGTCAAATTGATTTTGACTAACCTTTTGTGCATGATTTTTCTGTATAATTCAATCATTTCATCATATTATCTTTCGACTGAACATAAAGCATGAAATTAATGTCTACTCTACTTTAAGTCTAATCATCTTAGTTCTCCACCATTAGTAATTTATTTAATTAATGATATTTGTAAATTACTTTACAAAGTGTCATTCACCTTGGCATAGATTTTCTGAATCAATTCTAATCGAGAACAATGAAACATTATTCCTAATTACCTTAAGGTGATAAATCCTATATGGATCACTCAACTATCTCTATATAGTTTATGTTATATCCAATGACTACCAACTGAGCTACCCTTAACTAGAATAGGCCATAAGTAGTATCAAAATATAACAATCCCTATACAAGATAACTTTGGAGATCTTAAGTCAAATGATCACTTATACAATCATCACAATGAGAATTTCCAAAAGACATACAAGTAATGCTCTAAATGGATTTTTGATATATGGTCAGTTCAATAAACTTGTTCTTTAATAAGGACCCACACATTTATTTAAGTATCTCCATACTTTGGCCCATAGATTTGTCTAATTCCTTCATAAGAAAAAAAATTGTGCTAGTCATTTTATGCTTTTTCGATATCAATAGAAAATGACTAGGAATAATTTAGGGATATATTAATGCAATACGAATCTCGTAATTATGATCTCATCATAATTTCATTTTAATTCATATTTATCTCATGGACTTTATTATATACATCTGAATATGTATAAGATAAAGAATGACTTTCAATTATTTTATCACTAAACTATAACCAATCGATTAGCTGTAGGGCATAAATTAACAGTCTCCTACTTATATTAAGACAATCATTTAAGTATCTTATACCATATCACTAAATGACAATCATACTACTACTGGGACAGTGTCTTAATAAAAGAATTTTACAAGATTTTCTATTAGAACTTGCTTTAATCTTATAACATTCATCTTAATTATCATCATAATTAAGAGAAACTGCCTAAATATATAGTTGGATCTTGGATGAAACTTTAGCTCCTTTTTTTATGCCCAAAGGCTCTAATGTTCTACAATACATTATTATCTTGGACATTACAAGGAACTATATAAAGTTCAATAAGGAATTTATTGATCAAAATAATCTTTATCATTAAATGAAAAATGTATTATGACTTAATTAGCAACCATTGCTACATTAGAACTTTTTCAATTTTAAAATGATATTGTTATAAGTAAATAGACCTTAATTAGGATTTACTTCTAAAGTTAATATCCATACAACCTTGAACTCAAATATAAACTCATACATAGAATAATGGATATCTTTAGTACTTCATAAGTATTAGATATCTCAAATGCTAAATATCTTTAGTACATTATCTATGTACTTTGACTGAGAATAGGTAAACAACTTCCAAGCTATCTCTATATATTTAATTCTTAGAATTAAGTTGTTACTTTTTCATATCTAATAAGAGTTGTTCTTGAATTATATTTTCAACAATTGAAAATTAGAATTGTTTTTCTCTATTAGCAATATGTATCCGTATACTCTTGCTAAAGATGACAACTATATTCCCATTAACCTTCTTACAGACATGATAAAATCACAATCATATCCAAAATAAACTATTTGAATTCATCATAAAAGTGAAAATTTCAATGTCTCATATCCTTTTAACTATACATCAAATGCATCAACAAAGGCACTAGTTATAATTAGAAGTATTGTCATGAGATTTGAACTTTTCAAATTTTATCTTACTCCTACTACTTATCTTAAGAACTATTCTCCTATAAGTATTTAATGAAACAAACAATTTGTTTAAGAGGTTTGTAAGATTATATCCAACCTTTTGAATATCTCATAACTTTTTATTATTGATTTTATTTATAAACTTATTGGATAATATGTAACCAAGCATCACTTCCCTAAATCATTAACTTTGACTCTTTTAAAGTCTTAGCATTCCATATCTAATATAAAATCTTGCTAATTGATTTAAATGAAACTATTAAAGATAAGTTATTATATTAGGCATAACTATAGAAGAAATAAATATTGCATTATAAAATATCTCATATTGTATATTCCTCCTTACACAAATTCATACTCATATGGATTTAGGTTATGAAGGTGTTTACTAGAGAATCTCATTTCTTATAAATAACTGAAAATTTTTAAATCTCATCATATCGATCTCGTCGAAATTTTTTAGCATTTGTAATGGTTAATTTCTATTGTTAAACAATTTGAACTTTTTAAAATTTTTAAATAAATATTTCATTTAATAAATATGACTATATCATATAAAGTCATTAGTAATCTAATGAAAAACAATTATCATCCTTTTATGAATTGTTATCACATCACATGTATAAGATTTAGTAATTCAACACGGTCATCATTCTTTCACTAAAGATTGGTTTCATTTTTCTTTAATCCAATGTGATGGGGATCAAAATACTGACCGAATGGCTTCAGATGATGTTAGCAAATTTTCTTGAGACCCATTCCAAAGAATTGGAGGTCCAATGACTAGAGCAAGAACAAAACGAATGAAAAAAGCTTTGCAAGGATTGATCATGGAGATGCAAGAAAAGGAGGCTGTTATTGAAGCTGCTAGGACATTACCAAGATTAATTACTTATCTTCATGCACAAGATGTTGGACAAGACTTAGTACATGGTGAACCAAGCTTGGAATCCAAGATACAAGGTTGATCATCATGCATGGGTATGAAGGAAGCCCAAAATGTATAATTATAATCAAGCCCAAATTTACATTTTTTGAGTGAATAACGCCTTATTAACACTTATTTATTAATAATTTCGTTCAATCTTGATAAATCAGATTGTCTCCTTAATTTAGGAGATATCCACATTCAAGACTAATTTGCATCCTCAAATTAAAATTTCATTTCTTATTTAGGTCTTTCCTACTTAGGTATGAACTACGAATAGGTAAGAAAATCATTTCCTTATAGGATTAGGATATTATGATGCCTATTTAAATGACCATCTGATGTATTACGAGATCATCATCACTCTTAATAAAATTGGGTTATTTTCCAGCAAGCTCTGCTTGTTCTTTTGTGTTCTTGGTGGAATACAAATCTGACTTATCAAGGGAGTGATCAACCTTTGTGGCATCTTAAGATCAGGTTTTTAAGTACTTAACTTCCTTAAGGTTCTAATCTAGTCATTCAACTTGTTTTCTAGGATTCTGGGCACGGATAACAAATGGATCAAAAGTTCCTAGGGCAAGTTGCCTAGTGGGTTCGTATTATTTGGTATCAGAGCCTTAGATTTGTAAAAATCAGGTTTCTATCCTTTCGTTATCATTGTTTGGTGTTTGTTTCCTTTGTCCTTTGTTGGAGTCCTTGTGATTTACAATTTCAGTTCATTCTTTTACCTAAGTTCAGTTTCAGATTCATTGCAATCCTTTGTTGCTGTCTTTTAAAGATCAAATCATTCTTTTCATTTTGAATCAATTTCATTCTCAAAAAAAGAAGAAGAAGAAAACCACGTTTAAAAAAAACAAAGCAAAACAAAAAACACAAAAAAAAAACAAAAAGAAGAGAAAAGAAAAGAAAAGAGACGTTGTGAATTGATTTATGTCTCTTGCATCTAATTGAGTCAGCTATTAGGATTGCAATCTGATTCACTTTTTGTTGGACCCCGTTTCCGGAGCCCAACATTAGGAGTCCTAAACCTTGAGCTTATTACCCTATAGGGTCAAAACCAACATTTCCCAAAGGTGGTGTGCCCACACCAGTTAAACACCAAAATCT
>JANZXV010000006.1:9606255-9629605 GCA_027576455.1 Erythroxylum roigii
GAGACCCTATTCTATTAACCTCTTTGGGCTTCTATTGAATCGAGAAATGGGTTTGATTGTCCATTTTTTGATATAATAATATCTAAGGTATCTTCCGGATAATTCAAATCAAAGCAATTGGATGTCCGACTTGGGCTTAGATGACATGGCTGATCAATAGTCCTCCAAAAAGGTGAATACAGAACAGATGTGTCCTTTATGAAATTCTATCACATGGTAAGCATCCTCTAATCTCGTAACTGGGGCATATGTTTGCTCCGTTGCTGTTATTATACTTTGATTCATAAATAATTGAACATTAATATTCAAATATTAACATTCATTAATATGCAGTTCCAGTATAAAATTGAATTTTATCCAATATTATAGAAAGTCTAGCCTTAGCAGAACTAGAGGAGAACAAATTTTAAATGTTATACACAAACATAGAATATGGAGACTCATATTCATTTTAAGTAGCTCGAAGCTGCAAATATAACTTGTGAGTTTCAATATACAAGATATCATACTGTTTTACAATCCAATATGCGAGTCCAGACATCGGAAAGACAGAAAATGTGATAACGTGTTTATATTCTCAAATAAACAAGTGGTGTGATTAGTAAACTGCCAGAGATAGTAGCAGAAGCATACATGAAAATTACTATATAAATCCAGCTGCAAGTTTCCTAGAAGAAGAAAACGAGTTCCAAACATCGTTTCTTCAGTCATGAACCAAAAACCAACTTAGGAAGAAATTACTCAAAATATACCAGATAATGTATTTCAATAAAGTAGATAAATATATAACATGCTCGAAAATGTTAAATTACTATATTCAACCATCAATGAAATTTAGAATGCCAATTCATTATCACCTTGTTTAAAAATTATCAATTTAAAAGAACAAGGAGTAATTACCGTTTATCCCCTGCATAACACCGCTGACAACATGCTGGGCAGCAACGTCATAAACATGGCGAGTTGTTGTCGCCGGACCAAACACTCTATCTGCCAGTTAAGAATAATACAGAAAATCAACTTCATTTATTAATAAGACAAAGGACAAAGAACGGTTTCGTTTCAACTGCCTAAGTCCAAAAACTTGAGAATGGAGAAAAATAACATGAAAATGTGCATACAGTAAATAAAAATAAGCACTAACCAAAACCGTAAGCAATTGAAGAATTGTACTCGTTCCTTACTGTATAATCCCCATCTGCATACCATGCTATCTCGTCTCCTCTGTTGATCTCCCTAGGGCTACACGGGCAACAAAAGTACAAAACGGTCACCAAAACATAGAATGACAGACAGATCAGTAACTGCAAGACAGCTCAATAAAAGTCAAAGCAATAAACTACCTGAGAGGACGGAATCTAACGGTTACAGTGACATTTTCCTTAGCCTTACTAGTCCCCGACCGGTCAAAAGTGGGACCAGTATTCGGACTTGGACCGGAGCTAACCGGAGAGCTTGAATGCCTCGACGAAGTCGCCGAGGGAGGCGTTAAAGGTCTTACAGCGGACTTAGCGGGCAACGGCGGTGGCGGTTGCGCTGGGGACTTTCGTGATCGGAAGGGAGAAATGGAGGGGCGGTGGGACCTAGCAGAAGCAGAAGACATAGAGAAGGGTGACGGTTGAAGGTAGAGAGAGAAAGACAAAGAGTGAAAGAAGTGTGAGGTGTTGATGAAAAAGCGCCGGCAGCCGCTGCTTGGTACTAGTAGTACTATTGCTTGATGCGGACATTTGTTTGGCTTTGGCGCCCTCCCTCCGTTTCCCTCTGTGCTTCCAAATATTGTTTATTTTGAAATTTTGAACTTTTCTTTTAATTTTATATTAATTTAATGACATTCTATTTCTTAGTTAAAATCACTTCTAGTTGTTGGTCTTAACGAAATCATCCTATTAAAGTAATATATGTTGCCTATTTTAAATTAATTGAGTATGATTATATATAATATATCATAATTAATACACATAATAAATTTGTATTATAATAAATAAATTAAAAACGCACTTTTTTTTCAATCTAATTAATTAAATTAAAGCTCGGGGGTTAATCAAATTAATTAAACCAGGTCCAAGGCTGTCAGGGTGGACCGAACCGTATCCATGATCCGACACCCAACCCGCCTCAAAATGTCTGGTTGGCGCCATATTGCTCAAAGATGAATAAGCCCCCCACCATTTCAGACATACAGAAACCATTACTCTATCAGAGGCAGTGCGATCGATCGAATCGAGCCCATAGGTGAAAGCAGAAAACATGAATGACGTGCCATCTCCAATGCTTATCGATGGAGACGAGAACCAGAAGAAAGACAGCTTCTTGAAAGCCAACAACAAGGGCAAAAGCATCGTCGCAGCCTTAGACTCTAAACCCACTCCCTGGGTCGAGAAGTATCGCCCTCAGTCTCTCTCCGATGTCGCCGCTCACCGCGACATTGTCGACACCAGTTATGAGTCTTCTCTGTCTCTCACTATCTAGGGTTTAGCTTTTGTGCATATTCAGAAGTTCGTATAGTGTTGGAATGCCAATCTTTTGTAGGATTTTTAGTAATGCAATTTCGGACAGTTTTATACTTAGAAATTGCAGGAAGTGTTTCAAATTAGGGGATATTCAAATAACTAATCTTTATTGTGTAATAAAATTTTCATCTTGTGTATATCGTGCTTAACGTCTGTCTCTGTCTTTTGTAAATTTTTTATCTTTTTTTTTGGGGAATAGTTGATAGGCTCACCAGTGAAAACAGATTGCCTCATCTCTTACTCTATGGCCCTCCTGGGACGGGTAAAACGTCCACCATTCTTGCTGTGGCACGCAAACTATACGGAGCACAGTACCACAACATGATTTTGGAGCTTAATGCATCCGATGACAGGGGAATTGACGTTGTGCGCCAACAGATACAAGACTTTGCTAGTACGCAGAGCTTCTCATTTGGGTACTTCCCTTTAGTTTGATTTTAATGTTTGTATTATGTAAATTGGTAGTTCCATACTCTAAACTGACTACAGTTGGATCTGATTGATCACTGACCTTTTCACTTACACACAGACTCACAGTGCATTTTTGTTTTCTGTTATTGCTACACTTTCGTGGCAACATATTATGTTACAGTTTTACTTTTTTTTTTCCAAGAAGATCCTGTGCAGCCCTTTTGGTTTGAAAATGTTTGCTCTGGGCAGTATCTTTTAACTGATTGCTAAATGTGTTGATGCTTTCAGCTCTAAGTCATCTGTAAAGCTGGTCCTACTAGATGAGACAGATGCCATGACAAAGGATGCACAATTTGCCTTGCGTAGAGGTAAAAAGTGTGAATGGTCAATTCTCGTTTGTCCCAAAATCAGTTTACTATTTGTCATAACCAATATTTATATGTTTCTTCACCCTGCAGTAATTGAGAAATACACTAAGAGTACTCGCTTTGCACTTATTTGTAATCAAGTGAACAAGATTATTCCAGCCCTACAGTCTAGATGCACTCGATTTCGGTTTGCTCCTCTTGATCCTGTGCATGTTGTTGAGCGACTTAGATATGTTATAAAGGTTGAAGGGTAAGTAATATTTTCCTCTGAAGCCATTGCTCCTTTGAAGTCTCATCTATTGGGGGCTGTAAAGACTGCTTATGTTTCTACAAGGTTGATAAACCCCAGTGCATGCCATATAAGTTTCTTCTAATAACTGATCATCTTTCTGGGTTACAGAAATTTGAGATCATAAATGGTCTTAATTTGCCCAGGAAGTTTGAAAGAAAACCTTTTGCTTCTTGGACCATCTATCTGCCTTATTTCATTCCTTAACATTTTTACCTTGAATCAGGCTTGATGTAACTGAGAGTGGTTTAGAGGCACTTGTACGGCTTAGCAATGGTGACATGAGAAAGGCTTTAAACATACTACAGGTTCTGAGATTTGTTTAATTTCATGTTTTCAACAAAAGGAATCATTTTGGTGTTGTAATTGCATTTTAGGCTTTTCGCATATTGGGTATATGCATTTGTATTTTGGTGTGACTCAAAGCCAATAACTCATAATTCAAAAAATGTAAAATATCTTTTGTTCAGATTATGTTCCTCTGTTAAATGTGGAATGTACCGTGTCATCATTTTGTCACTGTAAACTGGTATTCTTTTTCGACATATGTTTTAGTGGTCCCGTCTTAGTATTGTCCTCGTCATGACTTTCTGTCCATCTAGCATAACAAAAGCCTTAAATGCTAATACGAGCTTAAGTTTCTCATTCTGTTGATGGAAAGGAAAACCATTTGCCTTGAGACTTCAAAATGTATGGTTTATGTGATCATTGTCCTGTATTCTATATCATGAGATCTATAAGCAACTGTTTGCCGTGTGTGGTCCCATCCACCACCTAATTCTTCTGGAGTGCCAGTTTGAATGCTGATAGTCTTGTAAGTTAGTCAGTATGCATGCAACTTGTTCTGGCCCTTCACTCTATTCTTCATATTCTCTTTATATGGATGCGTCTTTAATGCAAAGAGAGCTTTTTATTATGCTTTTCATTTTGTTTTTGGTCGTTAATAGAAATTATTCAGTGTTATTTAAAGAATATCTATATCTCTTAAATTGATTTCACGCACATTCTATCATCTGTTGGTCAATTTTCTTTGTAACAACAAATTTGCATTGTGAAATCTTATTTCCTGATAAATGCAGTCAACATACATGGCTTCTCAACAAATTACAGAAGAAGCTGTTTACCTATGTACTGGAAATCCATTGCCCAAAGACATTGAGCAAATATGTTACTGGCTTCTGAATGAAACCTTTGCAGAAAGTTACAAAAGTATTCACTGATCTGTTTGCCCATACACTGCCATTTGTTTTCATATATGTTATGTTGTGCAAACAATGATTGTGATTGCTACTAATAATTTCTCATACTTCCTAGGAATTTCTAAGATGAAGACAGCAAAAGGATTGGCCTTGGTGGATATTATTAGAGAAGTGACAATGTAAATGAAATGCTTTAGCTATTAACTTCTTTAAACTTGAATCAGTTGATCCCATTTCATTCCATTCCATCAGGTTTGTTTTCAAGATTCAGATGCCATCAGATGTTCGAGTTCAGTTGATTAATGATTTGGCTGACATAGAGTATGTATTTGCACGTCATTTAACCTTTGTCTTTATTGATTGGTTTTGCAAATGCCTGCTCACAATGTATCTTCTTTCTAATTGACATTTGTGATAGTGTATGTGTCATCACATGCTTGAAAAACATGTAAACAAGGACAAAATGATGATGTTTAACAACATTCAAAATGCTGAATTCATCATGACCCTAAAATCTTGCACAGATTGAATTATGACTTTTTTAAAAATTTTCAGGTACCGATTAAGCTTTGGGTGTAATGATAAGCTACAACTTGGATCACTCGTTTCTTCTTTTACCCGGGCTCGATCTGCGCTTCTTGCTGCTGCAAAGTAGCAAATATATGGTTTTATCTTTCCTGCATTTTCTGGTTTAAACCATATACATTAGCTTTGGGTCTTGAATATTTGGAGTATGTAAAATCTCGACTCTGTAATTCAAAGTGTTTAAGGGTATCAGTCAAGTCTCTTAAACTGTTATTTTGTAGGACTTGGAGCTCTTGATCTTGTTAGTCAAGGTGTATATTGTTATCATTTTGTTCATGCCCTCGGTATTACCAGTAGCCGAGCCCCTGCTTCATTTTTCTCGCGTCTGCCAAGGCCTATAATGGCTTTAAAGATTGCATATGGAAAATTAGTAGTTTAATCATTGCCAGATTTAAATGTGCAAATCAAGCTAACAATAATGGCATTCAATTTGCCCATAATGTACTAGGCATGCAAATAACAACTCATTACAAGTAAGACATTTCAGTCCTACCTTTTCAAGTTTAAAAAAACCTTGATGTGATGTTTTCCAATGCTAATTGTTATCTCTGTTTTGAGCCTAAGGAGTGACCTGTACAACAAAATTCTGTAATAGCTTTTACGTTTTCCTCCTAAGTGTCTATGTGAACAACCCGTTGTCAGTTTTCAACCTACAAATTATCTCGTCTTTTAAAATTTACATGGTTCTCTTATGCAAGTTTTTTTTACTACAAAAAATGCACCTCGAATGACCCAAATACTTACAAGTAGACTATTGCATCTGCATATGATAAAAGATGAAAGAACATTAGTTGTTCTCCCCACAGCCTTTGAACGGCATTCGGCACCTATTATTAATGCAAGCTTGCTGTATCTAATATCAACAACGCAGCTACTCCACAAGTACCTTGTTTCTGTTTAAACGCCATTAATCTTGTGTCCTGTTGGACCAGATAATCTCGATTTCAAGAGATCTGGATGATTCGTCCTTGGTGCTTTCGTGGTTGAGACTAAATATCCCACTGTATACTCCTTCTGTCACAACTTTGTCGATTTGGATGGTCACTCTTCCCAGGGTTGACTAAAAAAAGAAAAAAAATCATAATTCAAATCTGGTATAAAAGTAAACTTCAACCAAAAAGAAGTTACAGGCAGGCACCAGTGTGACAACTCCAGCAATTGAGTCCACTATTGACCAACATATTAAAATCATCTACATTGAACCTTGGTTACCTTTCCAAAAGTACTCCTGTTTTTGCATATAATGTGAAGCTTTTGCCCCCTTGGCGGTACATCAAAGGCCCATGTGAATCCTTCTTGCCATTCAGGACAGTTAGAATGGCTCACAACCTGAAAACATTGGCATCCTTAAGTGTGAGATGTAGCTACATATTGACGATAAGAAATTGCATGTATAATCAGTATTTTGGTTTGCTTCTAGTAGTTGTACAACATAATTCTTTTTTGAACATCTTGAACTTTGGCAGAGAAGTTTTTCTTAATTTCAAATATAAATCCAAATATAATACCAATCATTATGAATCCACTAAGTCCAAGCACTTCTTCTTCCTCAGTACAAACAAACCTGAAGAAATTTTCTTGCGATTCCAACAATATGACAAGTTGTGCACCACACTAGTAGGTGGTCAATCATTGGTGGGAAAAGAAAATTTTAACTCTCCAAGTATATCCGAATAAGAAGATCCATCGACGACAGCCACTAGTTAATGGCTAAGTTATGGGCACCCAAAAAATATAAAATGTACCTTAGTTTGTCGTGCAGGTCCATTGCCTATTGTCAATCGGCAAAAAGCATTTATAGCTCCCAACGCCTGCCTTAGATTGTTTCCACGATTAACTGTGACAGTCAAACAACCAGGCAAACAGTGCAACAATGAATCTGCTCTATCATGGAAACTTGGTGGACAGGTCTTCATCAGTGTTTGCAGAATGGGAATGGCTTCGGCAGCTATCATTGCCTGAGATTTTGCAATATCTATTGGCATGGTGGACCAAGACTGTTTCAACAAACATAGGGTCTCCAATGCAGACTCCTGAGCAGCCTCACAACCAGACTTTAGTGCATTTACCAAATGTGGGATACACAACGTAGCTGCTTCAGAAACATGGAGCTTAGGGAAGTTGGTGAATATGACATTTAAGGTTTTCAAGACCTGTACATTGATAGTTGCTGCAGACCACAACTCCCTCTCTAGTGCAGCTGCCCAAAACAACATGCTTTATATTCAGATCTAATGTAAACTACATTCGAAATAATGAATAAGAAATGAAAAAAGCTACCAGCATTAAATCAAGTTTTGTGTCATTGTTTAGAGCTAGCTATGGTAATATCAACTATAGAATAAACGAACTTCCAGTCCTATTTTATTTCAATTTCCATTTTAACTCTTCTACTTAAATTTTGTCTGAATTCTTGTATATTAAAAAAAAATTCAAGCCATGTTATCAACACAACTGCAATTTTGTCTAATATACAATGTCAAATGTAAAATTAATATTCAACAATACGTTTATTCGTACCAAATATTAATTCAATTATCACATAAATAATTAATAAGAGTTGCAATCTACCGCCAAGACCTGCACTGAGTAATAACCTTAAAGATTTGTGTGATAATTTGAAGTAATTGTTACTGTTCACCACCTATAGTCATAATTCAAATAAATAAATTTATACTTGGAAAACTGTATTGAAAATTTTTAGTATGTAGGTCTTAAATTAGGAGGACTAAAGTAGGAATTTAGGTCAATAAGAGGATTTTTTTTCCCCACTATCTATGCACAAATTACCCTCAAATCCCATCTCCGATACAGTCAACACATCAAGTAATTTTTTAGGACAGCTTTAAATGAGGCTATATACTAAAATATAATGCTAAGAGAGGCTATTGATCTTCAATATTATTAAAGCCCTTAGAGGCACTTGATTTACCATTATACACTTACCTCCAACAAGAAGCAAGTCAATTATTTGATAGAAACAAATCCAAATTATTGATCTCTACAGACGGCATTCCTATAAAGTATATGTAGAAAATATTTTACAAAGGCATATCTTTAATTGTTTTCAATTTAATGATATTCATTATCAACTAGGTGCAGAGATCAGTCAACTTACACTAAAACACCACGATACTATTATCATGAGTTGGTATGTATAAAAGTTGATGATTGCTCCTTTTCATAAATAAGTTTGATATGTTTAGAAGTTGGTGGCTACTCTTAATAACTATTTCCAGTGATGGGGCCCTTTTTTGAAATTTTCCCTACTTTCAGTTTTCAAGCTATAGTCTAAAGGATTGGAGATTTATTGGTATATTAAATCAGATACATGAAATGGTCAACAAAGCATAGCAAAAATCTCTGAACAACGAGAAAATGAGGATGGAATGGCGAAAACTTCCATTCAACTTACCTGTCAAAGATCTAATGAGCTCATTTGATACATACTCTTGGAGGGTGTGGTTAGAAAATAAAAATTTGATCATTGTTGCAGCCTGGTTAGCAACTTCGGAAGTAGAAGACAGCAGAAGTTCCTGCACCACTAATATACCACCTGCTTCAGCAACAGCTCGCCTGTTAGTCCGGCTGTGTATGACAAAGTTCTGCAATGCACAAATTGCTACCATAGTCATTTCTTCAGATGGCTGATCTTCAAGCAAGCTTACAAGAGCACGACATGCTGAAACAGAATCACTAGCCCTAGCAAGTCCTTCCTGCTGGGAGAGGTCTCCAAGAGCCAAAGCTGCAAGAAGTCTACAGGTCTCTGATCTGGTTTGTGGATCTAACAGATATTGTGCTAAAGGTGCAATTGCATATTTGGAAACCTTCATCTCTCGCACTCTAAGGTTGTTAAATAAGGCTTCAAGTAATCTTGCGGATAATTCTTCACATTGATGGGATCTTAACAGGTCCAACAAGGCATCTATCGCACCAGCTTCAGCCATCTGCACTGCACTAGAAGCATCAGTTCTTTCATGAACAAGTAGGGCATTTAGAGCAGTGTTGATAGTGCTCTCAACATTAGAAAGCAACATTTTGACAAGAACCACCAGAGGTGCTTTAAAGTAATATTCTGCTTTGAAGTGCAGGACATTTGAGAGAACTGAAGCAGCAGTTTCCCACAGTTCAAGTGGTGGTTGAGGATCCTCTTGATTGATTATCTTTGCCAACTCAAATATACCACCAGAATTGGCGACTGCCTTTGGCCAGCTTATGGATATCTTTTCCAATGCCTTTATAGCAGTCTGCTGAAGGTTCACTATTCCAATTCCTGCTAGCCGCACTAGTGGAACAACAGCAGATTTTGTATTAATATCCTGTTGAAAATGCTCTTGTGCAAGAAGATGAGATAAAAGTTCTGTGCCCAGCTGCTGAATGGCTTGAGATGGGGATTCAAGAAAAGAAATGAGAGGTTCAATGACATCACTGGGACTGAGTTTCAATGTTGCAAGGCTCTGTGGTTTCTCCAGTATATTTACAAGTGCTTGCAAGGCACTATGCTGTCCCCACAAACTGAAATCTGGACGAAGTAAAACCATAAAAAGGGGTTCCACAATTTTTGCAGCGTCTGAACTTCTAGCAATTGCACCACTGTTTGTCAAAATGCGAAACAGTTCTGCAATTGCGGAGCACAAGGAGATGGGTGCAACAGGAAGCAACTCAATACATTTATCTATAATTCCTCCTTTGACCATATCCATTTTTCGCTGGGCCCTGTCTTTTCCCAACTTTGTCATAGCGCAAATGCTACCCTCAATAAGTCGATAATTTGTCCCACAAACGAAGCTAGGTAGATTATCGAAAACAGCATCACAAGCTGCTGCGAGCTCTACCAGTCTTTCATTGTCCAGTAATTTATCTAAAGCACAGACTGCTGACTCTGTAGCTGAAATTGAATCCGACCGAAATAGAGATACAAGAGGAGGTATATATTCAGAGGCAATCGAATCTTCTCTAAATTTTGCAGTACTAAATAGAATAATGCATAGCTCTGCAGCGTCTCTCTTCAATTCTAAAGATGATGCAGAAGACAATATTTTGTACAGACTATCAAGTGGATAACCTTCCACATCAACGAACAAAGCTGCCTTTGAAGTATTTCTTGAAGCGAGCTTGACCAATGCAGCAAGAGCAACCTCTTGCTCACTCTCTGAAGCCGTGTTAAGCATGTCACAAAGAGGTTGAATAGCCTGCCTGGCTAATTCGCAGTCTCTGATGTTGTCGACATCAAAAAGTTCATGAAGAGCCCTTGCAGCACTAAACCTAGCATCTCTTGATCCCAGACGTAGAACAGCTATTAGTTGATTTAATGAACTCAATGATGTTTCATACCGAATAATATCAGGATTGCTAAATAGGATTCTCAATAGCTCAGCTATAGAGGCCTCTGTAGAGTCCTGGGGACTCAAAGATAGATACTTAGTCAAAGCATCTAGACCTCCAGCTTCAGCAACGGTTAACTTATTTGAATCACTTCCATCAGCAATATGACTTAGCAGTCGAACAGAAATTGGAGGGGCACGTGGCCTATCAGGCAAAGGTTTCAACAGATCCACTAACAGAGGAATAGATTTGCGTGCAACAGAACCTAGTCTAACATCTTCAATTCCAAAAAGTTGTTCCAGAGTAACTTGACCAGGATTTTGCAGCAGAGAAAATTCTTTTGATAAAGCCACAAGGTTTGGCATGTCTGACTCTATATGACCAATCAATGATATTAACCCAGCAACAGCACCGGAATTTGCAATTGTGAGACTTATCCCCTTACTTCCACCGCAGACAAGACTAGCCATTGCCTGGGCAGCAAAATATCTATCAATTATTTCGTCAGATTTCAGTAATTGAACAAGTGAAGGTATAATGCGCATTGTTGTGGGAGACAGCACAACATTTGCATCTTGGAATAAGATGGCCAGAAGCAATGCACTAATCCATATACCCTCTGTATCCCCAAATTCTGCCTGAAAATGAAAGACAGGCATTCCCTTAGAAATCAAATTTTGATGAGATATATGAATGCCAAAAGTGTATAATAACCCATGGCACAGAAGCACAAATTAAAGAATTGCAATAAACAGGAGCTAACATTTTTCAGTTATGAAAGAAAATTAAAGAAGTTAATATTGTAAATTATACACTCCAACTAAAAAAAAATCAACAAATCCTTTTACCTTTCATAATAAGATATGGTTGAACTAACTTATGAATGCATAGACTGGCCAAACTGAATTGCCATTATCACTGTTCACCTCTTCAGAAATTTAAGACCCCGCCTGCTACTTTTACTTACCCAAGCCGAGCTCCATTATAAGTACAGTTTCCTATTGGATTATCTGTCTTAAAATGCTTCATTAATGTACTTAAGGCAAAAGTAATTC
The DNA here is from genome assembly GCA_027576455.1 of Erythroxylum roigii. NCBI lineage: Eukaryota > Viridiplantae > Streptophyta > Magnoliopsida > Malpighiales > Erythroxylaceae > Erythroxylum > Erythroxylum roigii. The sequence continues at coordinate 9,617,998 of JANZXV010000006.1, forward strand.
CTTCATGAAAGCTATGAGTCATCAGTGTTAATCTCATAATATCAAGGATACCAATGAAGAAACCCATCCAAATGACTACAGCATTAGCAAATTGCAAACAATTTCATAATGCTAATGAAACCATACCTGCGAATTTGAAGTATAACTCAAAAGTTTGTCAGAAAGGACCTCAAGTCCACCAGCTTCCATTATGATGAGTTTGTTCTTTACTTGATAAGAAGAGGTGATAGATAACAACCACAGGGCAACAGTACCAGCTAAAACAGTGGCTGGATCAACAAGATCAAACTCATCGACCTCCTGAAATACTGATCTTTCAAAATATACTCTCGGACTTCTCACCTCTATTTCCAAAGATGAATAGCTACAATTTTTCTTCATCATATCCACTAAAGCATATATCAAGGGCTTTGAGTATCCAGATGCATCAAGTGCTTCCATTGACTGCTGTCGGTTCTCTTTCGCTGCACATATAAGTAATGCAGTTCCCCCAACTCTCACTTCTAAACTTGAGGAGTTCATTATTCTGTTGGCTAGAGAACCTATTATTGTTGATTTTGTAATCAATAGGTCACCAAGCATTGCTGGTTGATCCCCACAAAGTCTAGACAAGATCTCTATGGCTTTATCCTGCAGATAAGGTGGCCCTTCAGCTAGGCAGTACACTAGGGATGCCAAACTTGAAGGTGCTTCAGCAAGGGCACACCAAGTTGGGGAAGTATGGTTGACACCTTGTTTCATCCTGGCCAGTGCTGCAATCACTTCTAAAGCATCTGCAGTATCTGCACCATGTAAATCCATTGCATTTAATGAATCAAGAATTGCAAGTACAACAAATCGACACTGTGCATTTCCCCTAAGAACATCACCCACTGGGAAATGCTTCAGCAATTGATAAATAGCCCGTGAAGCATGTTTTCTTCCCTGTAAAGTCCCTTCACCCAGGACTCTTGTCAAAGCAGCTACAACATCTTCAGCAAGGGCTTCAGCAGCAATCTGGGAATCAGAAAGAAGATTGGCCAGAGCAGCAACCGCAGTTTCAGCAGCTTGAATGGAAGATGTTTTAGCCAACCTAATCAAAGGTTTGACATCACCTTCTGCAATATAATGCATCTTGTTAGTAGTTTTAGTCTTCAGTGGACGTGATAAAGCACTCAAAGCTCGAGCTAACTGTGTGGCAACAACTTGAGTATTATCACTGTTCAAAAGCTTCATGCAAGGTTGCAAAATCTCATCAGTTGCAAGACTATCACAGATATCTTGCCGTGTGCTTAATAAATCAGCAAGGACAGAAGCTGCATACTCTTGCGTCTCTTCATTATTTGAGCTCAGAACCTGGACAAGAGAACTTAATGCCTCATTTGCTGCAGATCCCCTGTGCACAAGATCCTCATATGATGCCATTGTAAGCACATGACCAATAACTTTTATTACATGGGCCTTTGAGCTAGGTGTGTCTCCTAGGAGCAGAGCTAATAACTGATTAATTGTTGCAGAATCAGATGTTTGGATAAGCTTCATCAGTGTCATAGCTGAAGCTTCTTGACCTTTAGGTCCACCACTTTTTAAAAGCCATAAAAATGCTGGAACGGCACCTGCACTGTCAACACAGGCTCGGATATCTTCACTATGACAAGACAGATTCCAAAGCACATGTGCAGCATCTTCCCTTGCTTTCTGAGACCCAATCTCTAATAGTTGCACCAGTGGAGGAATGCCTCCAGCAGCAGTAATTGCCCACTTGCTATCATCAACCTGGTCTGTCAAGATTGCCAGGAACCAAACAGCGTACTCTTGATGCTGTTCACTGGATAAGCCCAACAATGATATCAGTAACTGAATTCCTTCTCTCTTTCTAATGGCTTCCCAAATGCCTACTCCATCACGGCATAGGCTGGTTACAGAAAGTATTAGACCCTCTTGAGCATCCCCAACAGCCATCGTTACGAGTCCAATAAGAACCTTCTTAGCTTCTGCATGATCAATACATCTTGACAGGTAGCTATTGCTATAAAGACTTGCCATAGCCTCAAGAACACGCTCTTGAATTAGTTTGTTATCACGAGGTTTCAGTAGCTTTACCAGTATGTTCTCTATCTTTGAAGCATCAAAAGGTTCACTATCCACACTAGACTTTTGTTCAAAGATCATCAAAACATAAGCAAGTGCTCCTATTATATCAGCAACTGGTGCTGATAAGCGAGGGCCACATGACAGCTCTCCAAGATGTAGAATCAAAGCGGACATGCCACCAGATATATTTGCCAACACCTGTGATGCATGAGCCTGCAGAGCCTGGGCAGCCTCTCCTTGCATACCCTCTTTAGAAGGAGCAACAACAGCCCCAATGAGAATATAAATGCCATCTGCATTTATAATAGCTTTCTTAGCAATTACTGACTTGAAGGAAAGAGCTTCCAATGCATCAGCAGCACTGGCGCGAACGAAGATATCATTTTTCTGACCAACAAGTAGAAGCAAAACTTTGATGGCTCCAGAATCAATTACTTTGGGAATGCTATCACTGAAAGCAAGCATCAGACGGGCCAAGAGAGAAGCTGCATTTGACTGCGTAGCAGCATTATCAGAAGACAAAAGGCCCACAATGATCTCCACTCCTCCAGCCACGAGTGTTGCTTGCCAAAAATTGTCCTTACTATCACAAAGATTTCTCAATGCCCCAGTGACAAATCCTTGCACAACTTTGTCCTGCTTGCTCTTTGGATTGAGCTGACCCCATAGAGTTGGTACTACACTTTCTGTAACGAATATTTTCTTACCAACATGGTCATCTGACAGCCCACCAGAAGAAACTTCATATATTGCCTCTGCCGCTGCCTTCCTAGCCTCAATAAATTCAGACTTCAGAAGACAGAGTAAAGGTGGGATGCACCCCCCAAGAAGTACCTTTACTCGTAATTCGTCATCTTTGCATAGGAGACTTAGAGTTGCGGCAACATTTACTTTTGCTCCAGTAGTACCATTCCTTAAAATTGATATGAACAAAGGCATTGCTTGTGAATGGGATCCAATGACTGCCCTAGCTTCTTTTCTTCCTCTGACAAGACCAAGCAATCGTGCTGTGATAAGTTCTTTCTCATGTGCTGACGATACTTTGGCATGAAGTTTCTCAATAAAGCCAGCAACTGTAACCATTGTATTTTCAGGGTTGTCAACCTCTGTTTCTCCATTTGATTCCCTGAATGTAATGTGAACACAATTTCCCAAAATTAACAACAAATCTTACAAGCTAAAGCTCTAAATCTTTTATAAGTCAGGCACTCATTCAAGTTCAGATTAAATGGTTTTGCAATTCAGTGATTGGGTCATTAGAATACAGATTTCTAGCATATTATCCTATGCTATGTTTTAATGCCCCCATTTTCATGCAGGCTATTAAAGAAAATAAATAACCCACTGCAAAGATATAATATTCAGTAACTTTTTTATTTTAGAGAATGTCACTAACCTAGCCTGAGAAGAAGTTGTAAGTTCCTTTGCATGTGATGGAGATATTTTGGCATGTAGCTTTTCGACAAAGCCAGAAACCGTAGTCATTGTTTTTTCTTGGCTTTCATTTGTTGGTTTCCCATTCAACTCCCTGAAAGTAGCAACATTTCATACACGATAAGCAATAGATGGACCTTTAAATCCATTATCAGTTTTAACTCAGACTGAAGTTTTTATTAAATTATTATGCACTCTTTAACTCTATTAAGTCGAAAGAAAGTCCATTCCAGTGCATTTCCCCTCATTGTTTCCTTTCCCATGATTAAAATACGGGGTGTTACAGAAATTTTATTTCCAACAGCAAATAATTAACTCCAACTTGAAGGACACTAACCAAGCCAGAAAAGTAGATGAGGGCTTCAATTCTTGAAGGTTATAGGAGGGAGACTTTGACATCTGCACCAACTTATGAATACACTGCAACTCCAATTGACCTGTTGCAAAGTAACCAACTCTCAGTAGATTGAAATAACAGGGAGAAGCCAAACAGGAGATGAGAAAAACCAGTACATGAGATAAGAGTTCATTTGCAGTAATGGAGAAACTGTGAACTAGTTAGTAATCAGAACAGTCAATTTTGTTTTCAATAAGCAGATCAAAATTCAAATAATCAGACCCAAGTTACCTAATGTCACTAACCAATCTCGAGGAGACCATCTCAAACAAAATTAAAAAATAAAAACAAGCAGCTAACAGGAAAAGAATACACCAGTGTGGTAATTTCCAAAATTCAAAGCCTTGCTTAGCACCCATAATTAAAATTTCCAGCATAACAAGAAAAAAAGTAGTAGTAGAAGAAGAATGACATAGCTACGTTCATTTACCAGAAGGCACCCCCTAAAACTTGAGGACTGAAAATTTAAAAAAGCCAATAAAATAAAAAGGAATTATTAAAAATAGAAACGAAAAAACCTCGCTGAAAATGCAGATGCCAGAGAACTCCCTCCTTGTAGCTATCTGAAAACGAGCAGGATCATCGGCAGCAATCCAAAAACACCATCCTCCGACCTCCACAGCCACAATCCTCAACTCTCCGTCCTCAGTACACAAACAAATGAATTGCACGGCGCCAGCTCTCAGCCAATACTATAGCCCCTCGCATAACCACCCAAACACACTCTACAACGACAATAAACGAGATCCTTCATGCACAAGTAGCGCCTAATAGAAAACGATGGCTAAATACATGCAGTTGTTCATACACATATGTATAGAGAGAGAGAGAGAGAGGAGCAATCGGACATGAAAGTGAGTGAGGTGGAATTCAGTAATTAAAATGCAAAACAAAAAAAAAAGCAATTTATGCAAAAAAAGAAGAAAAAGGTCGGTGAGAGTACGGAGATCGGATCGTAGGTGTAGCAGCAGCAGAATCTAGGGCAAGAAAAGGGTCATTTTCTTGGCATTTTGCATACAAAAGTAAAGAAACTTGCTGTAGAGCTGGAATTGTACATTAATACGTATAGAATGCGCAGAAAAAAATAAGGTTAAAAAGGAGAACGCACCTGGAAATTGAGAAGTGAGAGAGAGCTTAACGGAAGGAGAATGCGATGGTCGTAAATGGAGATGCACAGAAGAGAGAGAAAGTGGGAGGGAGTGTGATGATGGTGATGGTCTTTTTAGTTTCTTTTGTTTTCCTGCTTTGGCTTTCATTTCATTTCATATGTAAAGAGATTTTCTAAATTAAGTTTCTTATCCAATTTTGTATTTTTGTAAATAAAGATAAATTTACCATTGGGGGAGAGTGATTATTGGCTTTGGCTTGGGGTTGGGGAGGGTCAAATATTCTCAGCCTGTCTTCTTGGGATTCCTTTTCTTTTCAATCCTCATTTTCTTAGAAGTTTTTATAAATGTGAACATTCCACACGTCATGTAATTTTTTTAGCTTAAGGATCCCCCCCTAATGCCACAGAAGTTACACTACTTATCGTAGTTGTAATGCTTATCACTACAATTCTTCTTTCTTATCTTTACTTATATGTTACTAATTAATTAGGTTAAACAAATTGATAAAGTTGCTCCTTTATGATCATAAAATTATAAGTTCAAGTTCCAGAAGTAGTCTTTTTTAAAAAATATAAAAAGTTACAATCATCATGATCCTTTCTAAGGCTATGTTTAGTTGAAAATTTTATAATGGAACGTAATATTATTCTATCGTTTGAAATGAGGTTTTATAATGGAATAAAATGAAAGAAGAGGGTTTCGTATTACATCTCATTTTATCCTAAATAGTAAAAATATAAAACTTCTAGTTTTGGAGGTTTAGGATGGAATGAAATATAAAATAATAAACAAATTTATATCATATTACATTATAAACTCTTCTCCAAACAACATTTTACTATATTACATTGTGAACTCTATCGTTCCTTACGAATATAGCCTAAACTTTGACGAAGCAAGAAGCTTAATACACGGGATAAGTCTAACTAGATTTGCCTATTTGTTATAGAAGCACATAAGATATGCATAAATGTTCCCACTTTTTCAGTTTGTTTAAACAAATTATAATCATGCAATTCTTGTTATTCTTCCATTATTCTACGTAACAAACAAAACCTCATCCTCAACTTTCTTGCCAAAACTAGATGATTGAAACAAGAAATTATTACGTATTTTAGCAAGTTTTTTCTTTTATTCTCAACTGAAAATCCCTTCCTTACTATATCAACACAAAATTATCAAATAACTACACTATTTTATTTAGTATTCTTTTTTCAACTTCGTAAATTTTCCTTTTAAAATAAATACCTTTCGGAAGCTTACTTTTTTTTTATTTATTTTAGTTTTTGTGTTTTAAATTTTAATAAACTCAATTAATAAGATAATAAATAAACAATCGGAAAACAAAATGTAATCTCGGCCCTATGCTAAATGTCTTTTAAACACTAAATTTATGTACGTCATTCATGTTGTACAACTGCTGCTCTTGATCCGACGTTTACGCTCCTTCGTTTAGAACGTACATTTAGCATAGGGCCGAGATTACATTTTGTTTTCCGATTGTTTATTTATGTACGTCATTCATGTTGTACAACTGCTGCTCTTGATCCGACGTTTACGCTCCTTCGTTTAGAACGTACTAAAAAGGCCAAAACTGTACCATACGTATCATTACGGGGAAGAAGAACCCTTTTCTGTTTTTCTAACAACCTCACTGCAGCTATTTGTTTGTGTCGAATTTTATTAACCATATGGCGGTAGGGTAAGGTCCACAATCTGCAACACACGTGCTTCTGCGTCGCGAACAAGCTCACTCTTGTCCTATTGTTCTCGAGATCTGTGCAGGTCAAAACAGTTTGTCCTCTGCATGTCTGCCATGTTTACTGCTGCACAAATTACCTGAATTCTGGTTTGGACTTTATATCCGAAACATCCTAAATTGACCCTTGAAATCAAAATTAGCAACCCACTTAAAAATCGGACGAAATTGTTCCTTCCCTGAAGAGAGAAATGGAAAAAGGAAAGGCTATATAATCAATGGCTTGGAGGCCAATTGCAGTATGTAAAGGACGCCCGTTCCATTCCATCATTCGTCATTTGCTTACCACGTGAAAGAGTTTGGATGGACATAAATGAAGTAAAAAGCTTTTGGTTCTTCTTCAAGGAGCATCTATTGAAATGAGAAAATTGGAAATTTTGCTTGGTTAACTTATGGCAATTCCATGGAAACAGGGTCTAGAGTCTTATCAAGGCAACGTTTCAATGTAAAAATGCACATGCTCTTAATGCTTCCGTGCTTTCTTGAGGGCCAATAAGTGACACGAGGCTTATGAACAAGCTTGATATTTGCTGGCTTAGCTATATCCAACGGGGAAGATGAAGGCATAGAAAGTTACAGGTGAGCATTTTATTGGAATGAAGAAATATTATTACGAATACAAACGCTCTTTAACTATAAGTTATAAATTTTAATTTATAATTTAAAACCTAAAAAATTAGTATTCTTACAAATTTTACTCTTAAAAAGCTTTAAATTTATTTTAAAATTAATATATATAAATGAATTAAACTAATTGTAAGTACACATTTTAAATTCGCATAATTATTACACATTCTAATATTTACTTTTGTATTATGAATTTTTATCTAAATATTTTGTAAAAAACTGTATTTAATTATTAAAAAGTTGCAACACATTTATATCATAAGTTATATAGACAATACAATTAACTATTATGATTAAATATAACTTTTCAATGGCAAGAGAGAATTTGATCTTGTAATGAATGTATTCAAATAATATACAGAAAATGAGACTCTAAGCATGTTCTCCTTGGTGTAATCAAAATTGGATCTTCAAGGAAACACAATTTACTCCTAACGGAGAAAACGATAAAATGTAGTATTATACATAGGGATAAGAGTGGATTTTCAACCTGATTAATATCTGCACTATCCGACTCGAAAAAAATGGACATGGAGGTTAAAAAATGGATTTTAAATGGATGCTAAAAAATGAATGTAGATATAAATATGGATATGAATTTAGTGATAACCCGAACTAATAGATATCCATATCCTACCCGTTTTTTATTAACTCTATTTTTTGTTTTTTTCTTGAATATTTATAGATAAATATAATAAAATATTAATATTTTCTTAGAATAAACAACTTTAAAATCCCTACCTTACTCCTCAATCCTTACCTTTTTCATCGTATTTTATTTTCTTATAGGATGATAATAATACAAATGATATAGAGATGGAGTTTTGAATGTTGTGGAGTTCACGCAAAGACAATTTAAAGTTTTAGATATTTCAGTTTTTGTTCCAATTCTTGATTTAAAAAATATATGTTGTCTTTGCACTAGACATTATAATTTTTACTGTTCCAATTTTATGGTTTTTTTAAGACTTACAAATCAAAATCTTGACTTATTATTATTAAAGTAATTTTGATTTGGAGCGTTTGCAAAAATTTGCTCTTTATATTTTCTATTTAGAAGTTATATTTTATGTGCTATACAACCCAATGGATATCTAAAAACCCGAACAATCCAATAGATTTGGATATGGATAATAAATCGTAAAAACCAACGGATATGGATATGGGTAAAGTCATAAAAAATAGATATGGATATGAGTAGAGTAATACCCAAACCGAACCCTACCCATTGCCATCCCTAATTATATAGTACAAGTGCTCCTAAAACCCCAAGCATAGTCGATATGAAATTAGTGGAGATTGATAAATTTAGGGCCTACCTACTTCACCCAACTAACTCGATTATGGAAGACTTGAAGTGAATCACACGTGAGTACAATGATAATCAACACACAAGAAGGGGGTTGAATTGTGTTATCTTTTTCGTTAAACCCTTCTTTTAAACAACACTTATTCAGATCAGATTTACTAAAACTTTCGTTCGTAAAAGATTCTTTGAAAACTTGTTTATCTAGGAAATTAAAATCACAGTAATGTAATAGAGAGAGTTAAGAAAGTTTGACACAGTAATTTTATACTGGTTCACCCCAAACCGTGGGCTACGTCCAGTCCTCAGAAATCCTTCTGAGATTTCACTATCTTCAAATGTTTACAAGTATTCTTTCACCGAGCCTCTTCAGGTCTCTTTACAGTAGGTACTCTTTTACGCTTAGCCTCCTCAGGCTATCTGTATCACTTTCAAAATAGAAAGGTATATAGAACTTGTTTACAAAAATATTGCTCTAACAATGATCGCACAAAACTCTCTTGAGTTAATCAGAATGTATCTCTCGTAATATCTCTTGAAAATTGATCAGTGTATCAGTTCTTTTTGTCTTCGACTCCGACTCCTTATTTATAGTTGAGTCTTCAACTACTTCTTGAATAACTGCTTCTTGATTCTTTAAAGAAACGGTTAATTAGTTGATCTCTTGTAATTTCCTCAGACTGATACCTCCGACATCTTGCGTCTGTTTTTCGTATCGTCTGTTTTTCTTCCGCATAGCTTTCGTCTGCTTTTCGTAAAACTTCCGTCTGCTTTTCTTCCGCATAGCTTCCGTCTGCTTTTGTTCCGCATAGCTTCCGTCTACTTTTCTACTAAGCTTTCGTCTGTTTTTCTACTAAACTTCCGTCTGCTTTTGTTCTGTCTGATTTTTCATACAGCTTCTTTATACTTTTTGTTAATATTTATTTCTTCTGCTTCGTCTGCTTTTCATTTCATCTTCTTTTTGGTTGTCATCAGAATCATTCAATACGTAAAGTCAATTTTGACTTAACAGAAAGGCCACCGTAGGCTGGCCAATTGGACTGATGGGCTTCTCCGGTGCTGCATGGACTAGCAGAGGTGCGGCACGTCGCACCCGTGTCGGTTCCTTCCCAGCCTGTCGAGGTGAGGAGATGGTGGCGGCGTCACGAGCAGTAGGGGAATTCGTCAGCGTTATCTTTTCTTTCTCCCTTGGTGATGATAGCGGGGTGAGTGTGGGGTTGTTGCGGTGGAGAAAATCTCTGGGAATTTGCTGGAGACATCGGAGTTGAGCACTTGGTTGGTTCGATGGTGTTTACAGAGGTGGGTGCGGTGGAATGTGAATGAGATTCAAAGGTTTCGGTGATGATTTGTGTGTTGATATTCGATCACAAAACCAAGTAGTGGGTCTTGCGGATCAGGGGATCTCGAGGTTATTGGTGTGTTTTGGGCTAAAAAAGGAGTGCCGGAGGAGGCTCCGGCGACTGTTACGGTGGTAGCGATGACGACGACACTCCGGTGAGTGGCAGAGGACTGCTGGTGGTTAGTGGCCGAGGTTGAAGATTTCTTTTCTCGGGCCATTTTGGCAGTAAAGAGTTGAGAGAAAAAATTATCAAGAACCTTCCTTCCCTGAAACTCTATTTCAACTCTAAATCTTAAACTCTAAAACCCTAAACCTTAAATTTTAAGGTATAAATCTTAAATTCAAGTATTAATTTTTATTTAAAATAGATAAATTCAATCTTTATACCCATTTTTGAAGTCAATTAAAGATTAAACAAAGTCATTCTTTCCTTCAAACTCTTTGAAACAGTACGTTAAAGATTATGCAATGAAAATTTCAGGTAAACAACACATGCAACTTACAATTTCTTATAAAAATTAAGGTTATGTATTGAAAAAGGTAAATATTTTTCTTGTATTTCGCTAATTTTCTTTGTTCATCCATTCTTCTCTCTCTTTTCACTACAAACTCTATATTATTTATGCAACTTTTTCATAAAGTAATGGCTACGAGAATGGGTTGCTGCAACGGCAGTGGCAATTTTCATGGAAGGATAAACAAGATGTTGGTGAGAACAGATTTCTGGTGAGTCCGACATTTGTGATAGTCTAATCATGGTTTTTAAACTAATTTTGTAATTACTTATTAGTTTGATGATAATATTTAGAGGCTGTGGTAAAAACAGTAGTTGTTAAACTAATTTTGTTGTTCCTTATTATGAATTTGATGGTAACGTGTAGAGGTTGTGGTAAAATAATTAAGTTAGAGAGGCTTTTGGTTTTGCGAGCAAGAATTGAAGGAAATATATTTTCTATTTAGAAGAAGAGAACTTTAGAGATTTAAGATAAGAATAGATGGAGATTCTATTTTGTCGGATACTACCCTTTAACTTAATTTATTTAGGTATTTTGTAGTACAAATTAATATATTAAAATTAAAATTTGAATTAAAAAAATCATAGGAGGATATGTCAGCAACTTTGAAGGATGTTATTAGCATATAATATTGTAGTACATATGTGTGGATTCTCGAAAGTGATTTTATTTAGTATTAAAAGAATAATTAGGGTAGGGAAATGATTAGTTTATATAAATTTCTTTGCTGATATTAAATTTTGTACTTCCTTTAAGTACTGGTTCAACTGGATTTTGCTGATTCGGAATATCGTGGTTTTGATCCATATGTCTGTGAGTTCTTGGCTGCTGTTTTCCTGCAAAATAAACAAAGACTCTCCGGGGGTTATTTCCCGGAAGGCCCCTCCGACGCTTAAGTCAGTATTTTGAGAGGATTTCGGTTTCGAAGAATGAAGAGGCAACTAGGGTTATGAGTACGTACCTCTATCACGATTGAATAATACCTTATATATGCCGTAGGTTGCTGTTAGGTTTAGGTCTTCACGTAAATCATTGTGTTTGCATGGGAG
>JANZXV010000006.1:9757756-9769418 GCA_027576455.1 Erythroxylum roigii
GCTGAGAACTTGCACCCTTGAGAATCGAGAGTGCCCAAAGAGATGAGATTTTTCTTCAAATCAGGAACGTGTCTAACGTCAGTGAGTGTTTTAATGATACCATCATACATTTTGATCCGGACTGTACCTTTACCAACAACTTTTACAGGCAGCATTATTACCCATCAAAACAATTCCACCATTCAATAACTCATAAGTAGAAAACACTCCCTATCGGGACTCATGTGGTAAGAACAATCCGAATCTAAAATCCACTCCTTATTAGACCTAAGTTTATCTTCTGTGGATACAAAGATAATTCCTTTATTCTCATCTGCTACTGCACTAGCCTCGGCGGTGTTGTTGTTATTCTGCTCAACTTTACTTTTCTCCTTATGTTTCAATTTATAGCAGTCAGCTTTTATATGCCCCTTTTTCTTGCAAAAATTACAAGTTTTATTTCTATGTCTGAATTTTGACCTGCCTTTGGATCTACTTCTTTCAAAATCTCTATTTTTAGATCTACCCCGCACGAATAGTCCGTCTGCCTGACTTCCACTTGTCTCCCCAGAGATGTCCCTATCAATCTGCTCTTTTGACTTTAATGCAGACTTAATACTATTATACGAGACTGACTCTTTCCCATAAATCATAGTATCACGAAAATATTTAAAGGACTGGGGAAGGGAATATAACAATAATATGGCTTGATCTTCATCCTCAATTTTTACATCTACAATCTTCAAATCCAAAATAAGAGAATCAAATTTATCCAGATGTGAAAGAATAGATGTACCTTCCATCATCCTCAACATGTACAACTTTTGTTTCAAATAAAGCCGATTCTCCACTGTCTTCTTCATGTACATAGCTTTCAATTTGTCCCACATACCTTTAGCTGTGTTTTCACCAGCAACCTCCTGCAAAACCTCATCGGAGAGATTCAATATGATGGCTGATCTAGCCTTTTTATCTAGATCCGTGAATATATCTGACGCCATATCTGCTGGCTTTTTCTCCACTCCATCAAGTGCAATCTCACATCCATCTTGTATTAAAATGGCTTGCATCTTGAGCTGCCACATACCGAAGTTAATGCTCCGGTCGAACTTTTCAATAGAGGTCTTCGTTATCGTCATGATGGCCAAAAATTGATATTCGGACTATTTTTCTTCAGGCGGGCCCCACACAAGAAACCGGAACAGCGGACCCCACAAAAGTACCAATGCGGGCCCCACAGGTGAAGTCGGGACGTGGGCCCCACAAGCTAAGCCGAACTCTGTTTACAAAACTGAGGCTGTGGGTCCCGCAAGATAAAACCAACCCCACAAGATAAAATCGAGGTAGTGGGCCCCACAGGATAAACCGAGGCAGTGGACCCCGTTTAGACTCACAATAAAAAAAAATCTAAGTTACTTTCTGATGTGGAGGGTCCACCTTAGTGGCAACCACAGAGCATATGGTAAGTTAGATCGAAAAGAGAATGGCTTTGATACCAGTTTGTTACGATAAAATGCCCTCGGATCGGATCCCGGTTGAATTTAATAGCCCGAAAAATAATAATGAAAATAAAGAGAGACAAAATAAATGGGACAGAACACAAAGATTTACGTGGTTCGGTCAATGTGACTTACGTCCACGGCCGGAGGGTGAGCACTTTTACTAATATATGGAGAATGGTACAAAGGCTTAGAAGTATACAAAGAGGATAGAGGATTTCGGCAGAAAGGAAAGAAAGTTGAGTGTTATATCTTTTTTCTATCAGTATGCAACCTATTTATAGCTGAAGTCTGAGAGCATCCGTCCAAGCTCTTCAAGGCTGCGCAGCAACAATTGTTGAAAAAACCAGCTACAATTGTTGAATGAAGAAAGGGCCAATGCATTGCATGCCACCAACCATTTCCACCAACCACAGCCTTCTTCTTTGACAACCAATCAATGCAGCCTTCTTTGACAATCAATCAATGCAACCATTATACTAAGGCGTGGGACCAAGGCATGCATGCAACACTCTCATTGCCTGCTTTCTAGTGCAACATATGTGTTCCAATATGTGGAGATGCATGGGCCGATGGCAAATGGTGGTAAGCAAGGACAGTTGTTGGAGAGAGAGAGGAGAGCCACCACCAGAGAGGAAAACTGAGAGAGAGAGAAGATAGCAAAAGCAAATAGTTAGGGCGGGGGTGTGGATTAAGTTTCCTTTTTACAAAATGGCACCCCAATTTTTAAAAATTTACAGTGACAGACGGTATCATGCGAAATCAACAGCACCAATCGATACCGATGACTGGTACCAATCGATACCGATGGCTGGTACCCTTAAACCAAGTTTCGTACTATTTTTCAACCGATACAATACGAAATACATAATATGGGTTGTGTCTATTGAAAAGAAAAAAAGAAAGTTAATTAGTTAAATAATCAATTAATAGCATAGTTTTAGAAACACAAATTAACTAATGTAATGATTAATTTAGATTTTTATATGATCTTATCTTATAGAATGATCAAGGAACCAATCAAAGCTATGGCATGACTAGTAGCTCCATTTCTAGAAAGGTTGGGAACCGAAAGGCCTTTAAAGATCACAAAAACAGGAGGTAATTTAATTTATCCTAATCACCTCTTTCAATTTAGTAGGTAGTTTAAGTGTATGAAGTGTTTGTTTATGCCAATTTATTTGTATTTCTTGTCACTATTGTTTATAAATATTTAAGAGGTAAATTAGTTTTCTTTTAGGACCTTTTTTTTATAACTAGTACTACGCTTAACATTGTATTATCATTATTTTTGTCAAAATTTTTCTTAAAATATGTGTCCCTAACAATTGGTATAATAAAATATATTAATATTTTTCATGTTTTGGATTCATGTTCCCTTTTTTTTGGGTGGTTTTCAAAACAAAGTAAGTCAGTTTGATCCAATTTAAATAATTTATTTATTATGTTTTCGTTTTTGGACTTTCTAGCTTTATTTGATTGAGCCCAATTTGCTAGATTAACTTGTTATAACTTATAAAACTTAATGAGTTATTAGGTTTTAGGACTAAAGTGCCCTTTTTTAGGAAGAGTAAATAGTTTTAGGTTCGTTTAGTTTTTGTGCTTAGGCCTATATTATTTAAAATACCTTAGCTTTCTAACAAGTTTGTTTTTAATAAGCCTATAAACTTGAAAAATCAATTTGTTTCTCTTTTAATAAAAGTGAGCTGGATAAGTTCTCTTGCGATATTTTTACAATTAAGGCCCAAAAAAGGAGAAGAGTCTGCGAAAAATCTGAATATTTAACAAAAAAAAGAGCATAAAATGCTTTCTTTTGGCCTAGACCTAAACCCCTCATTTCTATGGTTAATTGTAATTTATAATTTATGTTATAGCTTTTTAAAACAAAAATAAAATTTCTTGGGCACGCTACATTCTTTAACTAATTAAAAAAAGTAATATGGGTTTTAATTCTAAACAACTAAGGTTTAAATGATACTTTTAAAAATAAATCGAGCAATTAGCTCAATTAGAAAACAAAGCTAAATTTTAAACTTGAATCAATGAAAAACATGTTTCTATTCTTTAAGTTTTTTTAATGCCTGGCATGGAGAGAAAGCGAGAAGTTTTCTTACTGCGCCCAAATTTCAAATCGCTTAGGGATGGTAATTTAGCCCAAGCTTAGCTTGGTTGGCCTAAAATCAATAGACCATTAGGCCTACTAAATTCCTAAGACTCGACCGTTCTAAGCAAAACAATATCACTTTGTACCTTTAATTAAAAAATTAACCGAATTGAGTCGGGCCAAACTCGAACCCACTGCCTCGGGTCCTATCAAGCCTCGAGCCAAGGTCATTACCATCTCTAATCACTTTCCTTCTTAGTGGTTAACAATAAAATCAAATTTCAAGCTCATTTCTTTTAAAGGAAAAAGGGTTTTAAAAAACCAACTTATAATATAGTTTCAAGAATTCTACCAAAACCTTATGTTGTTTAAAGATCTTCCAAAAGCCCCCCATATTTTGTTAAAAGTCCATAACAAGTATTTTTTCTTTCTTTTTTAAATTTCACCAAGGTGGCATTTATAGGACAAGTGGCAATGCTATATAAAGAGAAGGGAAGTCACGTTTATAATAAAATAAAAAAATCTATAATCTGACTTATAAATCCAATAACACGACCCTTTTTTTTCCTTCCTTTAACCCATTTTCATTTATTATTAGCTTCACCAATTTATCTCGATAACCATGCACGTACACATAAACAAATCCACTTTTCCGAGTCCAATTTCTCTGTCTAGTTTTATGGTGTCTTATTGTGTACAGTAAATTTCAGTCATTTATTTATGCGGATCTCACGTTTATTTATGTGGACCCATACGGGACCCGCATAAATAAATGACTAAGATTCACTGGACACAATAAGACACCATAAAAATTGGACAGAGGATCTTGTTCCCACTTTCCCATAAACATATGTTATCTTGAATGTCCACAATGCGATAATGGGTGTGTGTGTGTGTGATAGTGAGATAGTGGCTGCGGTGTAATAATAGGTGTAGTTTTGTTAAAAGTCCATAATATAATAAGTCCTTTTTTGTCTTTCTTTGTTAAATTTCATTAAGTGACATTTATAGGACAATTGACGATGCTATATAAGTAGAAGGAGAGGCATTTTTATAATAAAATTTAAAATCCATAATCTGACTTGAAAATCTAGTAACACGACCTAATTTGTTTTTCTTCTCTAACTCATTTTCTTCTTTTATTAGCTTCCCCATTTTGTCCCAATAACCATGCACGTACACATAAACGTACCCACTTGTCTATAAACATATGTTATCTTGAATTTCCACAATGAGATAGTGGGTGTGTGTGTGAGGTAGTGGGTGAAGTAAAATAGTAGGTGTAGTTTTGTTAAAAGTCCATAATAAGTCCTTTTACTAAAGTGACATTTATAAAACAAGTGGCAATGTTATATATAGAAATAGCAGTGAAGTCACTTTTATAATAAAATTAAAAATACATAATATGTCTTGAAAATACAATAACATGACTTGATTTGTTTTTTTTCCTCTAACCCATCTCTGTCTTTTATTAGCTTCCCCATTTTGTCCCGATAACCATGCACTTACACTTAAACGGACCGACTTTTTCATAAACATATGTTATCTTGAACATCCAATATGCGTTGGTGGGTGTTTGTGATAGTGAGATAGTGGGTGTCGTGCAATAATGGGTATACTTTTGTTATAAGTTCTTTAGAAGCATGACAACGACGACCAACATCTTTTTCAAATGAGCTTGAATTCTTTAAGGTAATTAATATGTAAATGAATTCTTTCGGAAGAAACGATATATATTTTGACAAAATGACTGCAAATGTCGAAAGCTAAGACATGATAAGGCGTCCATCGGCCTGCGAGGGAGAAATTAAGGTAATGTGTAAATTAAAACTACTTGTTTTTTAATATTTTGAATAATAATTTCTTATTTAATAATAATAAAAATCTACCACCTATAGTATAGAACTCCAAAACCATCACACGAGAGAGAGTTCTCTAGTAAATGAACAGCTTTGCAGTTTAGTGGTTCCAGTCTAGATTCTCTGTCCAATATTATGTTGTCTTATTGTTGCCAATAAATCTCAGTCATTTATTTATGTGAGTCCCGCAAAATAAATGGCTGAAATTATATAAGATAGAATAAGACAGAGTAATATTGGACAGAGGATCTGGACTTCATGGTTCCATACAACGGTACTAATAGCTGGCTTAAATATAAAACGGAAATGTACTGAAGGTAGGTTTTAAGATAATACATAAAGCAAGCGAGTAAACTGATCCCGTGAACACAAAGGAAAAATAGAAACCCTTCCTTCAGAGTACCTCATGGTCGATTTATAGTGTCTCGTTAGATTTCCCTGCATCGATAACTGCGTTGGCTTGCGAAATTACGTGTTCACTCTTTAATGGCTCAACATAGGTCACAACCTTGTCTTTTCTGAAGATTAGATAGATGACTGCAACAACATATATCGCCATTAGAAGAAACACTAGGATCCCAATGAACACATTCGCCACTTTGGGTAGGTTGTTCCGAATTAGCCAACAGACGTAGCCTGAACTCAAGTAATACACGTTAATACCAATGATCAGAAAGCCCAGCACCCATGAGAGGACAATAACCTGCAAGAATCACAACAGAAAATCAAAGTTCTCATATTCAGAAGCTATAATTCAGTTGACCTGACGGGTGGATATGTTTACATGGTGAGTTGGGATTTGAAAGCCATGGATGTCGTCACCAATGAAAGGAAAACAGACAATTACCTCTGATATATTGTTTTACATTTTTCAGTGAATCTTTTAACACATAAGATGAATAACTCTAAAATTTAAAGATAGAAAACCGCTAAAAGATAAAACTTACATAAATTGATCTCTTGTGTGGTCCCATTTTCTTGGTACTGCTACTGAATTTAAGAAGAGGGATCAAAGCAAATGGAAGCTCAACAGAAAGTATAATCTGCAAAAGCATTGAATGCAACAAGTAGGTTATAATATGCAGAAGCCAGTATCAAAATTCAATTATTTCTATATAATAGAAAGATTTCATGTTAATCTAATATATTCCTCCAACCGCTGTGACGATGATCAGTCTGCTTGCTCCTGAAGATCCACTGATAATGGTGACGATAAGACTAGGCACAATGGCGAAACCGCGAGTAAATAAATTTCTTAACCACTTTTTCATCTTAAGATTCAAGAAACCCTGGAATATGAATTCAAAAAACAAGCTCATAAATTTTATTTCATGCTCACAAGTAAGAATACCAGAATATGGTTGCATGTGAGCTTTTGTTTTAATAAAGACCTGCATAATAAATTGGCCTGAGTAAGTGCTTGTGACGGCAGAACTTTGGCCAGAGGCTAGTAAAGCAACTCCGTAGACTATCGAGCTCGACTTCCCCAGCACATTCTTAACAAGACACGCAATATTGTGAAATGGGAAAAATACTCGATGCAACATTGGTTAGTAAATTTCGATGTATAATTAATCGAAGGTACTTTCCCAAAAATATCCACCTATGGTTCCAAGTCAGAATAAATGCACTATATTAACTTTTTAACGATGTTTTGATATGTAATAAAATAAAATAACAAATATTGTTGGAGCATTTTACACCTTCTGGAGTATACAAAAGAGAAAAACTGCGTAAAACGATATGTTTACAAAAATATAACTCATGACGGTTTGATTTTCATACTGTTAATAATTGATAGATAAATCAATTATGGATAGAATAAAAGGGAAATAACTTGATAATAGTTTCAGATTTAATTTATTCATACAATTTAATGATTCGTTGATTTAGGTTATTCAAAACGGAAATTGTCTCAACAAGGGTTATTCTTAAATCTCATTCGAAATTCAGAATACAAATGCCAAAAATTTAACATGTAACCCATGATTATAAATTTATCTGAACATAAATGAGTTTGTAAGACTGCTAGAGATGTCATAAACTGAAAAAAAATAATAAAAAAAAGAGTGTAATGATATAGAAACCTTGAGAAGAAAAGAAGCAGATTTCGCTGACAGATCATTGCAACGATCAGCATTTTCAGGGGACAGATTATCCGCTGAGCAAACAGTACCCGACACAGCAACAATTGATACATTTATTACTAAGGCTACAGACAAAGTCAATCCCAACTCCATCACGAAATATCGGCATGCATCCTGTAAGATCAAGGGAAGGCTTTTTATTATGCAACAAATATAATAAAGTTAAGATGGTTTAACCCTCACCATTTGGTCGGGCCGGGTGTGGGACCAGTTGGAGTGGCTGATTCGGGACAAGGGAAGGCTTTTTATTTTGCAACAAATACAATAAAGCTAAAACATGCTGATTTCGAAGAAACTTGAGTTTTAATGGATAATTATGATGACTTTGAAACATACTATTATAACTCTTACGGGGTTATATAAGTACGTACATTAATTCCATGAACAGTTTTTGGAGCTTTCCTCGAGAGAACAAGAGCAGAATGGAGAAACAGGTTGTGCCTGTTGAAAGAAAAAAGAAAGTTAAGTAATTAAATAATCAATTAATAGCATATAGTTTTATAAACACAAACTAACTAATGTAATGATGAATTTAGATTTTTATATAATCTTATCTTACGGAATGATTAAGGAACCGATCAAAGCTATGGCATGACTTGTAGCTCCATTTCCAGAGAGGTTGGGAACCAAAAGGCCTTTAAAGATCGCAGAAACAGGAGGTTTCACATAGCTCATTTCACCGAAGAAGCATGCAGCCATTACGAATACAAGAAATGCTGTTAACATTTCCAGTTTCCTCTCCTGATCATATATTGATGAAGGGTAAATTAATTAAGGAAGAATCACATTTATTTTCATTTTCTTTTTTGGTGATTTATTTTTTCTTTTAAATTCAGCTAGAAATTTTTTTTTGTTTAGTTTCTAATTTTTGAAAAAATATTAAAAAATTATCATTCTAAGAAATTGGAGGATTAGTTAGATTCTGATTTTTTCAAATAATGATTTATCATAAATTAAATACATATTATTTAATATTAATCACAAATAAAATTATGATTATTATTATAAATTTAATATTATTTATTATTTATTTTAATAAAATATAATACAATATTTACTAATAATTATTACATAAAATATTTAAACAAAATTATTTACTTAATTAATTTATGTTTAAGTTGTATTTAATATTTAATTATTTTGATATATAATTACATTTATATTAACAATCATATAAGTTTTTGTTTTTATTTAAAAGTAAAAATTAAATTAAATAGTTCTATCCCATTTACTCGTGCTTGATTATGTGTTGTTACTTTTTGCTTTAAGCATATATACAAGAGGCTTTTAAATTAGGTTTCGACATTAGCCCATTTATTGAATAAATAGGTATAAGGGAAAGTAGGTACAAAGTAAAAGAAACTTAATTATAAAGTAAAAGAGAAATGTCATGAGTGATATGCTGTACCTTGATTTTAAAAATTGAAAATTATTTTTCAATTAAAATAAAGTATCATATCTTTTAATTAATGAATAACTTCTTAAAAGTGTAGTGAAATTTTGATTTAATCCCCACTTCAAGTTTGTTTCCACCAATTTATGTTTTTATAGTACTCAAATCAATTCTCTTATAGTGAGAGTTGACATTAAACAAGGCAAAATGCAGTATACAACATTACCTAAGGACCAAATTAAAAACGCTAACACAACTAAACGTCTGCATTGATTCATTGTTAAAATTGTCTAACTCATCCTCAAAAGCTAGCTTAAGAGGGGGAAGTTTGCACATTATTATAAATTGTTGAAAGCTTTCATAGTTGTCCGATATGGGATTCCTGACACACCCCCTCAGTCCAGAGCAGGACTGGACATCTGATGGACATATTGGACAAAGGGACATAACCAGGCACCGCCCCAAACTATCGAGACAAACTGGTTTTGATACTATGTTAGAATTGCCTAACTCACCCCCAAAAGCTAGCTCAAGAAGGTGAGGTTTGCACATTATTATAAATTGTTGAAAGCTTTCATAGTTGTCCGATGTAGGATTCCTGACATTCATAGACTTGATATGTAGTATAGTTACTGTTGACCTCATAATTTTTAACTAAAAACTATCAACATACAAGATACCTTTGTGCAGTAAACAAGATGGAAAATGTCGAAGAGGTTTAGCAATGTGACATATTGATGGTGAAAAAAAAACTCTATTAGTAATGGATTCTGAAAATTTGATTACAATAATCTAATTCTACGATCTCTTTAATTAAGTAACAGGAAGGAACTAAAAGAAAATTTTGAAAATGATATTAAATGGGTAGTATCAGGAATTGTAAGGGTGTTAATTTACCCCATATTTCTGTATACTGATCAGCAGTAGAGCGCTAAAGCCCGTCAGTATAACTCCAGCCCATAATGGGATGTGAAACAGTATGTTCAGAGCAAACGCTGTCCCAATCACTGTCACAATTGGGAGTTATTTTGTAAGACAAACAAAAGGTTGCCAGATTACGATAATGCATAGAAATTCAATATATCTCTTTTTTCCCTACTCCGAACTCAAAGTAATAATTTTGATCTGATTTTCAGTAAATATTTGCTTATTTCACAAAAGGAAAAGGAGTATGCCTTCCGGTATATCGGCACCAATAACAGCTATCTCTGCCAACACCCACAGGCAAATAGTTACGCATCTTGGGTACTCATCCTTGCACAATTGTGCCAAGTGTTTTCCTGGGAGTTCAACATCCAAGTCAACTAATTTAGGAAGAACAAGCATATATTTGAGGTTATCAGTACATAATAAGGCTAGAAATACGACCATGAACACCGTTAAGTTATATACGGATGCGTCTCAAATACTGGAGTAGAGTTTTGAGCATCTTATCATTATCTTCAATAAGAAATGAAGAATGTTAAGTAGTATTTTTTCTACATCAGAATCATAATTCTAATAAATCCCTATGATTAACACTTGATAGGCAGGCAAGCATTAATTATATTGCTTTTCCATTTCTCACCAGTAATAACACCCAGATTCGCAGCGAAAGCCTGGATTATGAGAGCAAAAATCAATCCGATAAGAATCACCCACAGTAGCTGGAACAGCAACAGAAATGCACAGTATATATATTACTTGGAAGAGAAAGAAACTCTATTTCTTTGGATCTCTTAGGACTAGTTTGGTTCTTTCACCTCATAACCGTGGTTAGCTCCTGCTTGCAAATCAGTTTCCACTGCGTGCATATGGATGATAGATCATATTGATTAATCTCTAAGAAGTCACAAATAGACATACACCCACGAACACACGTGTACATATACAGAGACACACAAACGGAATTGATACTTACAGTTGTTAGGATCTAGGTAAGCCATTGCAACGAGGAAACCAGGTCCTACATGAGACAGAAACTTTCTCCACCCGGACTCCTGAACGATAGTTAAACAAGAAAGAAGAAGCAAAAGATGATCGACTCCAACTCTGAAAGCATTTATCTATTTGCATCTAGCTACAAAAATCCACCTGATGAATATGTACAGGGTAGTTTTGATAATCATGATCAATACACGGAGGATTGTTGATTTGACTCTCGAAATCAACTGTTGGTATACCGTTACTACGGCTACCCTTGAACGACGTTGAAACTATCTCACCTACTTCTTCCCCCCGCTCCTGCTCCAAGCTTGCCATCTTTGCTTTCTCTCGATTAAGAGTCGTGTTACGTACATGCAACCTTCAACGAGTACCGAGTACCGGGACTATCCTCTACTTGGGTCCATATTTAAAGGAAAAATGCTATAGATATAATATTGTCTAATTAATATCTTTTTAACGTAAAGGTTACCAATTTTTTTGCATAAAAGGAGAGTCAGCGTACTCAAAAACTTTCATTAAGTACATATACTAAGGACGAGTTGGAATGGACGACCACGCAATCCATCCCAACCGTCCATTTAATCCAACGGTGACATTCTTTCCCTTCCCCTCTCTTAATGTTCTGCAGCCATCCCGCTCCTTCATTTAATCTGACGGTTTAAAAGTTCTGGAGCTATATGTTCATTGAATGTTGTGCCTACCCAGTTATATCTGTCCTTTATCTTTATTATTACTTTCCCTCTTCCATTTATTCA
>JANZXV010000006.1:9858544-9868578 GCA_027576455.1 Erythroxylum roigii
TTGAGTGTACTGTTGAGCCTGTTCACAAGCACATGAAGAAAGTGGTACAAGTACATCGTACTCATCCCAAAGCAATCGAAGATTAGAAAAATAAGCAGAGACAGTTAAAGTTCCTTGAGTTTGAGTCGCAATAGCTCGATGAAGGTGATAGATCCGAGATCCATCAACCTTATCAAACCTTTCCTTCAAATCCTTCCAGACAGTTGCAGCATTTGAAGCAAAGATGATCCCAGCAGAGAGCCGAGAGCTGACAGTGTTGATGATCCAAGATAAAACAAGAGCATTACGGTGAGCCCAGTGACCATGAAGCTCTGTAGCAAGATCGGAGCAAGGAAATGTGTCATCAACAAAACCCAGTTTGTTTTTTTGCCAAGAGAGTGATCCTCATCGAACGGCTCCAAACACAACAGTTTTCAGGGCCAGTGAGTTGATGTGAAACAAGAACGGTGCTTGGAGTGTCAGAGGGATGAAGGTAAAGGGGATTCGTGAAATCAATGTTGAGAGGTGATTGAATCGTAGATTCAGAAATAGATGGAGAAACCATCATCAAAAGGATTGAATGATGAATGAAAAAATGAAAAAAGATTTAAAAAAATTGAATCAGATCGTAGATTTTTACTTTGATACCATGTTAAGAAATGAAATCTAAGGAAAAGAAGATGCCAAACAGAATGATGGAAGAATGATTTTCATTCAACGCACTTGTTATCACTGTACCAAGGGTCTAAATATATACAACTAGTGTAACTAAACTGTAACTAATCTCTAACTAATTACATAATTAGCTTTGCATAGAATACAATTAATTCTCTACGGTATTCGATAGTTTTAAAAATGAAGAACTAATGTGATTGTTTGTCAAATCCTATGGGGCTGTATGAATGTAACTCAATTATTTTTTATCTTCAACTATTCTTTGTGTCTGATTGATAATAGATATAAATTATAATATTAACTTTTTTAATTTATCTTTAATTCTCTTGTTAAATAATTTATATCTATAAATTAAGATTGACGTCTAACAATATATTATAATTATCGAAATATTAGGAATATGAAAATAATTTTTGAATAGTCTTTTTATAATTATTTTTTAGTATAATTCAATCATTTTTCATACAATCTTATGATTAGATATAAAATATGATTTTTTTTGATAAAATATAAAATATGAAATTAATATCTACGTTATTTAAGTTTAATCACATTTATTCTCACTCTTAATAACCTTTTAATGATATTCGAAACTATCAAAATGTCATTCTATTTTGGCTGAGAATTTCTCAAATTAATACTCTATTTTAGCTTCTGGCAATATCAACTGCAGCAGGACACGACTATGGAAAACGTCATACACTTCTCCAATAATGACTTGAAAGTTAATACAACAAGAGGAACAAGTAACAGCCCAAAATTCAGAATATCCAGTTTGAGTTCAAAACATGATCTGAAATCTGGACCATTTGGGTCATAACTGACTTAATTTTAAAGGCTTTTGTTTTGTGTCAAGCTCATTAATACGACGGACTTGCCCAAAAGCGTCTATTTATATATATATATATATATATATAGAAAGGAAAACACAGCAACAATTACACAGAGGGAGACTCATCCCTGCTATATCCTCGAGGACTGATAGACACTCTGATGGTGCTTGTACAAAAATGATAACACCTGCCTTCAAATTAATAGCAAAATTGGCGAGCCAAGTTGACACAACAGTTACTAAAAGCGTCCTGTGGAAGACCTGTCAGCTCACCAACCTAAGTACTGTCAAAACCACTTCAACTGAACCAAAGCACAGTATAACGACTCGAGCTTCCTGTAAATTGCCAATGCCAAATGTTCAAAACAAGTCTTCTATTTCGGCTGCATACGATAATATGTACAATAACACACTGACACTTGCAACTAACTACAGGTTTGGCTTGGCCTTTTTCGACCATTCATTTCCGGATCCGGAATCCTGTTTTCGCACGACTTATTTCTTAAACTCTCCAAATTTACGCTTCTTTAGAAAAGTCCGAAACCCGCCCACTCTGCATCGTTCACTTGTCGGGGCGATGACTGGTTCGACCAGTAAGACGACGTCGTAGATGAGTCGTGGAATGGCGATAGTACTGCTGACTTCCGGCTCGACACTGACCATCTTGCAAGCGTCTCACGGTCAGATGCGTAATCGAGTTCCCACCCGGGTCTTCCGACTCTATGACTGTTCTTCTTGCTCCCTTTCCTTCTTAACGAAGGCGACGGAAAGCACCCCGGAAAAACACACTCGGGTTGGACTCGAGTGGGTGGCTCGAAGCGCCAACTCTCTGAGCGGGCGCGCGGAGTCGATCGGAAGGAGCGGCTACGGGGCTCTTCCGGAGAAAAAAGAACGGAGCTTGCTGGTGGTGGTTTCAACTTTGGTTGCGAAGTTGGTGACGCATGTCGCGGTTTAAACGGTGTAGAAGGTGACGGTAAAGTTGGGGGTGTCAAGTGTTTAACAAGCTTCTTATGTTGGTGATGGATCTTGGGGACACCGGGTCGGATCTCCCACTTAAAAGGGACAGCTCCAGGTTTCTTGAAAGAGTCGTCTATGACCATTTTGATGGTAAAACAAATACAAAGCAGGGACTTTGAGTTGCGTCTGATTCTGAGTGGGAATATAGCTGTATAGGTACATATATAGTTGAAGTAGTGGCCCTGAAGAGTGCTGGCTGCGGCGGGATTGAAGGCATTGAGTGGGGATGGTGGGGTAAGCTGTGAGCAATGAGCCGAAGAAGTTAAAATGGAAAATATTCTGGTGGAAAATTCAAATTTTCTTGTTTATGGCGTTTAGAGACCATGTGCATGTCCATTCAAAAAAAACAAAGAGAGAGAGAGACCATGTGCATGTGTTATATAGGTGGCCTGGCTGGCTTGTCAAAGTTGAAGATTTTGTCACAGTCGTAGGTTAGGTTGGGTACGACTATTGCAACTGTAACCGTGAAGAGAGGAATCATGAGAGAAATTTGATTTCAAATGATGTTTGGCGACACATGCTGTTTGAGAGGCTCAATTGCAACGTTAGGAATTCATTATGTGCATGTTGAAAGTGGAATCATAACAGAGCTCTTGAATTCTAATTTTCATTTTCTCCATATCAATAAGCAACCTTAGTAACCCCTGTCGGCATGCAAAGTGTCTCCATTCCTTATTTCTCTCGTTAGATTCAATTCATTTGCAACTAAAATTTTAGAAAGGAAAAGTTACAGAAAAACCATTTATATTTTTTATTTTTAACATCTTTCGCAAACGAACCTTTTACATATTAATATTTAGTGATGTCCCTATACATATTAGATTTTGTTAATGCATTCCAGAGAAATTTTCTAAAATACAAAACAGTCCCTTAAAGAAATATCATTTACTATACCGTCTAAAAAAGTTCTGTCCAAATAAATGTTATTTCATAAACGGCTTTAACTTACAGAAGCCAAGAATCCATAAAATTTCTGAAGTTAAAAAGGGAAATTCGTACATTTGATCAATTTTGAAACTTGAAAAGAGAACATAAGTATAGGCAATGCGACTCTGAATCAAGGTTACTGATAAATCTGCAAATAACACATATCAAGAAGTCTTTGGAAATTTTGCGAAGCAAAGAAAATTCTTAATGTCACGAGGGTGCTGCATATTAACTTCCATCCATCCTATCTAATTCTCGTAAGAGAATTCCTGTGGCATGTTACATAGGCCTCGTATTATGCTGCTGGCCACATTTAACAGTTGTAAGTACTCGTCTGCACCATCAACAAGGCACTGCAATTCGGCAATAGTACAAAATGTAAATTTTGGGATATATAGATGTCAGAGACTATCCTCGGATGATAGATCTTCATCATCAGAAGAGGATAAGAAAAACAAAGGAAGAAACAAAAATAGGAATGGAGTGTTTTTGGACTGATCAGTTAGGTATCAAGGTAGAAGGGACATTGCAAGTACCAAGAGGCTTCTCCCAAGCATTGTAAGAAGAGACAAAAACTAGGAAAAAATTATATTGAGGTTGATTTTTGTTAGAAAAATGTTTTATAGTAAGTGAAATACTGCCATTCATGTTAAAGACAACTTATCCAGCTTTTATTTTTAAGATGCCAAGCAACAGATGTGAGCTTCAGATGGATTACCTTATCAGCTTCGCCAAAAGTCTTGCATATTCTAGCTTTCTGTTCATCCGAAATATCATCTGCCTCAACTACCAACTCAAACAACTGCAAGACACAACTAAGAAACACGTTCCATAAAAATGCAAAGATTTGGATTAAGGTTTAGATAATAGGTCACCTGATTTAGCATCTGAGAAACGGGGTACCCTTCATAAATCACATTATTGACTTCCTTGTTTGCCAAATCAAAGTCGCCACTTTTGCACGCAGCATAAAGTGCCCCAACAACTTCCTGTGGAATAACCTGGTAAAACAAAAGCATTCAGTAAAAGAGGAATTTCACCAAAAGAAAAGGCAGAATTGGAACAGTATCAGGCCTGTTAATTTAATGGCATGTATATTGTCAGCGTCAATCTTCTGTCCGACAATGCTTAGTACAGCAAAGAGCATGATGTTGATATAGCATGGTGCTTATAACCACTTTCAACTAACAAGCATCTCAGATTCTAGCAGACAGCATCTGCACTTGCAAAAACATTCATATTTCCAAGCACAACAGGGTACTAAGTAACTTACGCCAGAAACATTGATCAAGTCCTTGGATGAAATCGATGATCCAAATAAGCGGGCAGCTCCCTGGAAATTCAATAGTAAAATACTTGATGGTAAGAAACTCGATAGACTGATAACCATTATCTATATGATCAAACATTTGGAAAAGGAAAAGAAGAAAAGAAAAACTAAGGCCGAAACCAGGAATTTCAAATTGGATGAATTGATCACACTATCACATTCATATGGCACAAGTGAATCAATAAGGTACAGATGGAAACATGATCCTGGACAAGAATTGTGAAGATCTCACTAATGACAACATGTAAGCATGAGTTTAATGTCCAAAAGAAAAGCTCAATGGCCAGATGACGCCCTACTAGGTCCTATTTTATTTCAAATTTGATACCGGCCAGCCTCCAATCCGACGTTAACAAACTCGTTACCCATTTGATGTAAGCCGAATTGCCAAATATACGTTGGAAGAAAAAGAACTGAGGAATCTTCAATGGAACAGAAAAGATTTCCAGAAAACTTTTCATAAAACACCAAAGAATCCTTCATTAACCTATCAGCATATTTCTTTTAGAAATTTCAAACAATCATTAAACCTGATTTAAAAAACTTGAACTTTTCATTAAATTAACGAATTGACTGCAGGAAAATTAGGTGTTGTGGACATTACCATCACCTTTTAAAGAAAAAGGTATAACGTATCCAAGCAGCAGCATCTAAAGAAAGAATAATTTGTTACTTGATACAAAATAAACCATCTCTTACCTGTAAGTACGTGATAGCCCGACGAAGATCACCTTGTGAGACAGAACTTAAGGTTGATAGAGCCTACAGAGATACATTATGTGTTTTGCACAAGTCAAAACACCAATAAACATGATATCTGTAGCAAGACCACCTGTAAACATTAGACAAGTATACCTCTTCATCCAAAGTAAGGCCTTCTTCATCACAAATATGTAATATGCGACTGCTCATGATTTCCTCTGAAAGTGACTTAAATCTGAACTTTGCACATCTTGATGCAAGTGGCTCTATGATCCTATTGATGAAAAAAATCACTTTCACAAAGTTAAAGATCTACAACATCAACTGAATCCAAAGACAGAAAAGAAGAGGCATCTACGACTAATCATTCTTTCCATACTATAGCCTTCTGACAAAAAAAAGTGGTAATCTCAAAAAGGCATGACCACATATCAGAGTAGAGAATACGAACCTGCTGATGTAATTGCATATGAAAAAGAATCTTGTGACTTTTGAATAGGTTTCCATTGTTCGCCTCAGGGCATTCTGTGATGTAACAATAAGCAGGGTGATTTCTATAAAATTTGATGGAAAACTGTTGATATTCAAGGGAAAGTTATTTTAAAAATTAATTCTAGAGATCAACATGCCTGTGCATCTTCAGTCATTGAATCTGCTTCGTCTAATATAATGATCTTGAATGGTGGACAAGGGTAACTCCTAAAGTATTGAAAAGAAAACCATCAAATAGAAAGAGCAAAATAGAACCTTAGCCAGACAACAATTCTTTCGATAACAATACCCCTGATGCTGACCAGAGCCCACAGCCACAGCAGCAAAATTCTTTATCTTAGTTCTAACAACATTAATCCCACGATCATCACTTGCATTGAGCTCCAGAACCCTTGACTTGTAAAGTTCAGGTCTGCAAAAGAATGTTGTTGGGCTGTTCATGCTCCAAAAACAAAAACCAAACTTGCAAACATAAAGAAAACCCCAATTGAAGTTAACTGGAAATCAGAATAAAGTACCCCAAAAGTTAAAATCCACAAGACATGATTTGTAACACTTCGTTCCCCAAGTAATTATTTAATCAATCAGCCCTAGAAATGAAGAATATGGTGAGACAAGTGTGTTCCAAGTTACCCGAAAAGCTGGTGGGCAATGGCAAGAGCAGTGGTAGTTTTGCCGATACCAGGAGGGCCATAGAAGAGCATGTGTGGACACTATAACAACAATAAACGAACATAAATATCAAATTTATCTAAGAGCTAACAAAATGAAGCAGTTTAACTAGGTTTTAAAAAATAAAGCAAATTAAAATCATGGGGGAAAAAGAATCGGACACACATACGTTCGCAGTCTCGAGAGTGTTGGTGAGTACCCTAACAACCTCGTCCTGGTGAGCCACATCTTTTACTTTCTTGGGTCGACTGTCAAAATAAGAAAGGAAACTAAAATAAAAGAGAACATTCCAAGACAAGATAGAGATGTGGAAAGGGAAGGAAATTGCGTACTATTTCTCAACCCAGGGCTGAGAGCTCTGCAATATTGGCGCCATATTCACTTTTTGGGTGTGGGTCTCCGGAAGTTTTTATATATATGTGGAATTATTTTTAGATTTATGTTTTTCTGTTTCACCTTACTTTCTGGTTGGTGTGATGATGGGCCTTTTACTCTACAAGTTTGGATTCCAACTCTCCAGTCTTCAATTGTTTATGCTAAAATAAAATAAGACAGAGTATTTTAGCTCCAAACGTTCACACTAAAATTTGATTTGACTCTTAATATTTCATTATGTTCAAAATGACTTCTAACGTTTGCAAAAATGTTCAAAATAAACCCTAATATTTTGCTAACATTCAAAACAACTCCTAATCGGATAGAATTAATATCGAAGTTAGACCTTCGTCGGTTAAATACTAACATGTTTTTTTTATGTAGCTTTTTTTGAAAAAAATTTGTTATAATGGGACCCTCAAATAACTTACGTGAAATTTTAAAAAATAGAGGTGAGTCCCACTGTATTAAAATGGCGATGTTTTGGAAGGTGCCTACTTTATATGTATATGGGTCCTACTTTCATTAAAATGGTGTTATTTGGTGTTTGGATGCAACATGCAGTGAACTCAGCATTTCAATAAGACGCAACATATTGAACATACAACAAATGAAGAAGACACAGTGTTTTGAAGAAATAGACGCATCGTTTTGAAGCAAGAGACGCAATGTTTTGAAGAACCAACAAATGCAACGTTCTTCTTTCGTTCTTCCTCCCTCAATTCTTATTTTTGTTAAATCTCCAATCTATAGCGTTCTTCCTCTTCTTCTTCAGCAAACAACAATCCCTAATTCATACATCAATTGTTATTCATATACTGTTGTTCTTGTATCACCACCACAACCTTTACGTCTAAAATCACATCCTTCACCAGCTCCTAAGAACTGAGGATCAATGCTACCATCGCAGTGAATCAAAGGTAAATTTTGTTGTATCTTTATAATTTGTTTCATGTTCTCTATTTACGTGCAGCTTTGAAGTAGTGTAACGCCACAATTCTTCGTACCCTCATCTGTTGTATCTTCAATTTTACTTTGAATGTGAATATTTTTCGGTGTTGCATCTATCGATGAAGTAGTGATGGATTGATTACTTTTTTTTAAATGATCATGTGCCTTACATTAACACTATACAATACCACTTTTTAAAATGATTATGTGCCTTCCATTAACATTATATTATATTTTGTATGTGCATGTGGTATATATTTCTCCAGAAATGCCTGGAGTTAATACAACTTCATAAGAGATGTTCACTAGTCTACATTTTTCCCCTTGTTAATGAAACTTTTGAAAAATTTCAACTTAGTACAGTAGGAAACTTTCCTGTATGCTAAGCAAGTAGTGAGCTGAAAGAACAATTTTAAAGGATGTGTAAGCTAAATCAAATGTCATTGTTTCTTTTGGTGGTAAAATTTTAACCTTGAGCCTGTTAGACATGCCATAGCAAATATATCACATAATAATGTTAACTCAATCTATATGACAAAGTTGACTTGACAGATTAAATGACATATATTTCATTCATTTTAAATCCATATCTAAAGACAAGATCATGTTTGAAATGCATTCTTTAATTGTACTTAAGGTTCTCTCAGTCAATTATGTCTAGCATTTCACTTCTTTATTGTGCTTGCCAATCATGAGCTCCTTTCCTCCCAATTTCTTATTATTCCAATGTGATGATACTTCTATTATTTATAGCTAGAGAAAATCTCCTCATAAATTTTATATTTAAATTAAATTAAGAATGTCAAATATGAGATGAGAAAAATGAAATGTAACTAAATCTTGAAGTTGCATCCTTGTTTCTTTCTTAGGTGGTATGCACATGATCTAATTGGCTATTTTGGATTCCAATACAAATGATTTGTTGCACAGTTATTAAAGAGTATAATTTTTATAATTGATTATGTTCTACCCTTGATTAGAATTTTAATGATTGTGTAGTCATAGAATTCACCTTTTCAAGTTACTATCTGGTTGGGGTGATAATGACCATTTACTCTACAAATCTGTTCATGTTTTGAATTCCAACTATGCAGTCTTTATTAAAGTTTATACTGAAGTCTAATTTTGGCACCTAATACTTCAATGCATTCAAAATGGCTCCTAACGTTTGCAAAATGTTCAAAATGAACCCTAACGTTAGGCTAACATTCAAAACAACCCCTAACTGGATGGAATTAGCGACAGAAATTAAATACTAATGTGTTTTTTTCTAATGTAGCATTCTCTTTTTAAAAAATGATATAGTGGGACCCCGAGATAATTGACGTGGAATTTTTAAAAAATAGAGGTGAGTCCCACTATATTAAAACAGTGACGTTTCAAAGGGTGTATGGGTTTAAATGGAAGCAAGTCCTACTTCCATTAAAACGGTGTCATTTGTTGTTTGGATGCATCGTGTAGCGGACTCAGCATTTCAATAAGACACATTGTATTGAACATATAGCAAACGAAGAAGACAAAGTGTTTTCAAGCAGGAGATGCAATGTTTTGAAGAACTAGCAAATGCAACGTTCTTTTCCGTTCCTCCTCCCTCAATCCTTAACCCAGTTAAATCTCTAATTTGTAACGTTCTTCCTATTCTTCTTTAGCAAACAACAATCCCCAATTCAGATATCGATTGTTGTTCATGTATCGCTGTTCTTATATCGCCACCATAATCTCCACGTCCGCCGTTAATATCACATCATCCACCACCTCCTAAGAACTGAGGATCAATGCCACAGTCGCGGTGAATTAAAGGAAACATTTACTGTATCTTTATCATTTATTTCATTTTTTCTATTTGAGTGCAGCTCTAAAGTAGTGTAATGTTAGATCCCGTTTTCGAAATCCAACTACTTGTACAGATTCCCTTAGACGTCGAAACCGCAGACTAATCCGAAAATCCCGATAAATTTTTTTTTTCTTCCTCATCTTATTCATCTTAAAAATCTATTCTCATGCTCTCCTTATTCAAGCTCAGTCAAATTAACATCCATTCAGAAGGTCATAAGTTGTTGCAATTCAATCGGAAAACAGAAA
>JANZXV010000006.1:9879320-9894705 GCA_027576455.1 Erythroxylum roigii
AATCATCAAAGGCTTAGAGTTTGGGACGTGAATTCATCGGTGACTCTAGTAGTCTACCAAAATCCGAAGACTAGCAACAGCAAATCGATCCAGCATTTCCGCATTAAGGTAAGTCCTTATAAATCTACAGTCACAATTTATAATTATGAGGTAAAATTCTGAGTGTTTAGACACTTCAAAACTCACAATGTTTCAACTACCAACATACCAAAGGAATAATATAAGGGACCTAATCATTTATGCAAATGACACAACAACAGTAAACAAACCTAAGTGATGTATCATATCTTTTTTGGTAAATATATTGTATTATGTATTGCAGTGCAAAAGTGGCAATGGAATTGTAGAAGTCATTGCCCATGAATTGAGACATTGAAAACTCAATCATACAATGTACTCATTCATTATTGTACAAGTATAATTGCTAATTTAAACTTTTTCACCTTATTCAATTAGAGATAGTATAGCTTGAAAACCTTCTCTCCTAACTTTTTCTTCATGGCTATGTTTTATGCTTTTGCTTTTACACTAAATCTAATGAAAAAAATATAGGAAGATACTCCTAGTTGAACGTTGACTCTTGGTATAGTACAAAACTCATTTAGGCTATTATTAATATCTTCTGCATGAATTTCTTGCCCAATGCATAAATAAGATATGTGTAGAGGTATATATATATATATAAGAATCATCAATTTGCATGGACCACATTTATTATTCTAAGTTATTCCAAATTAGTTGGGTGAAAGTTTTCATTGACCGAAATGTGCAAGACAAACAAAACAGTATCATCCTTTTACATATGGAGAAAACCAACACATTCACTGCCAACATCCAATCTTCCCACACATTGGGGAACACGGCTTACATCCAACACCTCAACAAGCATAAGAGATCACAACATACAATCATAAACAAACAAGCAGATTTAGAGGACCATACATATAAAAACATAAAAAGCTAGACAACAATGGACCTACTGCTAGTTCTTCAAAACGCTGCATCTCTTACTTCAAAATGATGCATCTACTTCTTCAAAACGATGTGTCTTCTTCATTTGTTATATGTTCAATACGTTGCGTCTTGTTGAAACGCTGTGTCTGGACACCAAAGGACACCGTTTCAATAAAAGTGAGACCCACTTCCATTTAAACCCAGACATCCTATGAAATGACGCCGTTTTAATATAGTGGGACCCACCTATATTTTTAAAAAATTCCATATCAACTATCTAAAGATCCCACTAATTTTTTTTAAAAAAAAGTCATGTAAAAAACGCATCAACATTTGACTAACTGAGGTCCAACTTCGTTACTAATTCGGCTAGTTAGGGGTTGTTTTGAACGTTAGCGAAATATCAGGGTTCATTATGAACATTTTACAAACATTATAGGCCATTTTGAATGCATTGAAACGTTAAGAACCAAATCAGACTTCAGTGTAAACGTCTAATTGTATGAACACACATGTATTTTTTTATCATTTTTACACGCTCTTAAAATTATATTTCAATTTTTAATTTTAGCAAATGTCTGTTCAAATGTATTAAAAAGATTCTTATAACAATTTTACAATATAATATGGCATATTGGTAAGCAAATAATATAATAGAGAAAACTAAGTGTCCATATTATATACAATGATGATAATCGTTTATTCTCAATTATAAAATTCATAATACATTATTATGTAAAATGCCTATTGTGGTTGCACCAAAAAAAAATGCCTATTGTGGTTTAGCATAAAGGTAAGAGAATCATATTCCTATATTATGTAATTAAAATCAATAAATAAAATTAGGGTACATTTCAAAAAAATAATATAGAAGGGAAAATGAGGTATTCGTATTAGACAATTATGACTATCATTTGTTCTCAGATATAAAATTTACAACACATTATCATGTAAAATGTCCACTGTGGTTTGGCATAAAAGTGAGAATCATATTAATATATTATGTTTTTAATATAGGAATACGCTACTTTTGATTTATATTAATAAGTTTAGTATGTGTGACTATATTAGAATTATGTAGCATATCAAATATGCTTGTAACGTCTTTTATTATCAAAAACCTTAAGGAACTTAAAAAATTTATAGATTAAAATTTATCTATAACAAGTTGTTTGGAAGAAGATAGAATTGAATTCAATCTTGTTTGGAATCCAAAAAAGAGCATGAATTGAATTCTGTCGTGGGTTTAAAACCCACTCTATTAACAAATTCAATTCACGTCCCAAGTCACGTGAATTTAACCCTAACAGCGCCTCTCTTCTTTTTTAACTCACAAACCCAATAATACCCATTATTAGAGAAACACCAGACACAAATGGTGAAGGAGCTCGCATCTGGTGAAGGAGCTGTTCAGTGATGATGGAGCGACAATTTGCTCACCCTGGAGCGACAGTTGCTTGTCATTGAGGCCAGGCGATAGTCGCCTAGGTCATATGGACGAAGAAGGTCAAAATAGGAGGCAAACAATGATAGCGGCAAGGAGCAGCCGGAGGCGCGAGGAAGAAAACCAGCGGCGATGACAAAATTTATAGGAAAACATAGATTTTTGCAAAACATGTGCCCATGTTGATGAAATGAGCTTTGGGGAGAGTCTGTTGGCGCGTGTGTTGCACAAATCACGCCAAACACTCCCACAAACTTTTTAAATTACATTTTGAAATATATTTTAGCCTTAATTTTAATTAAACTAGTTTAATTCAGATTAAATTAGTTTAATCTCTAATAAATTTTAATAACAAACTTTTTTGATGATATTACTTATAATGAAATTGATGTTTATAAGTTGCTCTATGTAAGTGTGAATATTTATTAGTTAATCACATTATTTTTTAGTTAGGAGTAAATATGTCATATGAAATAATTAAATTCAATTCTAATATTATTGGATTTGTTCCAAACAGTATAATTAAATTCAATTCTAATATTATTGGAATTGTTAAAAAGTATAATTGAATTCAATTATAATATTACTGGAATTGTTCCAAACAGTGTATATTCTATTCAATTCAATTTCATTAATATAATTGAATTCAATTCGTTAATGAATTCAATTCGATGGTTTCCAAACAGGCTGTAAATCAAAGTATATTCAAAAAATTGAGCTATAAATTTTAAATTTTTTTGGTTCTAATGTTACTCTCTCTACATTTTATTGAAATTCAATGTTCAATAAAATAAATAAATATATCTATTGATGTAAGTAGTAGGACTCTATTGAGCTTATGATAGAAAGGTCTATACTTAAATTTGTATATAAAGAGAGTAAATCTCTTACTTATGATCAAATTGAGATTTGAAGAAATAAACCGTTTTAAAATGATTCAGTTATACATAATACAAAATTATTTGACATGTTTACTAAATTTTAACAAACTGCAAAAACTACATTGGCGTCAGAAAATGGTAAAGGTGAAGTACTTCGCTGGAAATTTGTCCAACGGAGCATTGGAAAGAGCAAGTAATCCAACTGGTTAATGGCTTCGATTGTTGAAGAATTCTGGAGGTATTGAAGGAGGGCAGCACTTCTTTGCCACAAACTTGTACTGACGAAACAAATATATTAAAAAAAACCAATCAGATCTCATGATGCTATTTCAATATGTGGACACAAAAGACGTTAACGGAATGAAATATGTACCACCTTATGCTGACTATATTTCTCCCTGATTGCGGATAACGCAGAACTGTGAGTGTTACAGCATAGACGGTGAAGATGCTTAACGCAGTCACACAAATCTGAAGGCTGGTACAGTGTGTAATGCTGCAAAGTCCGGGTCTGTTTGAAAATACAAATCAAGGTTCAAATGCATGCTGTCACAGTCTTGGTCAACTAAATCATTTTAGTCAATGCACCAGAAAGAATGAAAAAGTCTATGTACGCACCCAAGGTCTCTTTGAAGGAAGAAGTATGTATTTTGCCAAAAAAATTGCTGCAGCAGCTGTGAGTGAGGGAGCATAACAAAGCATACTGTACTCCAGGAGAGATAATTCGGTGATGTAGTTGGCCATCCACTCGAGCTGCATCGTAGGAACCTGTAATTGCGCCAAAGTGCATCAAGATCAAGATGACAAGAAAAGATTTGAAATAATAAACATCTAACTGTATAGAAAGTAATGAGCGAAGGTTGTCCTTTTTTTCTTTTCTCACTTAGCTGCTAATTTGTTGGGAAATACATTAACTTGTATTTTTCCCCATAGAATGACCACAGAAGCTAACTTGAAAGAAACTAAAGATGTCATATCAACCTTATTCATGACAGAAACTAAAGATGCAAACCATTCAGCAAAATTTTGTCATATCAACCTTATTCATGACAGAAACTAAAGATGCAACAATCCAAACCATTCAGCATAAACATATGTACCTCATTGATTCCATGAGCAGCACGAACAAATCGCCTAGAACATGCAGTGAATCAAAATCAATGCAGCAGTGGCAGCAAACACTTGTTACATAGTTAACAAACTTGAGTGAGGCACTACCTTAAAAAACATTTTGCCGTTGGGGCCATCATTTCAAACTTCAAGTAATTCAGAACAGCGGATTCCATTTCAAGAACCTGAAATCATCATAAATTAGAAGTCTTATATTGGTTAGACTAGAGTAGAAGAACGTGGCATTAATTTTAAGACAGTTATGCCCAATAACCTATAGCTCAAAACCCATACCTCATCCCTGAAGTATGTGTTATCGGTGATGTAGCAAAACTCTTCCACTTGAGGTGCACAAATCTCCTCATATTTCCTGACAACATCTACTTTCTTAATAAACCATTGTATAATTGTGCAGATAAAAGTATACAGTGCATAAAAGTTCAGTAACATTAAAAGCAAAACAACTTCTTACGCAGCAATCATCATGCATGCCACACCCAGTAGCTGAAGTTTTTGCCTGTTCATTTTGTTCCCAGAAAGATACCGGTCAATATAGTTCACAGTCAAGTATAGTGTATCAGGTACAAGCCTATACTCCTCAGCCACCTGCGCTTTGGCAAAATATGTTATCTGTCAATTCTATTCAAGAAACAACTACAATCAACTGTCTCCCAGCCATATTTAGAATATCACGAATATTCAGTACAAGTAAAAGCAACAAATTACCTCGACAAGCCAATCAATTAGTATTGCACGCATGCTCGGGTTTATATCTATCTGAATTGTTTCCATAAAATCTGATGAAGGCCTTTTCTTTGTCTGTGAAAGCAGAAAATCACAGATTAGTAAATATTGAAGATTCTTATGCCATTGTCCAAGAATGCATGAACACTATAATACACAAAGTCAGTGATTAGCTGGAATATTCAATTCCAGGAGGCGTCTAAGAGTGCATTACGGATAAATGACAAATCATCAAGACAAATAAAGTTCGTTTGAGAGCTGAAAATTGAAGCATGGGACACGGCATGAACTGAAACGATAAAAGACGATCACAAACCTCAGATGCACGTAAGTGCTTGTACATGTCGCAAGCTATGGTTGAACAAAGCTGTGGGTCTTGGTAGTTGCTATCAACTTGGACAATCTCGTCATCTGTACACATCTCTCCAGGTATATCTCTAGTGCACATGCTTTCTGAAAGAATTTTGAGCAACAAATAAGGATGTAGAACAACTGATTAGCCATCTAAACTACACCAAAATAACAAGCTCAACACACTTCTGTAGGCAAAGTTTAGTGATAATGCCTTGAACCCTGTAATGCAATGCTAGTACGTGCCTCATCAATTGAGGTAACTATTCAAGACGAAAATGGGATATGGAAAAAGGGACGTCATGAAAAGATACGGACCAAATTTGAACTAATCTAACCTGCTGTCTCTTCATGTTCTGAGATGTGTAGTTTGCTCAGTGTCTTCTTATTGATAGAATCAACTGCTGGACTCTCACTGGTATTGTCAATGTACTCAATTTCAGGGCTCTTAAAAGAATCACAAGTAGACATTGTTTCGTCAAAAGAAATAGAAATTCCATCCGATTTGCTTGGAGAAACATCCATGTCGCATCGGGCACTCAGAAGAGCAATACTAGGGAAATGTTCCTCACTTCTTGGAAAGGGAGTAGGCTTACAGGCAGTAAGTGCATTTGATTTAACCGTTGTGATTACAGGTACACTGTCCCCATTGAAATCGATCCTCTTATTACCAGCTGGCGTTCCCTTCTTCACCTTGGCAATTTTACTTGAACATGGCACCTTCAGATTTACAATTCAGTTAGAAACGACTTGCTGTCTTGCAATGAGAATCAAGTAGGTCTACCAAAACACTGAAGCTGCATAGAAAAGAAAGTGACACGCAGAATATCTAGTTCTAATTAAAACAAGAAAAAACATCTTCATTATTGCCACTGAATTTCAGATATCTTAAAGAGGGATAACAATATACCTGATGTCGTATTAACAACTGCAACTTCAATTTTTCTTAGAAGTATCTTAGTAGGACTATTTTATTGACTACAGCAACTTTACCAAGCCTTGCCTTCATAAAAAATGTTAATAGCCTATTCCAGAACCAGTGTAGGCAATGATTAAAGTAAGGAAACACAGAATTATCACAATCAAATCACTTCTAAGAAATATAGGCATACAAATAAGTAAACAATATCGAATTATCGTATCATTCACATTTTCTGCAGCACTCTTAAATCCAAAAGGGGGATACTGACAGAGTCTATGGAAGTAATAATAAAACTGAGAGAGAAAGAAGAAACAAAATCATGAAGAAGCAAAAGTCTAAGGCTTTCTTGGCACATGAAAAATTTTAAATTAACATCCACAATCGTCGTAAATGACAAAGAATCAGACTCAGTTCTTTCTCTTTTCTTCATTTTCTCATCAAAGAAGCCAAGATAGGTAACCCAAACGAGAAAATATCGAAAACCCACCAAGTTCGACGATGGCAGTGAGATTCTTGACCCCTTTTGTGGCCCATTCTTATGATTCGTGATGTCTCCGAGAGGCGCCCGCTTCTTCCCCAAGTGTGGTACTACGGCCGCAGCCTTTCCGGCATCCTCCAACACAGAGGACGGCTCTTGTCGCTTAGCCAGCGACGACATGGTCGACGACGAGAACGACTGACGGCGATTCTGCGTCGACATTTCTGATTCAGTCACTGCAATCCTTCCCTGTCTCACCCTGATACAGAGAAAGAAAGGGGTTCAGGTTTAGAATTTGGACAAGGAGAGCGAGAGTAATTGAATGCTGACTCGTAGGAGAGCGCGGCCCACTGAAACTGTTTAGGAATTTGGGAGTTGGAGTACGGACAAATAAGGTGTTTCCACGTGGCCAGGAGACATTGCTTTGAGTGATTTTATTGGACAGGGATTGATGGTTGAAGGTCACAGGCTGTCAAGAGAGTGTTGGAGATTTGAATTCGAAATTCAAACGGTCACCTGATCCACTTGTCGTCAGTCACATCGTAACCGGGGGACAAAATTCAATTAAATAATTGAGTCGTGCGTTGGATTTGAACTTTTGATCTCAAAATCCTAACTTGCAGTTGAATTGATGAAATTTAGAATTTAGCGACTAAAAGGATAAAGCATATAATGGAAACGAATATATTTAAA
This sequence comes from Erythroxylum roigii, assembly GCA_027576455.1. NCBI lineage: Eukaryota > Viridiplantae > Streptophyta > Magnoliopsida > Malpighiales > Erythroxylaceae > Erythroxylum > Erythroxylum roigii. The sequence goes on from JANZXV010000006.1 coordinate 9,886,898, forward strand.
AAAGCATATATGGGGTATTTTCATATTATTATTTCGATCATAGGGAGAACAAGCCATGAAATTAAATGCAACTGCTTGTGTCTTTATTATTATACTTTATCAATCTTTCTAATTGTTTATGTAATTAAGTCTTTAGATTAGTTCTGAGGTTATTTAGAAGTTAGGATTAGTTAGACTGTTTTTCTCTCTAATTAACTATCATATAAGGAGAGATATGTAGTCTTCCAATATTGAATATTCAAGTCATAAATTGATGTATAGTTAGATTGATAACCGTTACAAAATTTCCAAGCTGGATCTAGACCTACACCAAGGTTTTTTATTTCTTATTGTTTTCCTTCTTATTACATTTGAAGTATTCCTTAATTATATTATCATAATTGCTTCATAATAACCAAACCATATTTTTATTCTTATTCATAAGCACAAAACATGGCTAGCTACTTTCTACTTAATTGACCTTACTTCTACTATTATATAAAGGAGTAAAGTTTTATTTTTTGGGTGCAGGTGAAAACATACCATATTTCAGCATCATTTCCAGGCAGTGATTCTACCTAATTTTGTTAATTTGATTTTTCTTATTCATTTTATTTTCTTATCTTTATCTCCCTAATCTTATATGGTAAGTACTCGATCCTCTCGTCAATTTGAATTACAATTTAATTAAGAAATATGAAGAATCTTGTGTAGGTTAAGCAAAGAAGCTAGACATAAGGTTATAAGAGAACATTTTCATTTCATATAGCCTTGTGTTCTTGTATAGGATGATTCACATAAGAACATGAAAAAGCTCAATGTAGTATTCTCCAATAGGAAGCTGTAAAGAATGAAAGAACAATTAAGTTGACAACTATTCTATTTTCATTAAGAGGCTTTGCTAAAAATTAGTTGTACTGCTTGCTGTTGGGTTCAAATAATTTATGGAATAAGATGCAACAAGCATTTTTTGCGAAATGTTTCTCTATATCACAGGCTGTAAATATAAGAAAGACAATATGTGTTATAAGGAAGTACAACAGAGAGACTCTATATGTGTATAGGAGCATTTTAGGAAGATTTGTACAAGCTTCCTATATTGTTAAGTTAGTGACTAGCTACTAATTCAATATTTTTATAAATGGTTACTACTAATGGAGAGAAATGTCGTAAATATTGCAAACAGAGAAGCATTAGCAGACAAGATCCCTGAGATTGCCAAATATCTACTTTTGAATATGACTGTAAATTCCTAAAACTTTGGTATATAATAGGATGCACTAAGGAAAGTGCGAATGAGGTGAGTACTTCCTGCACTGAACAATAGTTATCTAACCTTGCCTATCATATTAGACAAATGGTTGTACAAAACGTATAATAAGTAAAAGCTTATGGAATATATACTATAGTTAGATACCTAATTGAAATGTGCACAACATTTTAATATAGAGCAATTATGTAACTCAATGTAATTAGAATATTTCCAAGGCCATAAAGTTATTATGATCCTATCTCTGACATATTTAATCCAAGTTGATGGTATCATCCAAATTTCTGTTATAGAAATAGGCAAATAGGATGCAGAATCACTTAAAGTAGACAATAACAATTTTAACCTAGATAATACTATATTTAGAGGATACATATAAGTCATTTTCCTTAAATACCAATTATAATAAGAGAAAAGATCCAATATTTAGATTTTGAAAATTTAGGTAAGTTAATTGGTAACTATGACGAGCCATACGAAAGTTCAGGTTGAAGGGAAGCTACTATCTCAAATTATTGTCAAAACAAAGAAAAATTTGAGTGCAATAATGTAAGAAATAGGAAGAAAGTTGAGGAACCATAAAGGACAATGTTTAGTGTAGATGAAAAAGTTGTAGAGAAAGAAGACATTACCACTAAACATAAATGTAAGTTTCCTCCTCTCCATAAAAAAAATTTCTCTTTTTCCTAGTAAATTGACAAGGCTAAAGAAAGAAGAGAATAATAAAAAGATTTTGGACACATTTTGAAAGATTAAGGTTGACATACCGTTCATAGATTCCATCAAGTAAATTCCCAAGTATGCTAAATTTCTTAAGAATTATGCGTTAATAAGAGAAAATTGTAGCGTAATGAGAAGCTAAAGATGGGTGAAACTAGCAAAGGATTAAGGACTTAAATATAGGAATATAAAAAACAAAGGATTATTAGAATAAAATATAAACATAAAACAACATAGTTAGAAGCTTTACATGGTTGGGAATGAAAGATTTTAGCATAACAAAAGTGTCAACTGAAACAATAAGAAGAGATATAGAAAACAAGGAAAGGTGAGAAATTGATTGTTAAGATAAATAAGAATATGGAAGGATATAAATGAAGGTGCATAAATAAGAAGAAAAAGTTTATAAAATGACTTGTACATTCAAAGAAACAAAAATATAAAATGACATTGATGAATTATTGGGATATATAGCCAACCAAAATGTAAGAGGTTCAAAAAAATAAAACATAAGGTGTTGTATCAAATGGTTTTCTCGATAAAGTTGTATTTTATTGTGATCCTTTCAACTCATAGCATCTGGCACTGTATTAGTTTTATTCTAATGGTAATGGATCATTAGATGGTAAGCTTTCAATTACTCCAACTATCTCCTCTGACTCATATTCAACTATTTCTATGTGAACATTTAATTTAGATTTTCGTGATCTATATAGATCTCACATCTTTCACCCTATTAATAATTCCTTTAAATATTTAAGAAAAATATTACTAGTACAAACTTTAAATCATGTATGGGATAAATTTCTTCATAGGAATTTAGCTATCTAAATGCATAATTCATCACCTTTCCATGCTGTATAATAAATTCCACTTAACCTATTCTCTGAGAAATTGCTCAAGGAAGTAAATCACCACTATCAATAGGTGTAGTAAGTATATGAGTTATTATCAATCTCCTTATTCACTCCTAAAAGCTCTCCTTACACACTATTATTGACTGAACATTTACCCCTTCTAATTTAATCAAATTTAAAGGTTCAACAATCTTGGAGAATCCTTTCGTAAATTTCCATTAATAATACATAATATCAAAAGATTAGGTACCTTAGGAATTATAGTAAGAAATTTTCTAAATCTACTATTCTCTCCTTATTTTATAACATATCTTTCTATTCTCTAACTTAGTATACGAATAATGCTTCCTCAACTTTTGTAGTATGATCCTCAAATGCTCTAAAGCAGTCTTCACTTTTAGAATAAATGAATGTATCATCTTTGAATACTACTACAAATTGACATTGAAAGGACTTAAACACTTGGTTCATCGAATGTATAAAAATGATAGGAGCATTAATTAACACAATTGGCATCACCAAGAACTCATAATAAGCATACCGAGTCCTAAGGCTATCTTTGATACATTCACTATCTTGATCCTTAACTGGTGGTAGCCTAATCTCATATCAATCTTTAAAAATATCTTAGCTCTATGCAATTGGTCAAACAAATCATCTATCATAGGTAAAGGATAATGATTTTTCACTATCACGCCTATTCAACTCTTTATAGTTAATGCATATCCTTATAGATCTATCCTTTTTCTTCACAAAAAGTAATCTTTCAATTCAGTAGGTGATATATGATAAGGGGTCTAAGAAATTAGACTATTACCTAGAGTAATTTCAATACCAGTAACCTACCTCCCTATAAGGAAATAAACCCAAAAAAATCCTAAAAAATACACTAAAAAACTCTATCAACTCAAGAATATTTCCTAACTCCTTTCTCTTCTAAAACATTCACCAAGGCCACTAAAAACCCAATTCTCTCCTTTCATACTCCATGCACATCATATCTAGTCTCCCTAACAAAACTTAAACCTTTAATTTTTTGGATGTTCAAGTCTATCTACTTCTATAAAAAATCTAAAATGTTAAAGTATACCTACTTCTATAAAAAAATCTAAGGAAGAATAATATCATACTAACCAAATCATAACTAAAAACAATTATATTTGTAATAAGTATCCAATTATCTTAACTACTTATTTTAAAGGGCTTCACAAACCTCATATTATCGACATGTCTCAAAAATATATTATGACCACTCTTTGAGCTATATGATTGGTTGTTGTATTCTTAATTATAATATGCTCCATTATAACATCACATTTTATGGTACTCGACCTTAGATATTTAGACTTTATGAGGTTCATATTATGATTGTTAAATAATAATGCTAAAAGATTATTATAATACAAATGGATATGTTTAGCAGTTTAATCATCCACAAATAATTTTGAAATCAAGTTCAATAAAAAGTCATAAGAATTTTCTTAACACTCTTTTATGATGCAACATCATATGTTAAGAAGATTATCTAATCTATTTTGGACTTCTTATCATCTGAACATACATATATATATATATATAAATAGGTATAAACCACCATATCAAGTTTCTCAAACATTTTATGTAATTGACTTATGAGTTTTATACATGTATGTATGAATGCTACTACTAGAGTTTTACTATTACAAATATAATCCTCACTAAGTAAGTGCTCATGTTGTTGGTAAGTAATGTAATAGTAAGTAAGGGATAAATCCTATGAAGAATTGATATGGATTAAAAAACGTAACATCATTACTTAGCCCAAGTATAATAATAAAAGACCAATTTTTAATATATTTTGAATAATAAAATGTAAAAATAAAGCTAAAAACTAGACAATAGCCAAGAAAATGAATGTTAAGATAATTTGTTAAAAGAGAATTCGATCAAATAATTATGTTTGGCTTATTACTTCCACCAGTAGTACTTTTAAATCTATTATTTAATTAATCTAGATAGGATACATTCTTTGAACTAAAAAAAAATCTCTTGGAAACTAAAACTGCATTCTCTCAAGCTACATCCATTTACTTTTTTGTTGTTTAACCTGTATGTCTATTAAGCTAACACCCTTTTTAATTTATTAAGATCTATTAAATCTTATGAAAGATTTTACCCTAGCATTAGGAAGATTATATACGTCTCTCTTTTGCACCGTATACCTACTACCTAAGTCATGGTCTACTTACAAGCAAGATCTCTTTGAGCCATTCATAAGTGAATTTAAATAAGATTTAAACCCCCACATGAATAATTCCTCATTAAGACCAATCAAGGTAATTCATAAAAATATATCCTATATTATAAATAAATTTAAATTAATCCATACAAAAAAATCATTTATATTTTCGCTATATAAACATAGAAAATTATATGGCCATAAAAAATGTTCAAAACAATAAAATCAAAAGACAAAAACAATTAAAATATTATAGAAATAAATCTAGATGGCAACCTAATTTTCGTAAATGGCTTGATCCGTTAAGATAATGCATAAATCTTGATTCTTTGATGACAAATACTTAGAGTTGACTTTTTAATAATTTTGACGGCCTTTCGATCACTAACCCTAGTTTTTGGAGAGAAAATGATGTCTTAGGTATGCTTTTCTCTACAAGTCGACTTTGGTCTACTGAAAATTAGGTTCTCTACATTTGAATATATTTTTCTCTGCCTAAGACAAGGATTGCGGGATAATAGTAGGCCAGACCATAGACCTCCTGTATTTTCGGGTGATGAGCATGGTCATATCACTAAGTCATAGATCTTGTTATCCTTCTTATATTAGTATACAATCTCTGGTAAAATCATGTCACTAAATCTTATATCTTATTGTCTGAGTCGCATACATTCATATATAGCTATGGGTTAGGCCGTATCACTTATTAATATTAATCTATCTAGGGCATGAGTTGGCAGGTGAGTATGGTCTAGACCGAGTTTAACAAAGAATTATGGTTTCCTTCATGATTTTTATTGAAATAAAATCTAATTCTTGAATGATTTCATCCTAAGATCAATTTTCAAAATTGCCTGAAAAGAAAATAAAAACTAAGTAAAATAAAGTAATTTTAACTTCAAAATCAAGTAAAATACTAAAAAAAATGTATATTTTTCATGCACATCAAATATCCTAACACTTAAGTTTTTCTCAACCTTAAGTAAATCAATTCAATCATTCTTAACATAAATAAATAACAACTATATGAAAGAATTTAGCAAATAATCAGAGTAATCAAGACTATCCATCATTCATCAATTAGTTAGGAATTCAGATATTTGTACTAAATCATAAATAAATTCAATTTAACCAAAAAATTCTTCAAACATTAACTTAATCTATAACCTAATGCATAAAGTAGATACAACATAGTCAGATGCTTTAACTTTAAATCATTTTAATAGCCTAAATCAATCTAAAAATAAATCACTTAGTTTGAAGTAACAAATGAAAATTTAGGAACTTGTTTGAAAAGTCACCTAATCTTTTGACGTGAAAGTAAACGCTTTATTATGGATACTCTCTCTCAATTACTCAATTAGGACACTATTTCAAACAGTTACTAGCGCTACTCTTTAACTTCAACCTTAGTGAATTTATTAATACTCACTTATTTACATATTTATTATTATATTATATATTATACATTATATATTAAATTACATATTTGTTTAAATATTAAATGCTTAGAAAGAATCCACTTATAACTCAAATATATGCTTTCATGATATGAAAAGTATCATAATACTAATTAATTATCCATTTTCAAGATTATTGGAGCAAATTAGAACTAAATTAATTATCGATACTACGATTTACCTAAACTAATTGAATCACAAAGTAAATAAAAGTATAATATATTATCTTAATCAATCTTCTATCATTGTTAAAAAAAAATTTTGGAATTGTTCCATATTAAGCTAAGTGCAATAAAATTAATAAGAAATCCTTTAATAATTAGTTCACCCTCTGCACTCAAGTTCTACATTTTTCTTAATGTACATGATATAAAAATTTGAAAAAGGATATAAATATAAAGGGAGAAAATAAAAAAAGGAATAGAAACTTCTTTGGCCTTTGTTTGTTATCTATTGTCTAAGGTCATTTTTGATCAAAATCTAGTAATTATTTATACCTTACCAACACTTTAAAGCAAACACAAAAACCATAAAAAATAGAAGGAACTTGACACTAAAAATAAACTATAATAAATACTTAACGTAACTAAAATAACATAACTAAAATTAAAATGAAGTTAAGAATCATAAAAGGAGGAGCATAATCCTTAAAATGTAAAAAGCTTAAAGGAAATAAAAGAAAATAAGAGCTCCGTAAACAGTAGGATTATCATCATCATCACTTTCCTCCTCTAACGTCATCAAAGACTATACAGGTGGATTAGAATATCCCACATACTGGAAGTAAGTAGATAATTATTGCTCCATCCTTCCCAATTACTTGCGTAACCTGTGTAAAATATAGGTCTGACTATCCATCTCGTTCTTTATGTAGTGAAGGTCCTATAAATCCTTTTCCACATCAGCTGCTATGATAAAGGCTTGATGTCTTCTTACTCCTCCATTATCTCTTCATCCTGAGTTCTAACAACTTTTTTTTAAACTTCAGTTGCTGGCTCAGGCTCTACCTACTCCTGCTCCTACTCTTGGTCCTATCCTTTAACTATAAGGAACTCAACTCTCTCTTTACCCACTGGAACATAAGTGCCACTAACCTTCCTAACTAATTGCATATACCTCAGTATCGGATATAACATAGAACTTTGTGGAGTTAGTTGAGTGATGAATATAAAATTAATCAACCTAAAGTAATTAGAGAGTGTTGGTTTATGCCCTACAGCCAATTGATTTGGTTGTAGTTTAGTGATAAATTATTTAAAGGCATTCTTTATCTTGTACATGTTTAGATGTATATGATAAAGTCC
>JANZXV010000006.1:9910657-9922218 GCA_027576455.1 Erythroxylum roigii
ATTTTTAAACCTCAAAGCCAAAGAATTTATCAATTTCTCATTCAAAACTAAAAAGTAACAATTTCTTCAATAACCCCTTTTTAACTCCATTAAACATACTGAAATCAAACACTTTTGCCCTTTCTTAAATCATTACAAAATAATGAATTTAGTTATTTTCTCAATTCTATCAAATCATTCAAAATCGAAGGATGTAACCAATCTCCGGAATATTCGTAGCACTTTCTTAAACCCATTTTCCAAATCATGTCAAAAGTAATTGGAAATCAATGTCAAAAATACTAGGAGATCATAAATTTTTCAACCTTTACATACACAATCTCATTTTCAAACTTTTACATAAACAATCATAATTCTCTTTTTTTTTTGTTAAACACTTTTATAAATCATTTACGGAAATTTTAAACTTTCTAATCACTGTTATAAACACTTTCGGAAACATAACTTTTTAAACCACTTTTACAAACATTTTTGAAATCATAAGCTTTCCAAACGCTTTTATAACCACTTTCAAAAATAATAAGCTTTTACAAACAATTTCGGGAAACAAAACTTTACCAAACTATAATCAATATGTACTTTCACAAATATTTGGAATTATACTTTTTAAACTTTTTCATAAAAGACATTTGAGAAATAATGTCAAAAGCAATATATGTAATCATTTAAAACACAAAGAATTTTCTTATTTATCAAAAACACAAAAAAATGAAATATTCCTCATAACTTTTTAATTCATTCATAATCCTACTTCAGAAATTTGTATCAAGTTTATCACATCAATTAAGGCAATGAAATCGAAATACCTTCCTTCTTGATTTTCCAAAAATATAAACGATAAACTTTCAACACATTTCTTTTCTAAGATTTTCAAAACCCAACGGACGATCATGCACTTGTATCAAAAGATTTCAAAACAATACATTTAAATATCCAAAACAATATAGTTCAAACACTTTTACTTTCGAAACCTTTCAAGAATACTCACAAGTTGAAAACTTCAAAATAACTATGGTACCCACCTTAATTCCTTAAGCTTTGGAATAGGATTGATCCAATTGCCTTTCCTTTACTTCCCATGCCTTATTGGACCTTAATCAAGACATAAAATCCTAATTAACATAATAAATCAATGCTGAAATTTTTACAAGAAGAGAAAACATGCTTCAAAACCTACCTAGCTATGCCTATGTCATTCCTAAATTATAACCATCATAACCAAATTTACCCCTTCTAAAATGCATCAAACTTTTCAACAATCTCATGCTTTAAAGAACCCCACAAATGCTGATTTTCTAACACCTCCATTACCTTTCTCATTTCTCTTTTATTCTTTCTTGAAAAACTCTTCAAACTAAGGCATACAAATCCCAATTACCATAAGATACACATGCTGAAAAATTTCAAGACTTGGGAAACCTTACATTTAACCTATCCTAATCATCCCTATACCTTCATATTCACACTACAAACCATCATGTTTGAACAAAAATGCAAACTCTCATTTATTCCCTATGCTGAAATTTTTCCAAGCTTAAAGTATGCTTCTTCTTGCCTTTCTTTCTTCATAAATCATATTGCAAACCCACCATTTAAGCAAAACTCTAGCATAATCCATGAAATTACAAAAACTAACCATGCTGAAATTTTTAACAAACAAGGAAAACATGAAATTTCTTTGCTATCATCTTAGCCATCCTTTATCTAAGTCATTGTCATCAAAACCTATCTCTAAACTAAGCAAAATCCCATCTTAGATTCACCATTTAACAACAAATCAAGTGCTGGAAATTTCCAAGAATGGGAAAACTTGAAATTCATGCAACATCACCTTACCTATACTTTTTCTAATCCATTAACATCATAACTTATCAAAAAGTTGACAAAATTCGAAATCTATCAACCCATGACAAATCTGAATTTTTGCTAAACTTTCATGGAAACTTGACCCTCATCACTTACTCTTTCAACCACCCTTGGTAAGCATGAAAAACCAAATTAGAACCATAAAACCATGAATGAACAAAAGACACACTTGCTGGAAATTTTCAAAGAATACAACAACTTCCATTTCAACTTACATAATCTTTCCTTTCCTTCATATTTCCTCTTCAAAACTTCATATATAAGCATAAAGGCAAAAACCTTAGCAAAATCCATGAATTAACCAAACATAAGCTATGCTGAAATTTTAAAACCAAAGGGAAAACATGAAATTCCTTCAACAACACTTCACCCATAATTTAACTCACTCATTAGCATCAAAACTTAGCTAACTAACCCACAAAAATTTGCAAATCTCATGCCTAAAACATCACCCACGAAATCAGATTTTTCAACCCACAAACTCAACTCTTCTTTTCCTCATTTTATCATAAACAACTCTTCAATCTACTCTTTGGAAGCAAGAAACACACAAAACCTAACTAGAACACCCTCAAATTTTCGAAACCCTAACCCAACCTAATCTGATTTTGTTCTTCTCTTCCTCCTCTTACCTTCTTCTTATGCTTCTAACCATATATTTACAACAAAGAAGATGAAACCCTAATAACATATCAAAACAATTCGAAATCTTCTTACCTTGAACTAACCCACGACTTCTTCTTTTGCTTCTAAGATGGAGTATCCTTCTTTCTCTTCCTTTCCTTCTTACTTCGAACTCATGAACTAACCTTGTTTAAGCTTGAAAACCCTTCTTCTTCTCTTCTCCTTGGATGGCCGAACCCTTCTCTCTTTGTTCTTCTTTTGAGTTTCGAAATTCTGCTCACTCTCTCCTCTCCTTGGTATGTTTCGGATGACCTAGCAATAAGCCCTCATTTGTTTTAAATCCCTCACTTATTCAATGCTCAAAAACGGCAGCACCTAGTGCTTTCCTTTAAAAATTTCGTTGGCCACTTAAAGCACACACACCTCACATGCTTCTTTCCTTTAATGAAAAACCTAAGCATTAACTTAAACTTAAACCCATTTTCAAGTCCAAAGTTTCCCTCCTTAAAACCTTTTCCAAAATTTTCATTTTCCCTCCTTATAACTTAACTTTTGTGGGCTCCCACTTAAAAGCCCATATGCTCCCTTCCTTTTTCATTTAACTCATCTTAAAAAACCCTGGCCCACTTATTTACTTCCCCCATCATTTAAATACATTCCAAAGGCTAAAAGCCCACTTTAATAAACCTTAAGCTGTAAGACCTTATAAACACTTCCTAATTTATCCTAACATTATTTTATGGCCTAATTTCACATTTTCTTTTCAAGTCTAACACCAAAATTAAAATTCTAATTTAACTCAATTCCTTCAATTCGTAATTCTTACTTAAACACCAAAATCCCAAATTATTCTAACACCATCTCATGCTTTTAATTCTAACAATTAATTCTACCAATTCAGCAAAAATTCCAATTTAGACTTCTAAATTCCATCAATTAAAACAATTATCCTCAAACCTTCTTATTCATTTCAATTCTATAACCTAATTTCAGAGGATCCTCAAATCATATACTTCTTTTAGTACTCACAATGCATCATAAAATAATAATTCTTAATAAATCGAATTTCACTAATTTCTTCATTTAATAATCATAACTTAGACAATAAAATCCTCAATTTATTCCAATCAAATTAAAAATATCAAATTAAAACCTCAAAATAATTTAAACATGCTTAATGCAAACCGGGGCCCAACATTACATTAAGGTTGAAGGAAAGGGAAGTGTTGCAATTGAAACTTGTTCAGGTATAAAAATCATTGCTGATGTTTTATTTGTACCAGATATCGATCAATGTTTGCTAAGTGTTGGGCAGCTACTTGAAAAAGATTATTCTATGGTTTTTAAAAACAGAACGTGTGTGATCTTTGACTCTTTTGGAAGTGAATTATTTTATGTAAAGATGAAAGGGAAAAGTTTTGCACTTGATTCGAAGCAAGAAGGGTCACAAGCCTATCGAAGCCTTGTTAATCAATATCAACTTTGGCACAAAAGGCTTGGACATTTTCATTTTTCAGCACTTGCTTTTATGCATAATAATGAATTAGTGCAGGATTTGCCTACTATTGAAGAAGGAATTGAAGTTTGTGAAGTTTGTCAAATGGGAAAGCAATCTATATTACCATTTCCAAAGCATAATGCCAGGAAAGCAACAGAAAAACTTCAGCTTATTCACGCAGATGTTTGTGGTCCAATTAAACCTACATCTTTGAATGGTAGTAGGGACAACATTATTTTCATTGATGATTTTAGAAAATTATGTTAGGCCTATTTTATGAAACTCAAAACTGAGGTTGTTGAGGTATTTTGGAAGTTTAAAAATTGGATTGAGAATTAAAGTGGTCACAAAATTAAAGTGATTAGGTTTGATAATGGGACTGAATATATTTCTGACAGATTTAGCAAGTTTTGTCAAGATGCAGGAATTGAACATCAATTTACAGCAACTTACTCCCCACAATAAAATGGTGTCAATGAGCGTAAGAATAGAACCATAATGGAGATGGGAAGATGTTTATTGTTTGAGAAAAATTTGCCCAAGAGATTTTAGGCAAAAGTTGTCAACATTGCAGTGTATTTGTTAAACAGGCTGCCAATGAAGAAGCTAAAGGAAGAAACCCCATTCGAAGCCTAGTATGGATACAAATCTTCTGTGCAAAATTTAAAGGTTTTTTGTTGCATTTTCTATACTTATATTCCTTATGTGAAAAAAGATAAGTTAGATTGTAACGCACAAATTGGGATTTTCATTGGCTACAGCAATAATACTAAGGGCTACAAGGTCTATCAACCTTTAACTGGTAAAATAATTATCAGTATAGATATCAAGTTTGATGAATTCAAAGAATGGAACTGGGATAAGTGTGAAGTGGAGAATGTTGAGACTATATATTCAACTTCTAAAAAAATTCAGGAGGATACCCTTGATGAAACTATAGATGACATTCCTATTAGGAGACCCTTGATGAAACTATAGATGACATTCCTATTAAAGGTATCATATTACTTTATCACATTTATCAAAGGTGCAACATTGTTGTACTTAAACCTGCAAGTTTTGGTTTTGAAGAAGCTGTCAAAAACTCAAAATGGGTTGCAGCAATGGAGGAAGAACCAAAGATGATAGAGAAAAATGAAACATGGACTTTGGTGGATAGGATAACTCACAAAAGGCCTATTGGAGTGAAATTGGTATTCAAAACTAAGCTGAATGTTGATGGTTATGTCAAGAAATTCAAAGCTAGGCTTGTGGTAAAAGGGTATGCACAACAATTTGGGGTGGATTTCTTAGACACGTTTTCACTTGTAGCTCAGCTTGATACAATCAAAATGATTCTAGCACTAGTAGCTCAGAAAGAATGAAGAGTTTTTCAATTAGATGTTAAGTCTGCTTTTCTCAATGGCCACCTAGAGGAGGAGATTTTTGTCAAGCAACCTGAAAGTTTTTGTTAAGAAGGGAGAAAAAGACAAGGTTTATCTGTTTAAGAAGGCTTTATGTGGCTTAAAACAAGCTCCCTGAGCTTGGTATAGTAGGATTGATGATCACTTACTCCATTTTGGATTTGAGAAGAGCTTGAGTGAATCAATTCTTAATGTGAAAGTTACTAATGATGGTCTGATACTGGTTTCTTTATATGTTGATTATTTACTTGTTACAGGAAGCAATCCAAGATTAGTGCAACAATTCAAAGATCAAATGATGAAGGTCTTTAAAATGACAGATTTGGGAGAAATGTCATACTTTCTAGGCATGGAAATTCAACAATCATAACAAGGGATTTTCATTGGATAGTAAAAGTACGCAAAGGAAGTTTTAAAGAAATTTAATATGGAAATTTACAAGCCTGTATGCAGTCCACTAATGCAAAATGAGAAGCTAAGTAAAGAAGATGGTGTTGAGAAAATTGATGAAGGCCTTTATAGGAGTCTTATAGGCTGTTTAATGTATTTAACAGCAACAAGACCTGATATTTTGTATTATGTTAGTTTGTTGTCAAGATTTACGCACTATGCTAGCAACTACATTTAAAGGCCGCAAAAAGAGTGCTTAGACACATCAAGGCACTACTAAATTTGGAATACTTGGATCTGCTGATAGTGATTGGGCAGGATCTTGTGATGATATAAGGAGTACCTCAGGATACATATTCAGCCTTGGCTCAGGATTTTTCTCACAGAAGTAGAATATATTGCAGCAACTGCTATTGTAAATCAAGCATTATGACTAAGGAAGCTACTGACTGATTTGAAGCATGATCAAAGGGAGCCAACAAAAATTTTTGTAGATAATTAGGATGCAATTGCTATTTCTAACAATCAAGTATTTCATGGCAGGACAAAGCACTTTAAAATTAAATAATACTTTGTTAGAGAAGTGCAAAAGAATAAGGAAATTACTCTAATACATTGTGGTACTAATGATCAGCTAGCAAACATCATGACAAAGTCTTTATCTAAAGCTAGATTTGAAGAGCTGAGATTAAGGCTGGGTATCTACAGCAAAACAAGCAAGGAGGAGTGTTAGATATGCATCTTTTTGCTGCTGAATAATAGGTCAATGACTAGTTTTCATTTGATTAAAAGTACTTGCTTGATTTTATTAATTTCCATAATCAGATTTTCTTTATTATTTTTAGGATTGATTTTCATTTTTTTTCATTTTCAGCTGTATAAATTACAGCTCTCATTGAATGCAAATGATCATTCAACTTTCAGTTACTTTTTTGAGTGTTTTGTTTAGGTCAAAAACTTCTATATTCCACAATTTTTCTGCAGACATACCTACAAAAGGTCTTATAATAACCCTGATAGACAACTAGTTGCAACATATTTTAAAACTTCTATATTCTACAATTTTTCTGCAGACATACCTACAGAAGGTCTTATAATAACCCTGATAGACAACTAGTTGCAACATATTTTTTTGTTATCTACAAGTCATTTATCACTGAGCATTTAAAAACCAGAATAAAGCTCCTCTATATCAAGTTAGCTTTTTCACACATTTTTAAGTCAATTCTCGTATCATAAACTACTATTATAGTCAATCCTTATATCACGTGACTTAGCAGCAGCTACTGTTAAGTCAAAATGACTTTACGTAAATAATTTTGATAAAGAACAAATAATAATGACAAGAAGAAAGTAAGACGGAAGCGAAACAAAAGACAGACGGAAGGAGCAAAGCCAAAAATCAAACGGGAAAAAACAGACGATGTAAAAGACAGACGAAAACGCAGAATAAAAATCAGACGATAGAGCGGAAACAAAAGACAGACGGAAGCACAAAATGAAAAACAGACGATAAGAAATCAAACACAAAGGCGCAAAAGTGAAAATCAGGCGCAAAGACGCAAAAGTGAAAATCAGACGGAAGGCGCAAAAGTGAAAATGAGACGGAAGCAAAAGGAGAAAAATAGAAGATAGAAAATCAGACGAAAAAAAATCAGACGAAAGATTCGATACCACGTCGGATTACTAATCAGCTTGAGTTGGTTACAGAACTCAACTAAATAACTGATTCTTGAAAGATTAAGAAACAAGAAGAAAGAAGCAGTTTTCAAGAAGCAGTTGAAGACGAAAGCTATAAATACAAGTCGGAGTTGAAGACTAAAAAATGTTAGCGAAATTAAAAAGCTTAGCAATTCTTGAGAGAATTCATTGTGCGAAAAATCTAGAGCTATTTTCCTGTAACAAAGCTCAAACTATCTTTCAGTTGAAAGAAGCGCAGATAACCTGAAGAAGCTAAGAGTGAAAGAATACTTGTTGTAAGATACCTGAAGAGGCTCAATGTCAAAGAATACTTGTAACGATTTGTGAGATAGTAAAATCTCAGAAAGACATCTGAGGACTGGACGTAGCCCACGTTTTTTGGGTGAACCAGGATAAATATGCTGTGTCGACATCTCTCATCTCTCAACTCTCTCTTAACTTTAAATTTTCGTTCTTACTATTTTCATACGTTAGTTTCAAAAATATTTTACAGCATTGATTTTTAGAAGAATCTGATAAGAAAGAACAAGTTTCTTTTAAGAAATTGTTTACAAGGGGATCAACGAAAAAAAGATATACACAATTCAACCCCCCTTCTTGTGCATTTATATTTCGTGTATTGAGTTTTGTATTAACGTGTGAATCACTTCAGCTACAACTTAGTTATAGATGCTCGTGAGTGACAAGTAAAGGCAAAGTAGTTGAGTAGAGAAGAAAACAACATGGATGAACTGATAAGGAGATGAGAAGGAGGATTAGTGGAGAGAAGATAATGGACTGGCAGGGAAATTTGGTGACAATGGTGGTGAGGAAAGGAGTCAGAGGCTGGGCATAAAAAAGGGAGCAAATTTGGGGGAGTTAGAGTACTGGACTGGACAATGGGCTAAAGTTATAAAGAATTGGTTCAATTGACGGAATAATAATAGAAACTATAATAAATGTAATAAAGAATATAAATAAATATAACTTTTATTGCTCACTACAAGATATGGAGTATTGTCTTAAAAATGATATAAAAATGTTATTCATCTAATTATAATATATTATTAACAATCTTTTTTCATTCCTTTTTTTTTCATACCAACTAATCAAGTATCCCTTAACTTTTTTTAATTTGGTTCCTAAACTGTTTTTAATTTGATAATAATCGGTATTTAAATACTAGTTGATATATGAGATGCAAATTCCGAAGTCAAATTTTAAAATGATATTATTGTGTTGAGTATAATTTTTTGGTCGATATCGAAAAAGTACGGTATTCTGCAAACTGATCGCAATAATACACCCTCCGGATCAACATTTCCAAAGAATACCATACTAATGAAGAACTAATGGCTGCAAGTCAATCAACAGCGGGCTCACAAGGAAAGCAGATAATTGCAGCTGCACCAGTAATCACTTGCTTACTCATTGCAAACACAGTCTTCTTATTCAGCTAAAGTCCAGTTTAACAAGGCGCAGTCTCCAAGATATTAGGCTTGCTTGAACAAGAATCCTGTCCGCGAAGTAGAGTCTACATCATTTTAGCTTTATCCAAATAACTGTAAGCAATGGTTCAGCTTCCCCACCATTACCTACCTTGGGGAAAAAGCAATGGCTGTGCAAGAATTGAATACCAATCCTAGTCCAGCCTAAGGCTATTACAGCACAGCACCCAAGGAAAAGCTGAAAATAATGCTTCAATATGAATAGAGAGCACCGACCGCAACTCACCTTAGGCCTTAATCCAAATTAAAAGTACCAGTCACCATTGCCTCCATTAAATTTTCATAGTACTGTCGTCCTACCCAACGCAGCTGTAATGTACCTTTGAAAACACTATTCTCCAGTAAAATTAAAACTTTCGGTGACTATTACAGGTACTATTTTTCTGTTCCTTTTAGTTGATTGCGCTCCTATAGAAATGGTTAATTTCAATTTTTAAATTTTATTCGACTTTTTGAATCTTTATATAAAAGGTAATATCAGTATAAGAGACATGGTATGGTACTCGCAAATAGCATTATAAAATTTAAAATTTAAATTACAAAATGATAAATATTTAATTACGTTTTCATCATTAACACTGTTTTTTCATTCATAAGTTAAAATATTCGTATTTGTACGGAAATCTAATGTCGTCCTCGTAACGTGATAGGATTTATTCGAATTCGTGGAAGACTAAAAAGGCTGATGGTCTTTCTTCACAGCCTAACTAAGAAAGCTAAAGCTAACGCCCAAGCCTTTTTTGAAAAGTGGAAGCCACAAAAGCGTGTCAGACGCAAAGAAATATTTTTCTATATGTGGCGGTGATGGCCCATAGGACTTGGACTTCATGGGTAGCCCGACAGTTTCTACGCCGAAAGGAATTCCAAAGTAAACTCAACTTCAATTACACATCTTTTAATTCTTAAAATTTTTGAATTTTTTAAATTATTTTTTACTTTTTTCTAAATTTAACTTAAATGATTAATTTAGATCAATTTTAATTAACTAAGTTTGAGTCTTAAAATTAGATTATACATCGTATTAACAATATTTGATTGATTTTCATGTGGCGGTTTATCATTATTCATTAGCTTTCAATTGGAATTTAAGAAAATGGGTGTTTAATTATATGAAATTTCTAATTCTTT
The DNA here is from genome assembly GCA_027576455.1 of Erythroxylum roigii. NCBI lineage: Eukaryota > Viridiplantae > Streptophyta > Magnoliopsida > Malpighiales > Erythroxylaceae > Erythroxylum > Erythroxylum roigii. The sequence goes on from JANZXV010000006.1 coordinate 9,920,755, forward strand.
ATTATTGTTATAGGTACATGTTCCCACTCTGGTCAAAACAATCCTCCTTGGAATGAAGTTAACTTGTGTCTTGATCCTCTCTTCATAGTTCCTCCCAGGTTGTCTCCATCTGTGGATGTGATCCAACCTCTCTCTTAGCTAGTAGTCCAAGTCATAGATAACTCATTACATAATAAACTTCCATCGTTGCAATTGAAGTGACATCCTGCATTGTCCTCGTGCGTAGCCACCTAGAGCTTATATACATAATATAATTATCAGTCCTTATATCATGGTTTGGACTTTGAACAGATGCCCCCCATTCAAAATACACCAAGAATTTATAAAACCTTTCATTAAACTTCACGACTTAAACTAGACTTTAAGTAAAGGTTTAAATACAATCCTGACGTCGAACGTTTCTATCTAATTCTGTTTCTCTGTTGTCAAGCAACAAAACATGTGCGTTGTCGGGATATAAATTGACGTTTTAACGTCAGCTGTAATATGGTAAACCTTTATATTGCATAACACTTAATCCTTAACTTCTACATAAGGAGATGCAAACTAATTTTCAGACAATAACAAGGTAAAGTGTATTAAGGATCAGCGTATTTAATTGCTTTTATGTAGCCTAAGCTCTAATACATTATGAGTATGTTTGATACCCCAATTGAACTTGTGAGGTTAAACAATGAAGATTAGCTTATCTTCTAGGTTGAGAAGAAAACATTTGTACATACTGCAATCATCACACACGTGCAATGGCCCCATATGCAACCTCTATGTCGGCTTGACTGGTCATAGATTGATCAATTTCCTCCAAAATATGCAATCAGACGTTAGTTTTGTTTCATTAGTTTATGCGAGTCAAGCCAAGACAAGTTGTTTGGTTTTGCCACTTCTAAAAATATGCTTTTGTTATTTGTTGTACAGTACTAATTGAAAATATTCAGCTAAATTCTCATGAAAAAAATATTGCAAATTTTAAAACATAAGTTTAAACTTGAAACGCCATTGTAGAAGGAAAAGAGAGAAATGGTTAAGTCTTCCGTTCGTAACTAGCCGTTTAAAAAGGGTCAAATGAGTGATGACGTGGCACTAGTATAAGGTCGGTCCCACAACTTTGCTTCGTGATAATGAAGTGTAAGACAATCAAAGAGTGCCGCACGTGCGGAAACTCAGCATGATTAGGTTTTAGGTGGGAGATTCTCTCCGGTACACGTGCACCGCATGACAGATTTACCCTTTCCAACTCCGATTTCATTTAAGCTTGGTTAGGTTGAAGTAAGGCTTTTAAATTTAACGGAAAAAAAAAAGAAAGGGTTTGTAATTGAATGAAATGAAAATAAATGTAGTATTAGGAATCTATTGTTTAAGAAGGATAGAAGGATTTATAATATAATATAGTAAAATATTTTTTGAGAAAAGAGTTTATAATAATATATAGTGAAAAATTATTTATTATTTTACATTTTATTCTAA
>JANZXV010000006.1:9980252-9993929 GCA_027576455.1 Erythroxylum roigii
AATTAAGAAGTAACAAAAGAATAACAAATAAATAAATAAAAGAAAAGAAAATAAAAGAAAAATTTTCGGGACCCAACTATAAGACTAACCATCATTACTCAAGGCTTTATTTATCTTTTTCCTTAGATGATGCTTTCCCTCCTGCTTATTACTTATATAAATTGGTGACCCTTGTATTTTGGGTCTTGAACACCCATATGATATATGAGTTCTTGAAATATTCTAGATTATGTTTGCTCAAGGAGAGGACTTCAGCTTCATATGAAAAGAGGATGTTGTTGAAGTCACTAACAATAAGCCAATAGTTGGAAATTAAACTAGTTAAACTAGAGATATCATTTTAAAGGGTTAATCTTTAAGATACTAAGTTGTGAACAGAATCAAAAGTAAACTTGATAGGAGTTTGATTATGATTCAATAAGGAAGAAAGGTGTGTGAATTGGTCAGAACTTTCGTTGATGAGAGAAATCAAAAGCTACATTGATTTTACCATTGAAGTGGTAATGATGGTTAAAGATAATTTGAAACTTTCTCTTGATAAAACATAATTCCTTTTTGAAGGAAGAGGTCTTTATTTTGGTCTCAGCGAGTCAAAAAGGGTCTTTTGGTAGTCAAACGATCATGAATAGCCTATTTGAATTTATTTAAACTTTTGACATTTTATATGAAAATAGACAACAATAAGGAGGTTTAGAGAAAGCAAGATTCAATTTCCTGCTAGATGATCTCCTAATAATTATAAAAGGGATTTCCTTATTGAGATATGGTAGAAAATTAAGAAAAACAGGATTAAAGGAACTTTTCTTTTCCTGAGATTGAACTTATAGGACATGAGTTAGGGGGTACTTTTGGTTTTGGAAGCTTAGCTTCAATTGGGGAAACTTAAAGATCTATTGAGGACACATTAGGATTTTTTATGCTCTCTTGTAAGGAGGGTTATGCCTTCTAGACTTGAGCCTTCAGTCTCTATATATTAAAACTACTATTTGAGCCATAATTTTTTCATCAAGAGCTACAGATTTTCCTTTATCATCACCAGGATATCAATTTGTTCAAAATGACCAGAGTTTATTCCTAATAACTTTTGCTGAGTACTTGGGATGAAGTTTTTAATAGTAGGCTTCTAGGTATTTTTTTTCAAGTTGAAGGTTGGTCTTTTAAGAATATGAAAATGAAATGTCAACTTCATTGGGTTCTTCTTCTTTCCCCAATCTTATGATTTTCTAGTGCTTAGAAAATCTTTATACAAATCTACTTCAATATAAACTTTGGCAAAACCATTCATCCTTACCTTAGTTGTATGCTCATTTAGGCATAAAAGTGATGTGAGCAAAGGCAAAAGTTTAACTAAGGAGCTAATAAGGTAGCCTAACCCTAAAGTAGATCATTATTCCAAAGATATGTTATGGAAATTTACCCATATTATAATTCTTTTTGGGTTTTATCTATCCATAGTTAATCTCAACCTCCATTTTTGGAGAAGAAGTAATTTTCCATAAAAATGTCATAGTCTTTGCTTAAAAACCTTTTTCATTTTCCCTTCTTATGAGAACCTAAAGAGAAAATAGTCCTCTTTAGTCCCTAATGTTTGCATCAATCCTAGCTTGCTCCACTTGGCCTCAACCCAAACATGCATTTTGAGGAAAAAAAGGGCCTTTTATCAAGGAAAAATCCAATTAGAGTGTATGACCAGAAAGTAACACCAACATTAAAGATTTCTATTAGAAGAGAGACATGGAGAGTACTTATAGAGTGGTACTGAGGAATAAAATGGATTCTAGTTTAATAAGATTGGTCGCTTGACACTTTACATCAAATTTTTACAAATGTAGAAAAAGAGGAGCCATGATTGAGTATGGTAAAGGAGGTAGGAGCCACATGACTAACTTTAACACTACTTAACACCAAGGATGCATTTGCATTAAGAGATAAAGGAGAAATAAGAGAAGAACTATGTTTATTTACAAGAGCAGTGGTGTGAGGATGAGGGTTAACATGGTTCAGGTTGGAGCTAAGGAGGTATGGAAACTTTGAGAAAGAGAAGTAAGGAACTTAATGGTGGCCATTGGATGCCTCATTTGAGAGAATAAAGATTATTTTCATACTAAAATAATACGAAACCAATTAGTTAGAAGAGATGGGAAGAGGCTCAAAAAGTAGTTAACTAAAACAGGAAAGGTAAAAAAGTATTTAACTACGACTAGGTAAGATCCCTAAAGAGAATTTTGAGCTTCTTACTTGTTACTATTGCTTTTCTTTATCTAAAATGACACTTGACGTACTTACAATATAATAAAATTGTAATAATTGAGAATAACATTTATAAGGAAAATTTTAAAGATGAGATGACTATAATCCTAGTAATATGTAACATGAAAAATAGATGATCAAGATGGCAAAACAAAGGCCTGCAAAACTACGAAGACAAAATGAATATGCAATAAAATTTCCTTATATGTCTAAAAATTTTCTGAAAAGTATAAATGGAACCAAATTTGAATAAAAAGTATTACATTATGGACATTAGCTACAAAATTACATCGTTTATAAAATAAAATTAGAAAAAGGACACATACAATCTACAATATTAAAAAACAAGCATGGAGATAGCTTCATCTTCATTGGTTCTTACTTCACATCCGATGCTACTAAAGGCTAAATTGTTGGACCTCGTTTTCGGAGCCCAACAATCGATTCCTGATACCGAAGAACGTTAGGCCTAAGTCCCGACCCCCAAGGCTAAACCCGGGGTGACCTGTCAGGACAGTCATTTCACTTAAAATAAATCCTAGCGTGGCAGCAAAGAGGGGTTCGTCGTGACGTAAGCCCTTCCTCGCCGCAGCGAAGTCGCGAAAAAGAGGCGCTCATCGCGACGACACATCGGTATGTCGCGGCGAGCGAAAGGAAGTTCACCGCGACGACCACTAGCCTCGTCCCGACGTGTGTTCCAAAATTATAAATTTGACATTCAACCATTCACACATTTAAACAAACATATGCATTCAAACCTAACAACAAGCTAAACATACTCATACACAGAAGGAACTTCAATTCTTCATACCATTACAAATCCCATGAGTTCAAACATACTTTGCTTACACAACATCATACATGCCAAAGCTTAAAACAAAATACATAAGGATGCTCAATGTTGAGATGCTTAATAAACTATGAAAAAATAGTTACTAACTTAGTGAAAAGATCTCTAACTATTGTGGAGTTTTCAATGCCTTGCAAGGATCAACTGTCGTGTTGAAGTGCACCTGAGGAGGGAAAGTAATGGGTTGAGCTACACAGCTCAGTGGCTAATATATTTATAGCCATCGGCACCTGAAATACATGGTCGATACACAACTGTGCATCCCTTTTGTGCTTTGAATTTTTGCTTTATGACATGTTTTCTTTCAAAATTTTCTCCTCTAATTCTATGAAGGTAATTGTACTCTTTAAACATACTTGGAACGAATTAAGTACCAAATATACGATAAAAGTATAATTTATAAAACAAAAATACATCAAATATGATCAATTATGCGTCTATCAAACATCCCCACAATTAAGCTTTTGATTGTCATCATGCAAACCATAATCAAAATTATAAATCTTACAACATCAATCTCGATTTTTCCATTCATACTATACATCATCATATTGTATTAAATCAAATTAACATACAAGTAGAATCAAATTATCCTAAAATTAATTTCCTAAGCAATATTAATAGTAATCACAACATAATCTCATTGAAGTCAAAAGCATTAATCTTTACACCCTCACTAAGATGACACTTAATTGCATTCAAGAGTTTAGGGTGAAAAATATTAAAACTCTCAGTCAATGCATAGTTGAACTCTTACCATAGGTTTGCAATAAAATCACATCTCCACCACTTATGTATAAACTAGAAACAAACATCAAAAGGTCTTTATAAGGTTGTAATGGGGCTTAGGTATGGTATGGTTAGGATAATAAAAATGGTTGAATTGAAGGAAATTTACTAAAGAAGAAATTATAAGACTTGATTACAAAATATACAGGTCCTTTCATTGCAACTTTATTGGTACCATGAACTTATTCACAATTCTTTTTAACAATACTATTAATTTTTTTTCACAATAATTTGAGCATTCAATACCACATTTAATGAAATTTTGGACCGTTCAATAATTTCAAGTCTTAACCAAGTAATGAATGTAAATAACCTTCAAGGTTCAAAACAATAAAGCCTTCAAAGAAAAATATGATAAAGGTTAATATGTGGGTAAAATCAATGAAAAAGGCTAAGGCTCAACTTCGTTATTCCTAAAGGATAATTTTATGGCTATGGTAATTATCAAAGAAATAGGCTAAAGCAAGTTGTTGAATCTAAGTGTCTTTATCGCTTTAATGTTTCTAATTTAACAAATATGGTCACAATATGCATAATAATAGCAAGTTCTAGAATCATTCTATTACACGTGATAGCACATATGTAAGAAGGAAGGAGCCTAAATTTTTTTTTTTTTTGCTTTTAGGCTCAAAAGCTCATGAAAAATATGGTTATTATGTGTGTAAATAATATGTAATATCATTCAATTTGAATGTTTCAATGATTACTAAAAACATGACTTAGAGAACAAATTTTATTCTAACCATGATCCTTTCTGTACCAGTTCAAATCAATATTTAACAGTGAAACATAGTATTCATAGACAGATGTCAACCAATTCAGAATATCACTTAAAAGAATTTTATAATCAAAATCATAATAAGCTTTAAGAAATCGTTAAACATTCATTAAACCTATCCTCACACTTGCAATTGTACATTGTCCCCAATGTACACAATACAAGCATATATGAAAATGATTTTTTTTTGGTACTTTCCTGATCGTGATGATTTTTTTGACTTCAAATCCATCCAATGTTAACTATATCCTTGCAAAATATAAGAAAAAGAGATAAAAGAACATGAAAATAACTAAGAAACATGAAAATAAAATAATATAAAATAAGATCTATCCTAATTCATGAATTGCCTCCTATGCAGCGCTTGATTAACATCGTTAGGTCAATGTAACCTGTAAGTTAACCCTCATCATAGGTCTATGATAAATGGTTTGCTTCCACCTATTTCTCCATGTGGAATTTTTGTGGTCTATAAGTAAGCCATTTGTTGCAAGATAATACCAAGGACATAATTTATCAAATTAGTAAAATCAATTAGATGTAGTGATGCCCTTTTCAATTACAAAATGTTAATAAAATAAGAGATAACAAAACTCCCTGAATAATTAGTTAATGCAAGTAGTTTTCCTTAGACGAATTGGGAACCCTCCGTACTTAAGTGGCTACCAATGATGCGCCAGTAGTTTCCTTACTTGGTTCCTCCACCAATTCTTCCTTAACCATCTCTGTCCACTCTTCTTCTTCTTGTGGGACAGAGGCATCTAGCTTATCTTCTTCTATTATCTCTAGCCACTTCTTACTTCCTCTTCTTAGATAAAGACTTCATCTTCTTCATTGTCGTCTTCTTTTGGAAGCTCGTTTCCACTCCTAAGGGTGATTGCCATTTGAAATTCTTTAGGATCTATTTCAGTAGGTCTAGGCAAACTTCCTTGCTATTCGTTAGATAATTTCTTTGCCAATTGATCGATTCGATTCGATTCACAATATTCTGTATGAGATCCTTTGTATCCTGATGCCTCATGTTTGATTTTTTTAACAAATTTAACCTCATGTTTGCTTGCTCTCATATATATGTCGGTGCTCAAAATTCATGATTGTAAGAATTATTCCCACAAATGTTGCAAAATTGCATGGACATCAGTTGAGCTTATGAAAATATGCAAGGAACGACTCCTTCTAATACGGTGATGTCTCATTTTGTGAAGACATATCCTAGCTCCTATACTAATATCGTCTGCTCCATCTTTCGATTATGAGTTGTGACTATGACAAAGAATCTTAAATCCTACAATAAACTACAAACTCAAGATCAAGTAGAGAAATTAAAAAGATAATTACCTTCGTAAACCATAAATATAGTACAATACAATACAATAAAAATAAAATAAAATAAAATAAAATACAGAAAATAATCACTGAAGAAATAGGATTCAGGAGTTCCTAATATCAAAATCCCCAAAAAAGACACCAAAAACTTGATTGACTTGTTCTAAGTGTGTAAACATTATTTTACCACAAATGCACAACATAGCCATAGTTAGTATCGGCAAGCACGGGTCGATCTCACGAGGAATATGAATACTAATAATTACAGTTATCCTATTATCTAGCCTACATAATTGGGTTTGATTTTTAATTGAAAAGAAAATGAAACTAAAACGAGTAAAATAAATGGGCAACGAGATTGAATCAAAGAATTAAGAAGCACTTAGTAAACTATCGATATCAAAAAATTAGTATCTAGGTTTGAATCCCCTAAAACCCTTAACATATTGATCTTTTATTATAGAATTATTTTATTGATCTATTAGACCATGGAGATTCCTACAATATGCTAATAGCTGACCTTGAGTCTAACAGTAATTAATCTAAGGTTTTTAACCGAATTACTCAGGTTAAAGTAGGATTGCTTTACCAATTTACAAATCTCTCAATTAGGTTTGACCCTAATCTGAAAGATTTATGTCATCCTATCCCTAGGGTTGCAATTAACTCCTTCTAATTACAGAATATTTGTTTATAAATAAGATTTCTCAATCTCTATAAAAGAAATCAGACTAGGATCTAATATTCCAGATCTATTAGAACATCTATAAAACACGTAATTGAATTGCAATTGATCAATCCAAACCAATTACATTAATAAAAGAATCAAAACATTTTAAAGTATGAACCTTGGGTTTATCTAGCCTAAACATTAACAAGACGTTTAGTTACACATGATAAAATGAAAGCAAACATAAACTGAAAGAAAAATAAATAAAAAATAGAGGGGATCATAATTATAAACCTCTCTTTCAGTTCTATCAAAATTTCTTGCAAGATAGAGGTTTGATCTTGTAATCCATTAGATATTTCGATGATTTCTTCATGTTTTCCACTTCTCTAGATCAATATCATCACTTTTGGATGTTATTCATATTTGGAATTGTCTCCAAAAGCCTGCTCTCTCAATTTGCCTCCAAAAACATCTTTTATAGTAAATTATATGGTCAATGCATAAGTTGATACATGGTCGTGCATAACCAAAATCTCTGAAAATCACAAATATCCATAGCCTGGGAGAAATGCATAGGATGATGTATGGTTGTGCATCCCTTCTATGCTTTGAATCGTTGTTTTACGTCATGTTTTCTTCCAAATTCCTCCCCTTTATGTCTGTGAGGGTAATTGTACTATATAAACACACTTGAAGCGAATTAAGTACTAAATATATGATAAAAGTATAATTTATCAAGCAAAAGTACAAAAAATATAAAGTATAAATATGATCAATTATGCATTTATCAAACATCCCCACAGTTGTGCTTTTGCTTGTCCTCAAGCAAACCATAATCAAAATTATAAATCTTACAACATCAATCCATCATCAATCTCAATTTGTCCATTCATACTATACATCATCATATCATATTGAATCAAATTAAAATGCAATTAGAGTGAAGATATCATACAATTAACTTCCTAAGCAATATTAATAATAATCACATCAATAATCGCTTTGAAATCAAAAGCATAATATTTTACACCTTTACCAAGATTTCACTCAATGCGCTCAAGTATTTAGAATGAAAAGTATCAAAACTCTTAATTAACGCTTAGTAAATTTCTTACCATAGGCTTGCAATAAAGTCACATCCCCACCACATATGTATAAACTCGAAGAACAAATCAAAAGGTCTTATAAGGTTGTAACGGGGCTTAGGTATGGTATGGTTGGGATAATAAAAAGGTACATTTGAAGGAAATTTACTAGAAAGAACATTACATGAAACTTATTCACAATAAACATAAGTCCTTTCATTGCAAAACTAATGGAACTATATACTTATTCTTTTTTTTACATATATAAATATGCTCAATTGTTTTTCTTTCTCTTTCTTTTTTTTACAATAATTTCGAGCATTCAACATGTACCATAATTAAATAAATATTAGACCATCTAAATATTCAAGTTTTAAATAAGCAAATAACGTAAATAACCTTTGGGTTCAAATCAATAAAAAAGGTCTTCAAAGAAAAATGGGATAAAGGTTATATGTGGGTAAAATCAATGACAAAAGCTATGACTCAACTTGGTTATTCCTAAAGGTAAATTTAAGGGTGTGGTAATTTTCAAAGAAATAGGCATAAACAAGATGTTTAATCTAAGTGCCTTCATCATGTCAATGCCTCTAATTTAACAAATATGGTCTCAATATGTATAATAAAAGCATGTTTTAGAATCACCCTACTACACATAGAAAACATACGTGAAAAAAGAGCTTAATTTTTTTTGCACTTTTAGGCTCAAAACTCACAAAAATGGGTATTACGTGTGTAAATAATATACAATATCATTCGGTTTGATCATCTCAATGATTACTAAAACTATGACTTGGAAAATTAACTTTATTCTAACCATCATCCTTTTGGATACCAATTCAATCAATATTCAACAATATAACATAGTATTGATGGACAGATTCAACCAATATCAGTTAATAAGATTCATAATCAAGATTATAATAAGCTTAAAAATATTTAAAATTAATAAACTTGAGAAAGAATCGTTAAAAATTCATTAAACCCATCCCCTTACTTAAAGTTGTACATTGTCCCTAAGGTACACAATACAGGTATAAATAAAAGTGAGAGTTTTTTAGTGCTTTCTTGATTATGAAGATTTCCTAATTTCATATCCATCCAATAGTGAACTAAATCCTAGCAAAATATAAAAGAAAGGATAGAAAGAAATAAAGATAACATGAAATAAAATCCTATACTAATACATGAAATAGAATCAAAATGAAATAAAACTGAAAATTATCCTAATTCATAGGTTGCCTCCTATGCAGTGTTTCTTTAATGTCTTTATCTTGACGTAACTTTTATGCTTAACTTCATCCTGGATCACTAATCAGTGGCTTGCTTCCACCCCTTTCTCTATAAAATGCTTTCATAGCTTATGAATAAGCCACATGTTGTAGGATGATCAAAGAGACATGATGTATTAAGTTAGTAAAACCAAATAACTATAGTAATGTCCTTTTAAGTGACAATCTGTTAATAAGATGAGGGATAATGAAACTTCCTAAATCATCAGCTAACTGAAACAGTTTGTCTTGAGGAAGTGGGTTCGTACTTAAGGTCACTACTAACACCTCATAAGTAGTTTCCTTACTTGGTTCCTCTGCTAGTTCTTCCTCAACTACCTTTGTCCATTCTTCTTCTTCTTCTTTATGGACAAAGGTTTTTAAGTCATCTTCTTTAATTACCTTCTGCCACTTCTCTACTTTTCCTTCTTAGATGAAGGCTTCTTCGGGAAACTCTTTTTGGAATTCATCCATGAAGTCAATCATTGTCTTTTCTTCACTCTGTTTCGTTAATAGGCTCAAATAATATTTTGCATTATGCTTAAGATATTTAGGTGAAGAAACCCTTTCTTTGAATTCGCACAAGCTAGCTTTAAGTTTAGCAATGTTTTCCATTAATGTATCTATGATATTTGCTTCCTCTTCCTTTTCCTCTTTTTCTTCTACTGGGAACTTTTCTTCGCTGCTGAAGGTGATTGCCATTCCACATTATGTACGGTTTGTTTCAGTAGAACTAGGTAAACTCCCTTGCTTCTCATCAAATATTATCATCGCCAATTGATTGATCTTATTCACCAAATTCTGTATACGAACGTCTCTTCCCAAGGCCTTATGATTGATTCTTGGATAAATTTGGCCACCATACCTTCCAGAGTTGGGATGTTTGGTGTTGTAAATATCTAGTTGGAACGTACTTGTTCCATCCATAAGCATAAAAGTTGCTCCATTTTGAATTGTAGCTATTCTCATATAACGCACCTTGAGGTTGATTGTCCATGTTCGGTCGCTCACATATATGTGTTAGTGCTCAACATTCATGATTGTAGTGATAACTCCAACCGATGTCATAACACAACCTAAATACTAGTTGAGCCTCTGAAAACATGTCTTAACACCTCTCTCTCCCACATGGTGATGTTGAAGATTGTGAAAATTTATCCCGACTTTTATAAAAGTATTGTCTACTCCATCCTTCCATTGTGAGTTATGGCTATGACAATAACTCTTCAATCCCATACTAAACCAAAAACTCAAGATCAAGTAGAGAAATTTAAAAGATAGTTAAATGAATAAGCCATGAATACAGTATAATAAGAAATAAATATAAAAGCTTAATTAAGAAAAGAAATAAAAATAAAATAGAATAAAATAAAATAAAGAAAAGTTGCTAGAGTAATAAAATAAATGCTTTCCTAATATCACTATCCCCGACAACGATGCTAAAAACTTGATTGACCTATTTATGAGTGTCAATATTGTAATAATCGCAAGTGCACGGCGTAACAGTAGCTAGTATCGTAAGTACCGATTGATCCCATGAGAACAATGATTACTAGTAATTGCCTTTTTCCTATTATCTAGCCCACAGATTAATTTTGGATTTTAATAAAGAAAAATAAAACTAAAGTAGATAAAATAAATGGGTGACGATATTAAATAGATAATTAAGGAAACACTAAGAAAATTATTTATATCAGAAAATTATTATCTAGGTTTCAAATCCCCCAAAACTATTAACTTATTGATCTTTTATTGAGCAATTATTTCATCGATTTATTATACTGTGGAGATCCCTACAGTATGCTAGTACTTGATCTTGAGTCTACTAACAACTAATCCAAAGGTTTTCAATTGAATTACTGAGGTTAAAGTTTACAGGATTGCTTTACCGATTTATGAATTCCTTTACTAGGTTTGACCCTAATTTGAAAGAATTATGTCATCCTATCTCTAGGTTGCAATCAACTCCTTCCAATTATGGTAGATCTATTTAAACTTATGATTTCTCAATCTTTACTATGAAATTAGATTATGATCTAATATTCTCGGGTCTATTAGAACATATACTAAACATGTAATTTAATCACAATATATCAATAAACCCAATTGTATTAATAAAAGAATCAAAACATATTAAAGTACCAACATAGGGTTTATATAATATAAACACTAACGAGGCGGTTAGTTACACATTATCGAACATGAATAAAAAATACGCTAAAAGAAAATTGGAGAAATGCATTGCCTGATGCACGACCATGCATCCCTTCTGAACATCAAGTCTTCATTTTATGCCATATTTTTGTCCAAATTCTTCTTCTTTAAGTCCGTGAAGGCAATTATATTCTGTAAACACACTTAGAAGGCATTAAGTACCAAATATACGATAAAAGTATAAAATATCAAGCAAAAATGCATCAAATATGAACAATTATGAATCTATAAAAAAGCATTTTAATTTATCTTATTTCTTTATGGAGAAATTAGAAAACCTATGATTAATTCACACAAATTTAGAGTCATTCTAATATTATGTTTTAAATGTAATACGAACTTTATTGATTGACCTAAGATTAATTATGAACTTGTATAAATAGAGATAAAGCAGAAATATAGATATTTTACTATCTATTTCTATTCAAAGAAGCTTTTGAGTAAACATATCAACCTTCGAATAATTTATTAAAACTTTCAATCATCCTTTATGAAACTTGCTTGAAATCAAGCATACGAGATCTTTTTTTAATACCTTTTCTTAATTATCAAGTTCCTTATGTTTCAAAGCCCAAAAGATGAGGTCTGGTCTAAAGAGTCTTCTAAAACATGGTGAAATCTTATGGGAGACTTTATAACCTTCTAGAACATGGTAAAAGCCTATGAGAGCTTATGGAAGCTTATAAATGTTGTGGAACATTATAGAACCTCATTGAAGTTTGTAGAATGATGTAGATAGATCCATAATGTACATGAAACATGTAGAATAGTATAGAGTATTCTAGAATATCAATGTAGATCGTTAGATCAAGTAGATCTTGTTCACCCATTATAGCAAGGAACTAGTATATATACCCCTTAGAGGTTGACCTTATTTGTATCATAGTATCAATGATCATAAAAAGAGAGTTCTTTAATGGAAGTGTCTTTTCATTTTCCCATATTACTTCTCCTTTTGGCAAATTGTTTCAAGTAGTAAGGCTGAATTAGTAATGAAAGCATACTCAAGCACCAAACAAGCATTGGTAAACGTCCATGCCCATTATAAGTGATATTAGAGCTTTGTTTGAGATCTTTTGCATACCATCAAGATGGCTGGCTCAAGTGACGTTATTCGCAAAGGAAGGGAGGTCAAAAGCATTCCTCCAACTAATAAAGGCAACAGAGATAAATCCAATACAATAGATATCATGACTGAAGTAATGGCTAGGTTCTCTTTGTCTTATTTATCTTAAATCCATTTTCATACTAAAAACTTAGCTCGGTTCTTTAGAAGGTCCAAAGTTGCTTTCTAGCTATTTACCAAATAAATAGTGAATTTTTGACCAAATGAATAGTACTTTTACCAACTTCCGACTCTCATAACTTTTTACTCCTAATTCCGAATAGGACATATCATACCTCATTTTAAAGATAACAATACCCTCTACATCTTTCATGAAGGATGGAAATTCCGATTTCCGCTCTAAAGGGGCGAAAAATCGATCCGATGGTTCAGCCCAAAATGCCCAGTAACTAGTAATTCGAGAAACCTAAATGCATAGTGGGCAGCAAACTTTAAACGTGCATAACTTTTTTATCTTAAGTCGAAATATGACCCATTTTATACCATTTTCAAGATCTTAACATGCTCTACAATTTTCGCTTCCTTTTATTGATCAGATGCTTGAATGACTAGCTGGAAAATCTCATTATTGTTGTCTAGATGGTTATTCAGGTTATCATCAGATTTTGGTGGCACCACGGGATCAGGAAAAGACGACCTTCACGTGCCCATTCGGTACCTTCGCTTACCGACGAATGCCATTCGGATTGTGCAACGCACCAGCGACATTCTAACAGTGTATGGTAAGTATTTTCTCCAATTTAGTGGAAAATTGTATGGAGATTTTTATGGATGATTTCACGGTATATGGCGAATCTTTTGAAGCATGCATTATTAACCTTGAGAAAGTACTCAAACGTTGCATTGAAACTAATTTTGTTTTAAATTACAAAAAGTGTCACTTTATGGTTAATGAAGGCATTATTTTGGGCCATACTATTTCATCGAAAGGAATTGAAGTCGATAAAGCCAAGATAGATGTTATTCGATCTTTATCTTACCCCGCGAATGTGCAGGAAGTTCATTCTTTTCTTGGTCATGCAGGATTTTATCGACGATTTATCAAGGATTTCTCCATAATTGCGCAACCCATGTGCCAATTGCTCCAAAAAGATGTGAAATTCAATTTTGATGAACAATGCAGACGCGCGTTCAACGAGATAAAGGAGCGTCTCACTACAGCACCGATTATTCAACCACCACGTTGGGACATACCGTTCGAATTGATGTGTGACGCATCAGATTATGCCGTAGGCGTTGTGCTGGGCCAAAAAGTGGATAAGGTACCTCATGTTATTTATTATGCTTCTATGACACTTAATGATGCCCAGAAAAA
>JANZXV010000006.1:10055305-10065333 GCA_027576455.1 Erythroxylum roigii
AAAATGTTACCCACACTACATGCATACTTAAAACACTCATTTCACGCATTAAAACTTCTGCCAATTCCTCCTTTAATGATTTTAACGTCCAATTAAAGTTCGGGGTCCAACACATAAAGCTCAGTATCCTTAACTATCTCTGTCGTATCATATGTCTCTGAAGGCCCATCAGGCAGCGGAGCGTCATCAACTTGAGAAGGGGAGTTTGCAGCCTCCAAAATTCCATCCCCAGATGCTGGCTCCAGGGCAGGTGAAGCGGGTTGGTAAATTGGAATAGGGTTGTGCACATTCATAGCCCATTCATCATCCAAATATTTATAAAGTACTTCAAAAGAAACAACATTCGAGGACTGATTTGAGAGCGGGTATGATGATACATTGGCAAAGGGAAAACAAGTCTCATTAAAGCGTACATCATGAGAAACAAAATAACGTTCGTTTTTAATATCAAACACCTTCCATCCTTTTTGAGTATGTGAACACCCCAAAAATAAACACTTTCTACTCCGGCTTCTAAATTTACCTCGGTCACGATCTTTAAAATGAACATAACACAAACAACAAAAAACTCAAATATGTTTATAAGAAGGAGTTTGGCCATATAACATTTCATAAGGACTCTTTCCTTGATTCAACATAGATGGTGTGCAATTAATAAGATACCTAGCTACCAAAATACATTCTCCCCAAAAACGAATAGGCAAATGAGCCTAAAAACATAATGCTCTAACAACATCAAGAATTTGTTTGTGCTTCCGTTCAACCTGCCCATTTTGTTAAGGAGTTTCAACACAAGAAGTTTGAAAAACAATCCCATGTTCCAAAAAATATGGCCTTAGAGGTTTGAATTTAGTGTCGTTATCACTTCGTAATATTTTAATTTGTTTATTGAATTAAGTTCTTACGAATTTAGGGGACCTCAATGTATCCATACAGAACGGGAAAAAGCATCCATAATAGTCAAAAAATAATGAGCATAACTAGAAGAAGGAACTCAACATGCACCCCAAACATTGCAATAAATTAATTTAAAAGGTTTCAATGCACTTGTGCTAACATCAAAAATATCTCTAATTTATTTTTTTCACATACAAGCATCACAAAATTTATTATAATAATGACCACCACCACAATAATTTAATTCTGGAAGCAAATGAACTACTTTAGAGGAGGGGTGTCCCATACGCCTATGCCAATATCATAAGAGTCCACTATTGTCACTTGATGTGCTTGAGCTTACATTGCACCATGAAAATAGTATACCCAACCATACCTTTCACCTACTTCAATCAACGTCCTCAAAGTGTAGTCATGTATCACATAACACTTGTTACTAAACATCACATGACATTTTAAGTCATCAATTAAGCAAGCCATTGAAATCAAGCTACAAGTCAAACCAAGCACATAAAGAACATTCTCTGATAATAAAATGTCACCAAATTGTACCCGTCCAACGTGAGTGGCTTGATTAGTCTCACCGTTAGGTAGGTTAACCGATGAAGGTGGAAAATCAACCAAATTAAATGAATAAGATTTTACACCAGTCATATGATATGAAGTTCCTATGTCGAGGAGCCAGTCATTTGCATTAGCCATACTTGTTAATTTTTTCCTTTCGGAAGGTTTCTTACTATTGCTAAACATGCCAAGAAAAGAGTTCCATTGATCATTGGTGAGCATTAGCATCTGGTAGTGATCTGCATCACTTATGCCACGTTGGGAACCCATGGTAGCAGTTGAAGCTTCTCTAACCAACACAACATTGGCAACGATGCTTGGTGATTGAAAGCCACCATAACCCCGACCTTAACCATCACCACGAACATGGCCTCGCCCTCGTCCCTGCCCATTTGTGAACCACCAGTTCTGATATTTCCTTATCAATTTGAAGCAGTCTTATACATCATGAACATCTTTCTTGTAGTACGACCACGAAATCTTCTTCTTGTCTTCCCCTATCGAGTAACCTATCTGCCTCTTTCCTCCTTGTACAGTAAACGCAACAACATCTGCCTGATCCTCTTTTGCTTAAGTTATGTTCTTATGCCTCTCATCCTTAATCACCATTTGATAGACTATACTAAAAGGAGAAAGAGCTTTCATACTTAGGATATTAGTGCATAATCCACCATACAATTCTCCATCTAAGCCCAACAAAAATTCATGTCCCTTTTCGATTTCGATTTTCTTGAGATGTTACTTCACCAAATTACAAGTACACCCACTACAGGTCATTAGGGCACATTGCGGTATCTAACAAAATCATCCCATAAAGCTTTGAGTCGGCCATAATAACTAGTCACTGTCTGCCCAGTTTGTTTGCAATTTCCAATAGCCTCCTTCAACTCATACATACGCATAGCACACCAACATCAAAGCAGACCTTCAAATCATCCCACAAATCCTGTACACTATCCATATATGCTATATTAGAACACAAGCTAGGTTCAATAGATGTCATGATCCAACCTACCAACATAGAATTAAGACTAAACCAATCTTCCAAATCATCATCATTATTGGTAGGTTGAGGTACAGTCCTATCAAGAAAACCAAGTTTTCGTTTAGCTCAAAAAGCATTTTTCATGGTCGTAACCCATGCACGATAATTGGACTCACCTTTAAGAGTGACTCCACATATATTCAATTGGGGTATCTATAAGTTATGCAAGAAATATGGGGACGAGGGGTCATTGATCATGCGTCTTGTCTACTTCTTGCTATCATCATTGTTATTGTTGTTGTCCTTTGTTCAAAGCTCCATGGTGAACGTCTCACATCTTTCTCTCCTTACTCTTGTGTGGCTATATTCAAGCAGCAGAAACAATGGTGTGAAGACAAACTGGAGAAAACCTAAGGGTATTGATTCGAGGTCAGTAGAAAATTTAGAGGATGGGCTCTGGTACCATATCAAAGATTAGGGTTTTAAGGGATAATCTTTATTAACAAGGAAAGCTCAATATATACAAGAAGCAGTTAAGGTAAGTTAGGAAACTACTACCTAAAATATCTCCCTAATTATCTCCTGGATAATATTACATAATTACGTACAATAATTATACAGTCCTATAGCGGACAAGCAAAGGAACAATAGAAGCTTGTCTATTTTTTGTTTTTTGTATGGGTTTCTATAACCAAATCTTCTAATCAATGTCCTTGGTGGTGGCTGAATGTTGTTGTGACCAAAGGTAAAAAGAACTAACTAATTTTTTCATATGAATATTAAAGTTAGTAGTTAGTTATTCATATAGCTTTGTTTCTTCTTATTATATGACTTTCACTATATAAATGCATGTGAGGGAGAGCTTTGCCGCCTATATGGTCCAACTCGGCTCGAATTCGAATTAGTTGATTGCCCGTGTGGCGTCAGATACTGGATGGTTTAACCAAAAAAAAGAAATTTTATTTGTTCTTCTAAGAAAGATGATTAAGGCTTTCAACAAATTTATTAGTAATGGATATAATACTTATTCTCAAAACGATTACATGAATCTTAAAATATAAAAATATAGTTTAACATAAAAAGTTGAATATTAAAAGATCCATCATAAAATACAATTTATGTAATGTGAAAAAGAATAAAAATAAAATATTGATAGAAATAATCCACGATTTATTAATAATTGATAAATACATATTTTAAAAATGATTATTGAACTCTTAAAAAATACAATATAATTTAACGTAAATTAATTAAATATTAAAACTTTCATCATAATCAATACAATGTATTTCATGTAAAAAATGGAAATAAAATATTTTAATTTGCACATTCATTTAATTTATTGATAAAAATAATGTATCTATGTTATATTTATATATATATAGTTTAACTACATATATTTATACAATGTTATAATATACACGAGAGTTGTTTATATATATATATAAGATAGGAGCTATTTTTACTAACATTTGACACTACGACACATATTAACAAAAATAACTTATTTTTGTATTTTAAATAAAATTTAAAGTTTAGGTATAATATAAATTATATTGAATAAACGCAATATAATATCAAAATTCTAAATAAATAAAATTTTAAAATTAGGATACAACATAAAATTTTTAATATACATGAATTTACAAAATCGAAGAAAATTTAAAGAATATCAAGTTATATATATCAAGGAAGAACTCTATTCAATTTCATTAAAAATAACAATAAATAAAAAATACATATATCAAATTAAGAATCTTAATATAATGTACTGTACTTGATAATCTTTTCAAAGTCCTTTATATAAGGAAAGCTATTTACATGTGACTTAATTTGATGCAAATAATTATATTTTAGATGTTTAATTAATATATGATACTTTAAATAATAAATAAGAAGATCAAATTCATAAAGCTATTAATGTCATGTATTTAATAGTTTAATGTAAATAATTATATTTTAACTGTTTAATTATTATATGCTATTTTACATAATAAGTAAAAATCCAAGATTCTTTTACTCAAAAGTTTATAACATTCTCCAGTAGTCTTCTGATTGAAGATCGGCGCAAAATTCCCAACCACAATCTGCTTCAGCTCACATTATTCACTTCTTTAGGATCCAGATTCAAAAAATATCCAATAGCTGTACTGTTGTGGAGAAATTGAGAACAATGGAAATGTCAGAACCGACCAGCCAATGCTGTATACTGTTCACAAAATGAATTTGAAACCGACTATTTCCTGGAGCATTACAATAAACAACTCATAGCTGTTGGAATGATTCATCTATCCCACAAAGGCTCCTTGACTAGAATATTTATCTTCTCCTGGAGAAATTTTAACACATCTTCTCTGTCTTCTTTCAAAAGCAGCTGTCTTAGTCTCCCAAATGTCTCACCTGAAGGCCGAATTCCCTTTTCTATCATCTCTTCAAACAAAATACATGCCTTATTGGCATCACCCTTCTCACAAAGACCATTTATAAGGACTTGAAATGTGTGCATGCTTGGAAGAAACTGCTTTTTGTTCATGTATTTCCAGACTTTAAGGGCCATCTCAAGTTCATCCTTTTGACAAAACATCTTTATCATCATAGTGTATGTGTCCGCATCTGGCTGACATCTTTTGACCATCTTACGGAATACCTTCAAAGCAACATCGGTCTTTCCACAACCAATCAAACTGCTCAGAATGATATTAAAGGTTTTTGAGTTGGGTTTCACCTCTTTGTTCTGCATCTCATTCAAGACCCTTTCCATGTTTTTGAATTTATTTACTTTACAAAATGCCCCAATTAAAGCATTATACATAGCCACATCAGCCTTGATCCCTTTCTTTTCCATCTCTAGGAATGTGTCAACAGCATCTTCAATCCGATTTTCAATTCCATAGGTATGAACCAAAACGCTATAAATGAATGAAGTTGGTTTACAAACTGTAGAGTCCATTTCTTTTACGATTCCGAGGGCTTCGTCAACCCTCCCAGCTTTGCAAAGAATGTCTACCATGATACCATATGTCACAATATCAGGTTCACACCCCGTGTTAATCATATCTCTGAATATCTCCCTTGCCTTGGGCAGATTTGGGGCCTTTCCCCAACCCTCAAGCAATATACTATAAGTTTTTAAGTCCGGTACAAACTGGTCCTTAATACTGTCAAAAATCTCTTGAGCCTTCCTGACGTTCTTTGACTTGCACAAGGCACTAAGCAAGCCGTTAAATGCCGCCAAGTTTGGGGGCACGCCATACTTATCCATAACATTGAATGTGTAGACAGCTTCTTCCACCTTCTTAGCCCTTGCATACTTTCTCATGATAATGCAAAATGTTTCAACATTTAGCATGCCCTTGCTCCTCATAGCATTGACAAGATCCCACATGATCTGAAACTGCCTTATCTTGGCCAGAGACTCTATCATTATATGATACGCCCTAACACTGTGGGAGTAATACCGTTGTTTCTCTGCCCATTCGAAGAACCGATACGCTACCATACCGGCGTTCTCAAATCTCTTGAGGACCTGTTCAACCATTTCTGCTGATATTCTCACCCCACTTTGGTCAAGAACGGTGTGAAGCGTTGGTACTGGAGAGGCCATCATGATTTTGAATACCCTTCTTACAGTATCCGAAGTTTCTCTTGTTATTTCACTCGAATAACGTCTACTCAAAAACACATTCCACCCTAACAATAACCTATTATAAGGTCTACTCATGTTAATGAATCAACCCCACAATCACAACAACCTGAGCACAGGAAACAGTAATCAAATTCACTGACAATTTAGATCAAAATAAAATAGCTGCTCTTAATTTAAGCTCAAGCATGAGAAGATAATCAAATGGGAAGGGAATAAAAGAGGCCTAACCTGACAGTGTATGAACCAATCAAACTTCGTAAACAGTTTTCTATCAAACACCAACAAAATATCACATATATAGATACGAATAGAGGGAGGAGAGTACCGGAACCGGAGTTGGGCTAGGTGATCTTGCTTCCCGTCTGTCGTTAGGCTTCGGAAAGGTTATAACATTGGGGAAAACAAACGACTTGTCGTGATAGTATTTCACCTTGTCCTTTTCATTCAGCAGTAACTATAGGAATGGATCAGTAAACTATAACAACAGTTAATGCGGCTCTCGTAACCAATATTCCGAATGCCAACTCAGCTTCGATACCAAATTGAGTTTTAATGTAGGATTATGTTGGCATTGGAGTAATATTGGATATCATTTTTGGTATTTTTTAAATTTATAAATAGTTCTTAATTTTTTTAAAAATTATAAAATAGTATATTGTCATATTATATTGTATTTTATAAGTTTACATTAATCATGTCTCCAAAAATATAATAATAAATAATAATAATTACAATTAATATGAAATAATAATAATATTCAGATATTTCACACATAAATAATAACCACAATTTATATAAAAAGACAATCATTATTATATAAATATAAAAATTAAGAACAATACAAAGTATTTAAATATTACAATTTCATCATGTAATAAATAATAACTATATCAAAACATCAAATAAAAAGAGTAATAAATATTCTTAACTCTCAAACTATTATAATTTACGACTAGAGTTTGTGATAAAGAAATAACCAAAAAGAAGTAAAACTTGAAACAAAAATATTTACAATTATAGTGCATTTATAGAATTTAACATATACATCAAATATAAGTAAATTAAAAGAATAGGAAAAACAAAAACTCAGAACTTTATTCAAACGCCTACAAAAAGATACCCGCTATAACTACATTGACCCTAATTATCATTTGGTACAAAATCTTCATCATTGAGAGGAGTCCTATCATTATCATCATTCAAATTCAATTCACCAAATGACATGTCAATGCTTTTTTTTTTTGGAGAAAATAACATATATATTAATTAAAAGGAGGGTTTATGTACAAAGTAAACAAACAGCCACAGGCGGCTCTCACAATAGAAAATGAATGTGCCACAGACGGCTCGCAAATAAAATAAGCCACAAGCGGCTCTCAAAACAAACCAAAGCCATAGACGGCTCGCAAAAAAACAAAACAAAAATAACTAGGTAGAAAGCCTCCAGATATGCCGCTGAAGAACAGGTATCTGAAGACAAGTCTCAAGCCCGAGAAGCCGGGAACGGATAAGCTCAATGATGTCCTCAATGATGTCGTGGGTAAATCGGTGTTGTCTGCTGAAGATGCGGTTATTCCTCTCATACCAAAGGAAATAGATAGTGGCTAAGAGGACTAATCGTGAAAGGAGATGGCGGTAATCCTTGCGCCGGCTAAGATGAGTGCAAGCCCACTAAAGAAGGGGAACCCAAGAGGTCGAAGGCCAAGCAGTGTGGGTCTTCGTCGAGAGGGAACCCCAAACGGCAGCAGAGAATCAGCACTCCCCATCACGAATGATATCCGAAACCTGAGCATCCCAAGAGAGCCCAGTAGAAGACAGATCACGAAAGGAAAATCGGTCACATAGGGGCCCTTGATCTGGTAACCAATAATCCTGCCAGAGGGAAGTGTCTCTCTCATCACCAATACAGGCTACAATAAGGCCTCTGCACCACTCTCGGCTCAACAGAATCTTCCGCCAAAGCCAGGAAGAGCTCGACGAAACCCGAATATGCCAAAAGGATCTACCTCGCAGCAACACTGCATGTATCCACATAGTCCACGTAGAAGATCTATCTGTGAATAGTCGCCACACATACTTAAGCGTGGCTGCCCTATTCCAATCCCTGATCCGCTTAACTCCAAGTCCACCTTCTTGCCTCAGGAAATAGACTGACTCCCAGGCCACCTTAGCCCCAATGTGGGACAATGAAGTACGCCTCCAGAGAAAATCTGACAGAATACTCTCAATGCAGTGAGTGATACTAGCAGTCAGTAGAAACATACCGGACCAGTAGACCTGTATAGAGAAGAGCACAGATCGAATAAGTTGTAGCCGACCCGCATATGTAAGAGAGGATGAGGTCCACAGTCGAATCCAAGAAAGTATCCTCTCCACCAAAGGAAGACAATCTGCATGCCTCAGCCGTGTAGTGATAAATGGGACACCCAGGTAACGGATCGGGAGGGCCCCAATTTGAATCCCGAGGACCCTCTGAAAAGAGGAAACCTCCGCCTCGAAAATCCCTGAAAAAAAGACGCAGCTCTTATCCGAGTTCATAGCTAGCCCAGAAACCCTCTCAAAAACGGTCAGAGCCTGCCGGATGATCTCAAGAGAATCGAAATCTGCACGACTGAAAATCATCAAATCATCCGCAAAACAGAGATGAGTGAGGGAAAGCTGCCGACACCTCCAATGAGGGCTGCAACTTGGAGATGCTGTCACCTCGCGCAGTATACCATCTAGCCCCTCCATCGCCAGTATAAACAGATAAGGAGAGAGGGGATCCCCCTGTCGCACCCCTCGGGTAGCAGCAAAATAGCCATGAAGTGAGCCACTAAGAGCTACCGAGAAATGTGCAGAGCGAAGACAAACCTCTATCCAGCTGATCATGCTATCAGGAACTCCGATGGTCCTCAGTCCCAGTAAAATGAACCCCCAGCTAACTGTATCGAAAGCCTTACAAATATCAACCTTGAGAGCACACTGTGGTAGGGAGCGATCAAGGTGAAAATCGTGCAGCAACTCCTGGGTAAGAAAAATCGCATCTGCAATCTGCCCGCCCGGGACAAACGCCATCTGAGCTCTCCCAATTTCATGAGTCTACATAGTAGATGTATTGCTTCTGTCCTGGACCTACTAGGCATAAAACTAAATTAGTTGGCCGAGATAGAGGCAACTCTTCAGATTCTCTTCTCAATTACCTTCTCCCATAGCTTCATGGTGTGACTTAATAGTTTGATGCCTCTATAGTTATGACATTTTTGGATGTCTCCTTTGGACTTTTATAAGGGGATCACCCTACTCAATCTCCATTCATCCGGCATTTTGGCAGACTCTAGGATAACATTAAAGAGTTGATTTAACCACTGAATATCGACAAAGCCTATCTGCTTCCAAACCTCTATAGGGATCTCATCCGGCCCTACGGCCCTTCTGCTCCCCATCTCTCTCAAAACCTTTGTAATTTCACCCCGTACTGACCCTTTCCCAAAAGTGCCTGGTAAGAACATGCCCCGACACGTAGGGATCGTCTAACTCTATGTTGCCCCTATCTCTTCATTATACAGGGCATAAAAGTATCTTTGCCAACGCTTCTTGATGGCTTGGGCCTCTGGGAGTACCTGTCCTACTTCATCACGAACACAACAAACTCGGTTGAAATCATTCGTTCTATGTGCCCTATCCTGTGCTAGCTTGAAAATTTTTTGTGCTCCCTTTAACGTATCCAAGTCCTTGTACATAGTCTCATATGCTTCTCCTCTAGCCACTGAGATAGTTTTCTTTGCCTTCTGTTTCACCAGTTGATTGAACAGAAGTTTACCTTATTAATTGGCTGCATTTTCATAGTTATTAAAGCGCTATTTGACTCCTGATTGCAACTTTTGTGCTTAAATTAGTTCCTTATGTTGAGCCCATACTGTTTGCAATTTGTTAGTAAAATTGTCACAAATTGAT
>JANZXV010000006.1:10085945-10100734 GCA_027576455.1 Erythroxylum roigii
AAAAGGGGAATAACCCCTATTGTATTGTGTTAATGAAAGCAGTCTCTCCACAAAACATTCTTTGTAATTTATTGACATTTGAATTAGTACATTATGATGTTTAAGGTCCATGTTTTGTTGTCTCTAAAACAGGGTTTCAATATTTTGTCACTTTTGTTGATGATTTCTCTCGTATGACTTGGCTTTTTAATGAAAAATCGTTTTAAGTTATTCTCTCATTTCACTACCTTTTGTACTATGATCAAAACTCAATTTAATATCTCTATTCATACTTTGCAAAGTGATAATGCCATAAAATATTTTTCCACATCATTTCAAACCTACGTGATCCAAAATGTCATTCTTTATCAATTGTCATGTGTTGACACACCATCTCAAAATGGTGTCACTGAAAGAAAAAATTTACATCTCCTTGAAAGAGCTTGAGTACTCTTATTTCAAACACTTGTTCCTAAACCATTTTGGGCCAATGCTATTTCCACCACTTGTTTTCTGATCAATATGCCTTCATTGGTTGTTCATGTGAGATTCCTTATAATATCCTTTTTCCCACTAAACCCTTGTTTCCTATTCTACTACAAATTTTTGGTAGTACTTATTTTGTACGCCATGTTCGTTTTCAAGTTACCAAATCAGATCTTAAATCTTTAAAATGCATTTTTTTGGGCTACTCTTGCCTACAAAAAGGACACTGGTGCTACTGTCCTACTTTAAACAAATATCTTGTGTCAACTAATGTTTCTTTAATGGAAACTATTCTCTTCTCCCGTAATTCTTCAATTTCTGAAAAGGTGGACGATGACCTCTTAGTTTACAAGATCACCCTTCATACTAGAAATGCCATCTTTACATATGATCCTCCTACCCAACCACAACCTCCACCTATTCGCTTGTTCTATTATGGAAGACGCGATCATCTTGATACAAGTTCACTACTTTTCTCTTCTTCATCATCAAATCCCACAACACATGATCCAAAACTTCCAATTGCTCTTCACAAAGGTAAATGTCAATGCACCTATCCTATTTCCCCTTTTGTTTCTTACAATCATTTGTCTTTCTCTTCTTGTTCTTTTGTTGTTTATTTGATTCGTTGACCCTTCAGAAAATTGTTCATGAAGCCTTATCTCATCCTAGTTGGCATAATGCTATGATAGATGAGATGAATGCTTTGGATGCTAATGGTACGTAGGACTTGGTGAGTTACCTATTGGAAAGAACACCATTAGATGTAAATGGTTGTTTGCTATTGAAATCAGTTCTGAAGGATTTATTTTTTGATTTAAAGTATGACTTGTAGCTATGCCCACACCTATAGTGTGGATTATTCTGATACTTGGCTAAATTGACTTGGCTAAATTGACTTCTATTCATCGATTCATTTCTTTGGTAGCTACTCATGATTGGACCCTACATCAATTAGATATCAAGAATGCTTTCTTATATGGAGATCTTTGGAGGAAATGTATATAGAGCAACCACTCTGATTTTTGCTCAGGGGGAGAATGGGAAAGTTTGTTGTCTTCACAAATCCCTATATTGTTTAAAACAAAGTCCCTGGGTTTGAAAAATTTAGTCAGGCAATGGAATAGTTTGGCATACGTAAAGACTAATTTTGATTAGTCAGTATTCTATAGACATTCTATATCTGACATCATTCTCCTTGTTTATGTAGATGATATTGTTATCACTGGAAGTGATACTATGGGCATTTCATCCATGAAATCCTTCATTCATAGTTAATTTCATGCAAAAGATTTAGGGGCTTTGAAATATTTTTTGAGGGTTGATAAAGAGTAAGAAAAGCATTCTCTTGTCACAAAGGAAGTATGTACTTGATAATAATCGAGAATGGAAAGATGGGGGCTAAGCCATGCAGTGCTCCAAAGATTCCTAATCTACAACTCACCAAAGAAGGAGAATTGTTTGAAGATCCTGAGAAATATAGGAGATTGGTTGGAAAATTGAATTATCTCAGAGTAACTTGTCCTAATATTTCATATTCTATTAGTGTTATATGTCAATTTATGTCTTCTCCTATCATTCATCTTTGGGTTGCTCTAGAACAAATATTATGTTACATGAAATGAGCTCCTGGTCTTGAGATTCTATACAAAAATCATGGACATACTCATGTTGAGTATTTCCCAAATGTTGATTGGGCAGGCTTTAAGATTGATTGAAGATCAACTATTGGTTATTGTGTTTTTGTTGGAGGAAATTTGGTTTCATGAAAAAGTAAGAAGAAACAAGTTGTGTCTAGATCTAATGCAGAGTTTGAATATAGAGCTATGACACAATCGTCGTGTGAAATAATATTGATATACCAACTCTTAATGGAAATTGGTTTTAAAACTCCATTGTTAGCAAAGTTATGGTTTGATAATCAAGCTACACTACATATTACTTCGAATCATGTGTTCCATGAACGAATTAAACTTACCGAGAAAGATTGTCTCTTTGTTCGTAAAAAAGTACAACAAAACTTGATTTCCATAAGATATGTTAAAACTGGAGAACAACTTGGGGATATTTTCACAAAGACTCTAACCGGAGCTTAGGTGAATTATATTTGTAACAAGTTGGGCATGATTAATATCTTTGCTCCAACTTGAGGGGGAATGTTACAGATCCTATCAAATAATCTATTTAGATATCATTATATTAGTTAGGATTGATATTCTGCTTGATTATAAGAGATTATTCTATAAAGCAGTTACTCCTAATCACTATAAATATATATCAATACTCTATATAATATATAACATAGAAATTACCTTTCTTCACATCAATGTTAATAGACTGCTCGTGGCAAATGGGAGCATGTTCGTCAAGAAGTTGAATACATGTTCAGGCAGGGCCGTCCTATTTTAGTGGGGACCACCAGGTAAACTTCAGCGCTAAAATTATTATACAATATTTACTGCAGTGGAAGGATTAGTTTAGAAAGGACTTGAACTGGAGAGGGAGGATTGCTGGTTACAGTTGCAGTTATTTCTTATATGGGGATCTTTTTAGAAGATTTTTATGTTGCATCCCTCACCTATTTTTATCTTCCTTTTGGTTCTTAATGCAGTGTTGAGAATTCTGAATATCTTTCTGATCTGCTGAAGGAATGGAAAATTCCCCACAATGTCCTTAACGCACGACCAAAGGTTAGTTAAATTTACCAGCACTGGATTGTGTTTGGTTTATAGTTTTTCATTTTAGTGTGGTGAAACAATTCGACCCAATAAATTAAGCAGTAGGGTTAGGGTTTAGAATAGAACATATATGAGTTCTAACGGTTAGCTACCTTTGCATACTACGTTAGCAGTGCTGTGTAATCCTTTAACTTGGGACATTTCATTATTTGAGTCAGTATGCCGCAATGGAAGCTGAAATTATTGCCCAGGCAGGAAGAAAATGTGCTATTACTATATCCACAAATATGGCTGGAAGAGGTACTGACATAATTCTGGGAGGAAATCCAAAGGTAGGTATATTTGTTGCAATTTTTATTTTTTACTTTTATCTTCTTGTTTCTGTAGGAAAAATCTGTAAGACCTTAATTTTTGGATAAGCATATGAGTCTGGATGATAAATTGTGTTCATACCAACATCCATGTGGCTGAATGGCCATGTTGCAAACTTTCGATGTACGTAAAGAAGTTTGAGGGAAGGGTGCTATAGGGTGGGTGGAGTGGGTTCAGGGGAAAAGTATAAACTACACCTCCTTAATGCAAGTCATCATCCTATGCCAAAAAAGTTGTCATGTATATGGCTTTGCATTCGTTAACCATGGATTCTTTGATTCTTTAATGACATCTGTCAGCCTTTTGATTGTTGTAGATGCTTGCAAAAGAGATCATACAGGACAGCTTGCTTTCTTTCCTAACAAAAGAATCTCTGAAAGTTGAGGATGATGGTGACATAATTTCACATAAGGTTACTGTGTATAAAACTTATTGTGATTGTTGCTAGATAAGTTACCATGATATGAATCATATCCTTTTGTGCAGGTATTATCAAAGATAAAAATAGGCCCGACCTCACTAGCTCTGCTAGCAAAGACAGCACTCATGGGTTTGTGCTCTACTCTAAAAGCTTTTTGTACCACCTGCTTTCAGATTGTATATAATTTGTATTGAAATGTTATTCATTGTTGAATATGATTCCCCAGCTAAATATGTTGGTAAAAGCGAGGGCAAGAGCTGGACATATGAGAAGGCAAAATCAATGATATCAAAGTCGGTGGAAATGAGCCAGTCGATGGGCTCTGAAGAGTTGCAAAAACTTGTTGATGAGCAGTCTGAGATGTACCCTCTTGGCCCAACAATAGCACTTACTTATCTTTCAGTTCTCAAAGATTGTGAAGCTCATTGTTCCAATGAGGGGTCTGAAGTGAAGAGACTTGGTGGACTTCACGTGATTGGAACATCTTTACATGAGTCCCGCAGAATAGATAATCAGGTACCTATCAATTGCTATAGCAGTTGAATTTTAAGCAGGCCTTTTTATATTCTGATACCTTTTATCTTAACAAAAAATCATTTCGGTTTGTAAGTAAATGGCATCATGATAGCAGCCTAAAGTGTGAATCCTGCGTCGAAATTGCCCAGTCCATGGGCCCAATTGACTGGCATGTGTTCTTTTCAGCATACATATCCTTACTGCCCACACTTGTTGAAATGCTGCTCCAAACATCATTTCACATTAAGGCTAAGAAAAGTGTTATTGTTATCTGATAAGTTATTCTTTCGGAGCGGGTTCACTACCTGCCAGTGAACTCTTCACTCAATTATTTTGATTTACTGATATTAAGATTTAACCATATAGATGTTTAAACTCAACTTCTTGAAGTATGATGTAACAAATATTAACACTGCCAACTCTTTATTGATGTAAAAATGCTTTGTCACTTCTTCCACTTCTATGCATAGATGTAACTTTGATTTTTTGCTATTTTATCCCTTCCCTCGCAAAAAAAAAAAAAAAAAAGCTTCGAGGTAGGGCAGGAAGACAAGGGGATCCTGGATCTACACGATTCATGGTGAGGTAATATTATAATTAAACTTTTGCCACTTTTTTTCCTCTGCTTCTTGTTATAGTATTCTGAGATTGGTTGTAATCATCCTTGATTTGCTTGAATCAGAATTAGATTTTTTTTTAGGTTAATCAAGAGATATTATTAAGTAATGTGTACATCGTTCCTTCCTATAAATAGGGTTTCTTGTACTATATAACATACACACTATTTCATTAAGAAACATGTAGCCTTCTGCTTGTGTGTCCGTGGATGTAAGCCTTTATGGCTAAACCATGTAAATCTTGTCTATTTCTCTCTCCTACTTTCTTCCCTATATTTTTACATTTCAACATGGTATCAATGCAAATTCTTTAAGTCAGCTTATTGATGTTCCATTTGAATCACCTATGTCTTTCCTTGGACCCTTGTGAGTTCAAGACCTTGCTAATTAGAGGTGGTGTTGATTTGGTGATCTCTTCCCAAACTGAGCAAGAATTTTTGGTTGTCGGTTCAGTGGATCTCTCTTCAAATGAGACTGTGTTATGTTGTCTTGATGAATCTCGGTTTATGTCATTGGTTGAAGCATCTATGTTCCAACATGAGGTAGAGTATTAAAATATTTAGAAATTGATTACAGTCATCCATGACTTTCTATAATTAGAATTAATTGTAAATTAGATATTATTATGTGTATCGAGAAATACTATTACCTAATATACACATCATTCCTACCTATAAATAGGGCTTCTTGTACTACGTGATTCACACACGATATCGATAAAAAACACAGTTTAATACTCAAGTTCTGTATCCATGTTTCTCTACTACATTATATCCTTAAATTTTAAGTTTCAACACATGAACTGATTGTAATGCTATAGAAGCCATTAAAGAAATGCCTCTGTTATGAGAACTATAGATGTTTTGCTTTACAGTATAATTTATGTTTGCCTGCTCAAGTTCTTTTTTCATTGGTAGTACTCAGGAAACCAGTAATATGGAAAGCTTGTATATCAATGAAGGACAGAAGTACATTTAAGATGTTTGCTTCACCACTACTTTATTCCTTTCATTCCCTTTCATTTTTCTTTTCACTCTATTTTCAGTTCATTTCTTTCAGATTTTAATCATACGAGATAAATAAATTTCTGCAAAATCCTATTCGTTTACTAAGATTCCTACGATTCATAACCAGTGTTTAATGATATCTCAAGAGAAGTATCTTTTTGTACAGGACTTTCTTACTACTATCCTTTATTTATTTTATTGTTAAACCATATGTAGAAGATAGATCTTTTTGCATATTCCAATGATTATGTTGGTTTGAGATGTATTGAATCTGAATCTCTTGGTGCCAAATTTGAGAGTGTAGTTTAGTGCTTTAGCTGATCCTGTGATTTTATTGTTTATGAAACAGCTTGCAGGATGAAATGTTTCAAAAGTTTAATTTTGATACCGAGTGGGCTGTGAAACTTATCTCAAGGATTAACAACGATGAAGATATACCAATTGAAGGGGAAGCTATTGTAAAGCAGGTAAAGCTTTTAAAATATGCCCCTAGTTTGCCATCACTTGTTTCTTAATCCTTTAAGTTCTTTCAGTCATGGAATGTCTTACTGCTAATTTCAACTGTGTTGATTTTTCAGCTTCTAGGACTGCAAATCAATGCAGAGAAGTATTTCTTTAACGTAAGGAAGAGTCTCGTTGAGTTTGATGAAGTATTAGAGGTATGCATCTTGTAAAAGCAACTACCTTATTTGGAGTATCATGGTTTCCACTCTCTTACCTCCGCTCTTAATAGTAGATGCTCAACAATGGCGACCCATCCATTTTCACATGTTGCTAGTTGAATAAGGAATTACTAAAGTTTTAAGGATTACACATGACAGTGATCTCCCGTGTGTATGCAATGGCTCATAAATGGGCAGAACTGCTGGCGTCTATTATGCTTCTTTTTTCACACAAATGCTCTAAATATAGTTGGCAAACTGCATAAACGTGATCAAATTGCATATATTGTCAACTAATAAACACCATATGGCAATGTTGATAGCATTAAGTATTTGAATAAATAATAGCAAATGTAATCTTTTTAATAAATAATAGCAAATGTAATCTCTTTTACTCATTTGGTTCTTTTTGTTACATCAGGTACAAAGGAAACATGTCTATGACCTTAGGCAATTAATTTTAACTGGAGACAGTGAAAGTTGCTCCCAACATATATTTCAGTAAGTTTCTTTTCTGGTTTTAGTTATGCCTACTTATTATAGGTACTATCAGACCTTTAGTTTCAATGGACTGGCTCATCCCTATTATTTACAATAAAACCTCTAAAAGTAAAAGGTAATGATGTTTGTACCACAATTAAAAGAGGTATTAATTAATTGAGAATTAATTTAACCTATTAGTTCAAGTCAGGACTATAACAAATTATTATATTATAGAAATTATTAATTTATTGATTATTAATTGATAGAAGTTTTACTATATATGAACTTTTCCCGTGAAACAAACATGCTTGTATCCAGAAGCCTATCTCTCATAAAATAGTGATACCATTTATATTCTGCTGGATACTTTATAACCTCAGTGAAGATGATTTTGGAAATTAATCATTTGTCTGGTTTGACTGCTTTTATTACATTGTGATAACATATTATAATAGATCTCAATAAGGATGGATATTACTAAGCGGGCAGTTGTCCACATGTCTCCGTTTTACATGATACTTATTGAACATTAATAACCCTACTGCATATTCAACACAAAATATTAGGAATCTCTAGCATGAACTAAATATAACATGCCTTGACAAACATGAAATAATACAGTCAACATATTCTGAGCATTTGAGGTGTTAGTGTTTGGCTGGGACCTTCCTCGCCAGTTTTAGTAATCTACCTGGAACGTGTAGGTCTGGGTAGTGTGAAGACATCAATAAGTGCATTTTTGTTTCTTCAATCTTGTTTCATTTATGTGTGGCTGTGTGTGCACATTTCTGCATCTGTCAAAATCTGAAAGGTATATGAGTATGTCTGCACGTAAGAGTAAGTTGCCCCTGATATTACCTCTGTATTATCCTACCATCTGAAGCCTTCTTGAACTGTTTAATGCTGTTAAAGAGCAAGCTGTTTGTTTAGGTACATGCAAGCAGTGGCAGATGAAATCATCCTTGGCAATGCTGATCCCATAAAGGTAGATGTGATACACCTGTACAATAAATTTCCAGTGCTTTTGCTAATTTCCTTAAGTTAATTGATTAGCATCCACGAAGCTGGAGTCTGCGTAAACTCTTGAAGGAATTTATTAATGTTGGGGGAAAGCTACTGGAGGGTTAGTTTGGTCAAGATCCTTCTTTGCTTGTTTTAATTTCTGCCTACTCTGGCTCTGAGGGTCATTGATTTCAGAATTTCCACTCTTTGAAGATAATCGTTATTGTGTAAAATATTTTTAGGTTCATTTGCAATGATTACCGAGGAAGCTTTGCTGAATTCTCTTCTAAAATTACATGAACTGAGTTCTATAGATGTCAACAATTTTCATCTTCCAAATCTGCCAAGGCCACCAAATGCCTTTAGAGGAATCCGCAAGAAGAGCTCTTCCTTAAAACGATGGCTTGCAATCTGCTCAGATGAGCTGATCAAGTGAGCAAAATCTTTTTATTTGGATATCCTTGAGCAGTGCAATTTGTATCTAACTTGTAGATAGCTGGCTACAGTGATGGCAGATACCGAGTAACTACTAACCTCCTTCGCAAGTACCTCGGAGATTTTCTGATTGCTTCATATTTAACTGCTGTTGAAGAATCTGGTTATGATGATGCATACATTAAGGAAATTGAGGTTAGCTCTGCCTTTGAACTACTTCTTTCTTGTGGGCTAAAGATTTAGTGTGACTGCTTACTGAGGTAGTCCTCTCACTATATGACAGGTGTGTTTTAATTAGAATTCTTGTTGAGCACGATAAAAATGATTTTCAGAAAGCTTTTAGAAAGGAGCTAACTGTTTCTAATGTTAAGAAATGTGCAGCTTGAATCATTAATTAAAATATCAAGTTCACATGTCTCAGTAGCCTATACATTGCATTGCGGTAAATGTGTTGAATCTTTGCGGTTGGCAAAGATGGCTGCTTGCAGTTTTGCATCTGTATTGCATTTAGTTCCTATACTTATTGTACGTTTCTATCAGACGTGAACAATGTTAATACTATTGGGTCTAATTCTGTGAGTAACTAATTACACTATCATGTGGATTTTCTTGAGAACATCTGCTAAATCCTTTTAATAGACATGCCAATTATTTTTATTCTTAATCCCTTTGGTTAATCTATACAGGAGTTGGCAATCATTCAATGGTAAATATTTAGTGGTTTGTGGTGCTGGATTATTCATATTTGTGCATTGTTTCTCTTTCAAGGAACTCTGACATTTTGTCCCACAGTCCCACTGGATGGCAACCTTGCATGTTTTCTTTCTTTTAACTTTTTTCTTCGATATCAATTGAATGTAGAAAGCAGTTCTTCTGAAAACTTTGGACTGTTTCTGGAGGGACCATCTTGTAAACATGAACAGGCTTAGTTCAGCGGTAAGCTATATGATGCTTTTTACCTTTAACTTGTTCAACTTTCCAAAATGTGCAAGATTACATCCAACCCCTTTCAGGTGAATGTAAGAAGTTTTGGGCATCGTAATCCTCTTGAAGAATACAAAATTGATGGGTGTCGATTTTTCATTTCAATGCTGAGTGCAACTCGGAGAATAACTGTAGAAACTCTCTTGCAGTATTGGTCTTCCCCCATGGAGTCCCAAGAACTCTTTGTATAAAAGCGTAAGAGGTATGCAACTTATGTCTTTCTTTCGCTTTTTGTTGAATGTCGCACTTTAATCAGGCTTATTAAGGGTTGTGTTACTTTTATGATTCTGTCAGCATCAGGACTAAGGGATGCAATATTGTTTCTTTAATGGATTGAGTTTAACTTTCACATGGGGTTCATGTTAGCAGCTTTTTTTTTTTTTTGGGTTGGTTGGTTGGATGAGATTATAATGGAATTCTTGGATCTTTGGTCATATATCAGCAATCTAAACTTGGATTGGGTAAAGCGCTCTGTTTAACTAAGCATTGCATCTCAGCGATGGTGGTCTAGCTCGAAATTCTTTGGCAGCAGACAGTGTATCAAATGTTGAAGTTCATTATTATGGTTAACATCTTTGTTTCCCAGAATGATTTGGAGATTACTGGATTATTGTAGCCTATCATGTCTTCATACACAATTGTTGAGATCTTCAGCTAATTGGACACTTCGGTGCTGAAACAGAGAGCTACATGGTGATCAAGTGGCCAGAAGATATCCTAAACAAAACAAAAAAATTGATTGCTTTGTGATTTTATTGATTGCTCCTTTCAACTTTCCCTTTTACAATCATAGGTTTTGTAAATTTGTAGACCAAAATACAGCGGTTTGGTATCATCATACTTCTCATGGAAGAGGAGTAGAATGCCTAGAGATTCTATTTGCCTTCGTGGTGTGGATTGCAGTTCACTTTCTTGTATTCTTGCATGAAATCCTTTCAACTGACACTATTCTCGCAATACAGTAGATCTAACTTTTTTCAGCTCTAGTTCTAGTTCATTCTTGTATGAAATTTGCCTTGGACCAGCACAGATAAATGCTGTGAGGTTCTTAGCTTTCTTTTTTAATATACAAGGACATATGTACTTAAAAATAGTCGCTAATTCAAAATACATCCGGATCAAATAAAATTATCAGGAGTTATTTACCAAGAAAGAAATTATCAAGAGTTCAATCTACTGATTAAGGTACGAGGAACATCTCCTTTTATCTTTTATTTTCCGCACCTTTAGATGTAAAAATATAGTAATATATTTATATTTGTTGTTGTAAAATAAAGCATTATGCAATCAACTCAACTTCATCAGTTTGAAATTCGGAGTCTTTAAGTGTTTTCTTCTCATTTTATTGAAAAGGAACAGGAAACAGGCGACTCGCCAATTTATTCTTCAAGTTTTGCAAATTGGAGCTACTTCAATTTGGTTGATGTAAACCAAAGTTCTCTTCAAACATGAAAGATGGTGTTTGAAGTTATGAATCTGTGGAAGGCTTTGGAACATATGCATCAATTTTGATGGATACTTTAAAGGGAAGAATGAACCTGCAGATTCGACTGCCAAAATCTAGTGGAAAGTAACACAATCTTTTGAACATTGAATGAGCTTCAGGAATAGTGAAACTCCATTCTTAAGTCAATATAGTTAATTACATTCGTACAAGTTCAACTATTTTTATAACAAGCATTCACAATGCTTTAAGACATAGTTTCACGTAAATTAATGCGCTTTCTGTGTCCTGCAGACAAGATTACCAGTCTATGGGTACAGTGCGTCACCCAATGACAAAAGCATATGCTAAACAGTTATTTTAGTTGGTAGTTTTCTTCCAACTGACAAAAGCATATGCTAAAATTATTATTTATAAATTCCAAACCATTGCTCATAACTACGTCTTTAATTTAGTTAATCTCCCAATGACATCGCTACTTCCTTAAATAAACAAATATATATATTAACAAATTTTGACATTGGACCATTTTTATTATAATCTATTAAGTTAATTAAAAATTACAGGAAGACAAGGATACATAAAACTGAATCTCTGTACAGACACCCTAGACCTTTTCTTAGTTTTCTTTTCCCCCTGTTTTGTTCATTACCTGTCACGTATAGAAACATTGCATAGTCAGCTCCACGTGAAGCGTGGTAGAGGAGAGACAGGAAACGAAGAATTCTTGAAATGGAAGAAAGGTAATCGGCAACATGTAACCATACACCCTAATATGAATAATATAGCTGCACACAAAAAATGGGAGGATTCATGAATCTTAACACAGATTGACTCCTTTGAAGGTGCTTCCTTCATGTGCTAAGAAGACATTGTTATGGGGGAATGCACTTAGATGACTGATTATATTAATTCCTAGCTTCAATTATATAAACCGATTATGTTTCCCTTTCTGCAATCTTTGTATTCAACGATCTAAAAATGTTGAATATTAATGGAGAAATAAGTTTCAACAATGGTCAAATTTTAAAATAAGTTGTTCATTAAAATAACTTGTATTTGGTGTGAAAATTAATTTTTGCAGTATTAATAATCTTTAGGCATGATCCAATAATCAAAAACTATGATTTTAGATAGGCAACAATTTTTTGTTACCTTATTAGTTTAAATGGTATAAGAAACTTATGAAAATCCTTTAGTGAGAATTTCTTAAAATCCATCTCCTTGTTGACTTTGAAATTTAACATTTATTATTTTTATAATATTTTAAGATATCTCATTATTTTGATATTGTTTGAACTTTGAACCAAGATTTTCATGGAAATTGCAATATTTAAATTCTTCGTTTGAGTAAACTCGAATTAAATAACCTCATAATGTGATAATGTCAACTTCTTTAAATATTCCCAATCATATATAATAACAAAAATGAATAGTCATAGTAACCAATTATTTAAAAGAAAGCACGACCATCTATAGTCTATATTGATAAAAAGTGAAAGAGCTAGAACTTGGATGAGATTGAATTTAGTATTACACTCAGAACTTAAGACTAAGGGTATGGCTTTTTCTTTTAAATTCTATAAGCAGATCTAGTTTTAAGATCTGCTTATAGATGTTTGTTTATTGGCAACCCCTAAATTTTATGTTATCTTTCCAGCTTAATATTTTTTGTTCACGTATCCCAAACACATATACTAAACAATAATGACGCGCTTTACCTCAAGTAATTAAGGAAGAGAAGCATATATAATATGTAGCCCCGTAAGCTTCAATTTAAAATCTTACCACATGATTCTCATGACTTCTGATTACATATATAGCTGCTTCAGCTAATTAAGTTGGTGGCTGCTGTTTCATAATCTCTATATGGAATAGGCAGGAGTGGTTTGCCTAATGTTTTGAATACTCTTTTACTTGTTTTTTTGTACGATCTTAATATTTCTTATTTGTTATAAGATTAAATGATAGTTATTTTTAGGTAAGTACTGATCTTAATTTGGTGAATTCTGACTATCAAAAAAGGATTTCAACCTAAATTTATTTTAAAGGAGTAATAATACGTTCTATATGGAGTTTAAAAATTGCAAACATAGGCTTAGGGTTAATTATATACATAGATACCTAAACAAAATGATATTATGCAAAGTGGACCACGTACATAATAGACTAGACAAAACACAAATGCTAACTTAGGAACGTACTAACAAGTACAGCAATGAGCTAGAGAAATCTTTTTGGTTTGCTCTCCTATTACCTGTCTACTCAGAAATGGTACCCTAACATTCGGACAACTACTTGGAATCAAATCACAAGGCCAACGCTGCACCCTTCCTAATTCATGATTGCAAAAGCTAGCTAGCTCAACAAAGTGAAAGTATTCTGTTAACTAAAGTTATATCCCTAGACTAGAGTAAACTAATTGTAAAAATATAGTATGTTGTTTGATGATAGCTTTTGTTAAATCAAAGTATATATTGAAGCTTTAATTTGACCCCTAGCTCAAACTGTGCCTACAAACAAGTGTTTCGATTATTTTATTTCCTTGGTAAGGTAAGCTGATTTGAGTTTGTTAATCAATAATGACCATTTAAATCCATATATGTGTACGAGTGAAATTAAGGAAGGGGAGAGAGTAGAGTAGTCGGCAGAGATTTGAGTTACACGTAAAATTGATGTGAATGTAAGAAACGCGACAATCGGCACCGAGGCAAGTATTATTTAGCTCTATGTTTGTCCTTCTCACCCACATCAAACGGTCTAGATATACCCGTCTGACGTGACCCCCGTGAAGATCACTGACTTCCGTAGTTGGTTTGTGTTGTGTTGTTTTGTGGGTGCATCTCATAGCCAGCAAACGATATGTTATGTCGGGGGCTTAGTAAAAGCAACTTTTGACTTTTTGACCTTTGAGTTTGTATTTTAATGCCACCGTCCCATACACCTTTATAACGAGCAACAACAAAAGAAAATAAAAGAAGATGGGTTTTCAGTGCTCTTTTACCAAAGCCAAAATAAGACGTGGTTGGACCTTATCACTATGGTCCAAGAAGCCTCTTCTCTAGAGGCATCATTCTAGCCATGGACGGAGCCACAGTGGGAGCATCTGGTTACTGTAGTAAGTGTTGGCTTGTTGGGACCATCCCTCACACAAACTAGCTTTCCTTATTTTCTACAAGAGTCTTATGATTCCGTCGTCTCCGGAAACTGATTCTTTTGCTTTTAGACGTGTCGCGTTTCCCTTCCTTGTGAATGTTGGATTTCAAGAGCCCTTGCAATGAAGGCCGGTGATAAAATACCCACTGCTTCTAAACATTTTTAATTTAAAATTATTATTTTAAATTTTAATTTTATAAAAAATTTAAAATTTTGCCCCAATTAAATTAATAGTGACAAAAAAATAATAATAACTATTATAATTTTATTAAGATATCAAATAAAAAATCAAATTTGAGTTCATCTATTTTTATTAAGATTATTATTTGGTTGGGTCAGCAGTGCTAAGCCCAGGCCCATCTCTACGTGTCCACGGCCCGTTCGGCCCGTCAAGTGCTAGACTCCCATGCAAACACAAAGATCTACGTAAACCTAGTATCAACAACATATATAAGGTACTATTCTACCATGATTCAGGTATGAGATTACAACCCTAGTTATTCTGCCATATTCTCAGCTACCAAAACCTCTCAAAAATACTGACTTG
>JANZXV010000006.1:10111029-10129187 GCA_027576455.1 Erythroxylum roigii
ATTTTATTTTTTATTTGATATCTTAATATATCTATAATTTTTATTATTATTTTTTGTCACCAATTAAATTAATGGGGCAAAATTTTAATTTTTAATAAAATTAAAATTTAAAATAATAATTAAAATTAAAAAATTTTCAATAATATAATAGTACTTTAAATATTTTGCCCCCACTCAAAATAATTTCTGGATCCGTCTCTGATTCTAACCGATCTGAACCAACTACGATTATCCTTGTACCTAAAGTAAAAGGCCTCCTAGATTTTCAACCTAAAGTTTATGTAATCTCCTCTATAATAAATTGATCATGAAAGTTGTTGTTTATAGACTGAAGCCCCTCCTCTTTTCCTCGGTGAATCAATCCCAAACTAGCTTTGTGCATTGGCGCACTATTACAGACAATATTATCATTGCACAAGAGATCATCCATACCATGCGACACTGAGCAGGAAGTAAGTATATGGTGGTCAAGATAGATCTCCAAAAGGCCTACAATCACCTAAGCTGGGAGTTCATTCACGACACATTAAAGGAAATAGGCCTTCCTAGCTCGCCTAAGCTGGGAGTTCATTCACGACATATTAAAGGACATAGGCCTTCCTAGCTCGCCTAAGCTGGGAGTTCATTCACGACACATTAAAGGACATAGACCTTCCCAGCTCGTTGGTTCAGCTCATCATCCATTGCATTAGCTTCACCTCCATGCAGATCCTCTACAATGGAGCCCCGTCCGAAACCTTTTGGTCGTCCTGAGGAGTTCGCCAAAGTGATCCTTTATCCCCTTACCTCTTTGTGTTATGTATGGAAAGGCTCTCCCAAGCCATCAAACCTCAAGTTAGAGCCAAGAAATGGATCCCCTTTCGAACCAGTAGACGAGGCCCATCCGTGTCTCATCTATTCTTCGCAGATAATCTGCTCCTGTTTGCTAAGGCATCTACTGATCAAGTAGATGTTATCAAAAATGTGTTGTGAGACTTCTATGTGAGCTCCGGACAACTCGTGAACTAGGACAAATCTATCGTCTTCTTTTTTAATAGTGTTACTGCGAGGGACTCTAGATATCTCAGTAATCTGTTGGGATTCACCCTAGCTCGCCAAGGACTTTAGAAGATATCTGGGGGTCTCACTCCTTCACAAGTGAGTTACCACAGGCATCTACTAGCTGATTGTTGATCGCGTCCACCAAAAACTAACCAGCTGGTCCACTTGCAATATTCTTTGGCGGGACGCACTACTTTGGCTCAATCGGTCCTCCTCACTATTCCCTGCTACACCATGCAAACTACTTCTTTACCTCAGGGAGCTATCCACCAAATTGAAGGCACCTATAATTGGTTCCTCTGGGGAGCTCATGCAGGGGAGTGGGAGGTAAATTTACTCAAATGGTCTGACGTTTGTCAGCCCAAGAACTGTGGAGGCCTTGGTTTACAGAAGTTGAAAGAACATAATGATGCCTTCCTCGTGAAGTTAACTTGGCATGTTCTTACTCAACCTCACACCCTCTGGGTTCAAATACTGAGGGTAAATATTTGCCCCCTATGACTCACATTCCTCCAACACTGCAAGTGGGGTGCTGTTCCTTCCTTTGGCGAGCCATCTGTAAGGTTTGACCAACAGTGTATCCTAGTATTCGATGGGCATTAGGGGATGGTTCCACTGTGTGTTTTTGAGAAGATGTATGATTGGGGGATACTAAACTTTCGGTAGTCGTTGTGTCCAGTATTTTGAGGTGGAGAAACAAGCTCATATGAGGGAATACATTACTGTAGACGGTCTTTTATAGACCCGTCACCTAGCCTCCGCTTACCTCTAACTTGCAACCATGAGCCCCCTTACAGACACCAATGCACAGGACAAAATCTATAACGATTGGACAAAATCTGACCAACTCAGTGTCAAATCGGCTTATACTATTTTATGTAATAATTTATGGCGTCCTCAGGATCATCACTAGACACTTATCTGGAGCTTCAAGGGGCCTCAACGCATTTGTTCTTTCCTATGCTTAGCACTTCAGGGTCAACTTTTCACTAACGTGGAACAGGTCCGGTGACATCTTAGTAACAATCCCTACTGTGGAAGCTGTTCATTAGCTGAGGAATCATGTCTACACACACTACGGGACTGTCGCACTGCTCACACAATGTGACACACATTCGTGCCTCAGCGACACTGGCATAATTTTACCTCAGCTGACTACCTTCCCTGGTTGACTGCTAACCTCTCCATGCGAAGGCCACCAATTTCTGGGATGGACTGGAATCTACTTTTTGGTATTACCAGTTGGTTCATCTGGAATTAGAGAAACCAACGAATATTTACAGACCTCCCACCTGCCTCTCACGTGGAGGTCATTATGGCTCAGGTTAGGACCATTCAGCAGGTTAATACACTTACGCTCATCACCAACCCACAAACCTCTCACCTAGATGCCCAGATTGGATGGAGTCCACTAGCGATGGGATGGTACAAGATCAATATTGATGGAGCCGTCAAGATGGTGGGTTAGCTTTAGTAGGGGGTGTTAAGGGATGACCGCGGCGAATGGAAAACCGGCTTCGCCTATCGGATTAGCAACTGCACGCCGTTGGCATCATAACTTTGAGAAGGCTTGAAAGGATTGGAGTTGGCTTGGCGTTCCAGCGAACTACGAGTTTTATTGGAAGTAGACAACACACAAGTTATCAAACTTCTTGAGGAGGATCCTCCATATACCCACTACAACTGGACCTTAATCTCCAAATTCAAAATACTACTCCACAGGAATTGGAACTGAAATGTCTACACACCTACCATAAAGAAAACTCCGTTGTCGATTGGATGACCAACTTTGTTTTAAGCCTTTAACATGAATTCCCTATTCCTCCTGCTGGCATCAGTACTATCCTTGCACAGGATTTCTCTCGCATTACCTTCCCTAGGTGGCGTCCTCTCTAATTAGCATTTAGAGGCATTTTGTCCCCTTGTTAAAAAAAATAAAAAAGAACAAGTTTTGGCCACCGTTTATGCGATGAGCTCTAACTAACTAGAAAGTGGTATAAATACACCCTCCCATCCCATGCACAACGCTATCTCCAACAAAAAGCTTAGTATTTGCTACATTTCCCAAATCTCCTCGAATTCAATGGCAATTCCAGTGATTGATTTCTCCAAGGTTAATGGCAATGGTGAAGAGAGAGCCAAGGCACTGGCCGAGATCGCCAATGGGTGCGAGGACTGGGGCTTCTTTCAGGTGACCTTTTTTTCACTCATTTTGTGTGTCAATTAGACTACTCCTGGAATTGTTATGATTCTATGAAACCAACAGTTTCATGATTTGTTTGTTAAATCATTAAACAGCTGGTGAACCATGGCATTCCCCAAGAGCTTCTGGCCAGAGTGAAGAAGGTTTGCTCAGAGTTCTTCAAGTTGGAAAGAGAAGAAGATTTCAAGAATTCAGCAATAGTGAAATCACTTTACAATAATTCAAAGAACGGTGAGAAGTTGGAAAATATGGACTGGGAAGATGTCATCACTCTTCTAGACGACAAAGATTGGCAACTGAAAACCCCTGGATTCAAGTAAGTTTCAATGAACCACCTATATATCTGTCTATATCGGACTTCAACTTTCATCATTAACGACAGATCGAAGCTTTTGATGCTTGCACACATTATTCATTACCAAGGCAGTCTTGGGATTTGGAAGATGTTTCACTCACCTGTTAACAAGACTGATTTCCTAGAAAACATAAAAGAATATCACCAGTCGTTCACTACCCTTCACCAAGTAGGGTTCTTTAGAAATAATAACATGTATTACGGAAAATTAAATAAACACGTATTAAGAAAGTTCAGTCAAAGTCGTTCTTCCTTGGCTAATTGTATGGAAGGAATCTAACTTATTGATGCTGCTGGCAGGGAAACCATGGCCGAGTACCGAGCTGAACTTAAGAAACTGGCTGAGAGACTCATGGAAGTAATGGACGAGAACTTGGGATTACCAAAAGGATACATAAAGAATGCATTCAATAATGGAGGAGAAGACAGTGCCTTCTTTGGAACCAAAGTCAGTCACTATCCACCATGCCCACATCCCGAACTTGTTAATGGGCTTAGAGCACATACTGATGCTGGAGGTGTGATCTTACTCTTCCAGGATGACCGAGTTGGTGGCCTTCAAATCCTCAAAGATGGGCAATGGATTGACGTTCAGCCACTGAATAACACCATAGTGATCAACACCGGTGATCAGATTGAGGTCCTAAGCAATGGCAGATACAAGAGTACATGGCACAGGGTTTTAGCCACCAGAGATGGCAACAGAAGATCAATCGCTTCATTCTATAACCCGTCTCTAAAGGCCACCATAGCTCCTGCACAACAACTTGTGGAGAAAGATAACCAAGAGATTGTTGAAGCGTATCCAAAGTTTGTGTTTGGTGATTACATGTCGATCTATGCCATTCAGAAGTTTCTTCCCAAGGAACCCAGGTTCCAAGCTGTAAGGGCCATGTAATCTATTTTCAGAAGACTATACCTTTCCATTTTCCGTACCTTTTATTTTATTTTCTTTCTAGTTTATGT
This sequence comes from Erythroxylum roigii, assembly GCA_027576455.1. Lineage (NCBI taxonomy): Eukaryota > Viridiplantae > Streptophyta > Magnoliopsida > Malpighiales > Erythroxylaceae > Erythroxylum > Erythroxylum roigii. Next base: position 10,115,595 of record JANZXV010000006.1, read on the forward strand.
GTGATAGTGTCAAGTTAAGGTTTGCCACAAGTCAACAAGCTTATGATACATATGGAGAAGGGAAAAGAAAGCTGGATATGGATATGTTTGCCTCAGAATTCAGATATCTGGTTTCCTCTCTTTAAAATGATATGATGTTGTACTTCAGTTGCATTAGCTTATCTAAGGCTTGGTTTGTGTAACAGTACCATCCTTCATGTAAACGGTTCTCACTTGCATGTAATGTAAAACGGTACTTCTCACTTACATGTAATGACACCAAAGTCAACTTTTTCTTTTTCTTTTTAACTTTGAATTCAAGATATTTGGAATCGAGAGAATCTCAAGGGGAGTCATTAGGAACTTAACCTACATGCCAAAAGGATAGAACTTAACTGGGCTGAAGCATCGTTCCTTCCTTTGAACCTTCTTCACCATTTATTCCACTATCCTCCTCAACCTAGGATTCTGCTTTTCTTAAGGAAACTTATTAGCTACTAGTAAACTTTTACCAAAAGGTTCTAAAAATGCATCATGGAAGCCTAGCCTCCTCTATTGTCACCTAGCATTATGAACCATCCTATCCCTTTTAGAAATCACTTAAACCTCTTGCTAGGTTGATACTCAACAAGTAAGGATTGTACTTGTTGAGGGTCCAAACTTAGGACATATAAAGAAATCATAGAATCAGGTAGTTGGTGACCATTCTCCTTAGTAAATAAAAATCTAATAGTTGGTAATTCTATAGTTATTTTCCTAAATATGGAAGTTCTATAGTTATTTTCTTTAGTTGGTTACTTCTTTGACAAAAGAATCTCATTCCTATAAGTTCAAAAATGGGTGGAATTTAAATGGGGAAAGCTTGGTCTGAAAAAATCTTATTAATGGGACTTCTTCATATTCATATTTATATATGAATTGAGCATGTAGAAGATTATTGAAATGGGACCCATTTTGCTACAAAGATGGAAGACTTACATGTCACTTGACAGGAACAACATGAAGAGCATACTGATATAGGTTAATTTTTATAATGTACCACCTGAATATATATTGATTTATAATTGTTTTGAGTTACCTATCTATCTCCATTGAAAATCTATATGCTTGGATGAGAATTCAACAGGACTAAGAATAATAGGGCATGCGAAGATTTCTTTGTAGATTAAGAAAACTAACTAAAACCCTAATGTTAAAGACACTCGGTGATGAGGGAGGTCTAATGGAGGCAAAAATCAGGTTGCCTTACTAATAGAAACCAATCACCCATCAAGAAAAGAAAATTAGGAAGCCTACTGGAAAAAAGCTTCACAATAGGAGAAAGCTTTGAAGTTTTAAATTCAAAAGCTAGCAAGCCTCAATCGAATAGGGAGGAAGAAAAGTAAGTCCCTTTGAATGAAATAAAGGCTACTAATTAGAATATTAACATACAGGCTACGAAGTTAGAAAATTCTCAAGATGCAACGATACTAGAGGAAGTATACTAACCTTATCTCGTGACCAATCTTAGAAGCACCTCGTTAATTACTAACAAGGAACAGAAAAACACAAGCTCGGAGAATTTTAGATGTGGAGACCTAAAGCCTTAACAAGAGACAATAGCCACAGAGGAAAGTTTTGGAGAAAATCCCCTAACAAAAATTAGGTTTGAAGGATTGCTGAAGTTAGTCCTTCTACCTCACCTGAGAAAGCAATACGGGAAGGCGAGGCTAAAATTGTTACAAAAGTTAGAATTAAAAAGAAACCTAGCAGAAAATCAAAGAAGAATAAGCCTCAAGCCTTTGCCTCATTTCCATAATCATAACATAGAGCATTGGGACATGAATTGCTATAAAAATAAAAAAGAATCAAAGAAAAGAAGCTCAACAATATTCTTTGGTTGTTTGGTAAAATTAAATTTGAATATTATAACAAGCAATCAATCTCGTTAAGATAGTAAGATTTTAGTTACTTTGACCTAGGTAGAGTTAAAAATTCATCATTCCATTATGTCTAATCAATTTATTCATTTAATAGTAAGCCTCTGTTGAGACCCCAACTGCCTTGAGGTCACATTTATTTCTACAACTAGTCATGAATTTTAAAGAAAATCCCTAAAGAAAGACCTTAAATCAATTACCTTTGAAAGATACTAATCATACTTTGAAGATCCTATATATGATAAAAAATGTAAAGTTACAACAAAATTCAGTAATTTAGAGTACTCTAAAGAGGACGAACCTTAAAAGAAGGAATTAGTGAGAAATTTTTTGTTACTTGAGCTTAACATTGCAGGATAATCAATTAATTCTAAGATATGGTGAAATTAAGCTCAATGGTGAGGATATAAAAAGCATTGATGACAATTCGAATGAGGAAAGAAAAAAAATTCAAGATTTTCTCTTTTTAATGTTGCTATCGAATTCTAGTTATTGAATTCAAACATGCTTATTATTTGATTTAGCTACTATGTTCACAAGAAAATTAATAGAACCGAGTATATATTTACTTAGCTATGATGCTCATAAGGAAATTAATATAAATGAGTATTTAGAAGATATGATTTTGTATATGCCACGAATAAAATAATAGATTTACTATTGCGTGTAGTATCATTAGCTTAACATAATTACAAGAAGCCTCTTAACAAAAATAATTAAATTTGATCATATTACATGTTTTTTCCCCTTTTCATAGTATCCTATTATCAAAAAAATAGGTTTCTAGTCTTCTTATTATAGCCAACCAATTGAAAAGGTTACTACTTTTGATAATGCAATTATATGATAGATAAGAAAAGTAATTGCATGACACTAGAAATATTAATTTTACTTTTCCCTTTAGAACTTGCAAAATAGGATTTATAATTAATTGAAGTAATAAAAAAGGACTAAGCTAACTTTCAACAACTTTCATTAATTATTTAGTTAACTTGAAGTACTTAAAGAAAAGTAGAAAACAAAAACCCATGGCAATTCTATACAGAACCAATGAAACATGCAAGCATCAAAATACAAATCTATCTCATTTCTTTAGCAACAAAATACTCAATACTCTTTATAAGTTTTTTATTGTTACGCTTTAACTTATTAATAACTTTAATGCTCTTTTTATGAATTTGCTACCATATTACATAAAGGCAACACACTTCTCGTTATCTTATATAAGAAAATATGATATTAAAAATTTAAAACTCTTATGTAATAAACACAAATTTAAGAAATTTCAAATCAATCAAGCATACCTCGTATTTTATATATGTAAAATTCTCCTTTTTCAAGATATTCTCATCAAAGCTTCTAATTAAGAATCATTAAAAGGTCTACACATGTTCAAGTTGTTGATTTATAAATTAGAGCCAATCGGTTGGTTGTAGCGTAATAATAAAATTATTTATAGACATTTTTATCTTTTACGTATTTATTTGTATATGATAAAGTCCAAGAGATTAATGTAGATTGTAAATGAAGTTATAATGAGATTATAATTATGATATTCATATTATATTTATGTATTATCCTTAAATTGTTCATATCCTTTGTTTTATTGAAACTGAACATAATTTAACATAAAAAAGCAATGATGTGAATACCATACTGGTACTAGTACCAGATTTAGTTCTGATACGATGCAGTACTAGTATCGATCTGTAACACCCCTACTACCATAAAGTACTAACCGGAATACCTTGAGGATTTTCCAGTACATAACCTATGATAATGGTGTGCTACGTTCAATCACAACATTCACTTAACATGGCATCATCATTCTTTATTTTCTTATATGACATCATAATGAAAAACATCATATTTTAAAAACCCCAAATTTCTCATTTCATTTCATAAAACCAAATATTTACATTGACAGTTTTCAATATTGTCCAAATATGAACATCATCATATCCTAATACAAAATACACTACATGAAAGAGGAAATACACAAAAAGGTCTATCTAATTTTCTAATCTCAGCTAACTGACCTTTGAGTCATTTCTTCTTTGTCTCCAAAAGTACAAGACTATTGTAGTGCCCTCTTACCTTAGGGTATATACCAGGACGCCCGAAGGACGTTCCAGTACATATCCTATGATAATGGTGCGATCCGTTCAATCACAACATTCACTTAATATGACATCATCTATCTTTATTGTCGGGTCCCGTTTTCAGAACCCAACTCATCAGAAACGAATCAAACCTTTTCTTGCTCTGGTACCACAAATGTTGGGACCGAAACCCAACCGCTCAAACTAAACCAGAACACTTATACTCTTGCTCTCGGAATCAAAAATCGAAAAACAAAAAGGGATGAAAGCGAAAGTCAAAGTGAGAAAAGGAACCTTTTGCAAGCACCAATAGTTAGAGCAGTTCAGGAATTATTTAGAAGTGGCAGATTACTCACTAAAGTTAACAAAACTTTTCTTGCATTGGTGCCTAAAGTTCCTAATCCTAAGAAACTAAATAATTACGGACCTGTTGCCTATTGTAATATGTTTTAGAAGATAATCTCTAAGATCATTGCCAACAGATTGAAGAATACTCTTCCAAGTATTATTAGTCCTAGTCAAAGTGAATATAATCTAGGTAGAAGTATAAGTGACAACATAATGCGTGTTTAAGAATTGTCCAAAGACTATAACCATAAAGAACACGTTAGCAGTTATGCTCTTAAAATTGACTTCACTAAACATATGATAGTATGGAATGGAGTTTTATCATCAATTCTCTATATACTTTTGGTTACCCTAGCAAGTTCATTAGTTGGATTCATGCTTGCGTATCAATAGTATCTTCTCAATTTTAATGAATAGGGAACCTACCCAACTATACCAAGCAATTAGGAGAATAAGGCAGGGAGATCCACTATCTCCCTACCTTTTTACTATACTATGGAAGTTCTTTAAAGAATGACACAGATGTGTATTTATGAAAACACATTTTAATATATCATTATCATTGTAGAGAGGTCTATATCACTCAACTTTCTCTTGCAGATGATCTACTGATGTTATGTGCTAATGACACTTAAATTGAGATAATCTTATCTTCATTATAGAGATTCCAAGAAGTATTTTGGCTAAAGTTTGAAAAAGTTCAAAAAAGAATCGCTAGCTAGAGCAATAGATTTTTGTCTTATAGAGGTAGGCTACAAGTAGCCATTTTAATTTTCAATAACCTACACATCTATTGGCTGTCACACTTAGCTATTCCTAAAGGAGTTCTGAAGAAGATTGATAGAAGTATAAGAGACTTCATATTGCATAGATAGAATCCAAGTGGTAAAAAGAATTCCAAAGTCAAATGGAGTGTCATTTGTCTCCCCAAAGAAAATGGTGGATTAGGGATTAACACTACTAGCAGAATGAATAAGGTATTATTAGCTAAAAGGCTATGGAGAATACGTTATGATAAGGAGAGCCTCTGGGTGAAATGGGTGCACGTGTTTCATGTCAAACAAAGAAGCATTTAGTATATCTCTAAAAAAAGTACTCAATCTTACAATTTTCAACAAATCTTATGTTCCATGTTAGTTATGCATCCTCATATTAAGCATTACATTAGAGATCGGAAAAGTAATAAATTTATCGTTTCATAACTGGCATTCATTTAGGCTTTTATGCTACATTTAATACTCCACTACTCGAAGAGGCCTGATCCTTGAAAATACCAAAATGAACAAACTTATTCGAAATGACGACTACTATTAGCCATTTCACATTGGTAGTGGAATCAATCCAATTGCAGATTGGATGCCAGATTATTTACAGATTGGAGACTAGAGGATGAAGTTAGATGGGAGTTATATAGCTCACAAAATTTTAATGCTCTTTTATGCAAACAGATGCTAATTGGTCCATTTATCAAGTTTCTCCTTTACAAGCTAATATGGGGTTCAGGAATAGCTCAGGTTGACTCATTCATTCTCTGGTTAGCAGTTATATAAAAGATAGGAACCAGAGATAGTATAAAATTCTACATCCCTAATAAGACCTGCCTTTTATGTACCATTAAGGATGAATCACTCGATCACATCTTCTTCAAGTGCTACCATACAAGTCAATTATAAAGAAAATTTCTCAACTTGTTCGATCTATAGGACCAGAACCTCAATTGGATGGAATGTCTATCTTGGATAATGAGTCTGAAATAGAAAAGTAAGGACGATCACAAGGTGTTTAAGGCTAGATTTGCTATGCTAAAGCATTTCATATGGAGGATGAGGAACACTAAGTTATTTGGGAAATCTGAACAGTACAACAAATACACCTAGATGGACTTTTATCTTAAGTTTCGAATGAAGATTTTGACATCTACTCATCAACAACTTATCTCTAGTTGATTTAGGATACTAATTAGAATACAAATAGTGCATTACAGTACTTATTTAAATATGTAGTTTGTTGTTATGTTCTCTAATTGTTGGAGATGAATTTCATTTTTCATTGTAACTTCCACCTTTTTAAATGAATATATCACTTATTTTCCAAAAAAACTTTTTCACAGATTAAAGTAACTTTAATTTTTTGGCGAATTAAATTTATCCTCATATATCAATTTGTTAAGTTTAAATACATTTCGTAGTTTCAACAAAAATAGTAAACCACATTTTGAGAATTGGAACATATATTTCATTTAACCCAGTTCAAGCTTTTAATGAAGAAATAAGATCAAACATAACATTAGATGGAATAAACGGTTTCATATTAAGCAAATAACAGACAATCTCAAAGGGCATGAAAAATATTTTCTTTCGAGTTATAACAGCAAGGACAAATATAAGTTAAAAATATTAATCGCTTAAATAATATGTCATATGTTAGCAGTAGACCATAGGCAAGTTTTTGAATTATTATCTTTGTGCTTTAAACCATAGAGTCACTCACATTATCTATTATGGAGCAGCTTCCTTGTTCAAAAAAAATTCTTGACATAAGAGATTAGCTTTCATTGTTATTGAATAGTCCAATTGTTATCAACTCTATCAATATCAACCATTGATATGATTATAATTTATGTTATAGGTGGCTAGGAAGTAATAGGGTCAATATATGATCAGATTGTTGAAGCCCTCAAAATTAATTTTGATTGTCCAAACTTCTTGTAGTAGTTGTGGAACCAAATCGAATCCTAAGAGAACTAAACTTTAATTTCTTAATTTCAATCAATAAAATAAAATGGAGGTTTTCTATTAATTAACTAATTAACTAAAATTAACAAGAAATTAAAATAAATCAACCTAAAATAGAAGGGAGAAATTCAAGAATACTTAACTTCGATTCAAGGGAAAGATCTCATCTGGTTGTAACTTGATTATAAATCTAAACAGAATAATTGTCACAGTTATAGTAGTTAGTCCAAAACATATTAGAATAACAATAATAAATCTCAAATTTTCCTGAATTAAATGGTTCAAACCCAACATCCAAACCAAAACTTACCATTAATTGACTAAATATGATGTCATTCCATATCAATTAAATGATAGTAATAAACTTAGTGAAAAAGACTAGACCCTAAATTAAATAGTTGAGATAACTGCAACTATTCAATTTAGTTTTCTTATTTATCATAAGTTAAGTATGCAAATTCATAAATAACCAATTTGCTACTCATATCAATCCTTCATGACAATTACGGATCATGAATTCATAGATAGCTATAGAATAATCAACATCAAAATTAATTTGTCAGATCAATCAATATTAATTATTCATAAAGTATAAGAATATAAAACAAGAATTAAACATGAATATAAGTTTAGAACAAAACTTCACAAGGTTACAACTAGATTTTTGAATAGTATTAAATTAGAATATTTAGGTTTAGCCACACATGACTTTCGTTCTAACACCAAAATAGAAGAAAGATGAAAGCTTGAGAGAAAACTATGAAGAAAACAAAAAAAGAGAAAGTTAGAGAGGTGAAAGACGTCTCTCCCTCTTTCTTTCCTACTCAAACCCTAGTCTAGTTCTATCTTGTGAAGATTCCTATCTAAAGCAAATCCAAATCCCTATATAATAGGGAGGGAAAGATGTTTCCTAATTGAACTCCAATTCTTCAGGTGGATCCAGCATTAAACATGATCTCACCTTGTCCACTACAATAATATGTCCTCTTTTTCTAAAAATTTGTGATTTTGATTAATAATGCTCCAATTTGATGCAATCTCTACTTTTCATCTCCTAAAACAAAAAACACATTAATTTTCATATTTAAGCACCAAAATATGCCCAAAACAAAAGAGATAAGTCAAATTAATATAACAAAATAACATCTTCTCAAATTGGCCCATACTAGACTCATGCTTGTCCTCAAACATACATCAATTCAATACATCAATCATCCTCATAACAACCTCTCATCTTCTTTCATGTTATCTAGAAATATCCAAAAGCTAATTCGCATTAAATGTTTAGGATAAAATAACAATCAAGAGAATAAGCACTTATAGGACATATTGTTATAATTAAAACGTAACATCTCATTTATTCCATCAAAATCAATTGAACCAAAAATTGACAACCTCTCATGGATTTCACTTTATACACTCAAAATGTTTAGGGTTCATTAAGCTCTCAAATCAAATCAAAGTGTAGCGAGTTATTTCCATAAGCTTGCTTATGAATTATATCTTCACCACTTAACAAAGATGAACTTAATGTATAAATCAAAGGAACTTGATAAGGGTTGTAAGATAGCTTAGGTAAGGTATGACAAAAAGAAGTTTTTAGGTTAAGCAAATCAAAGGAAATTATTCAAACTTATCCATATAAGTTTCAACTTAAATTAATCCAAAACTCACTTGATTATAATAGCATCATTTTCATTCAACTTTTTCTTTTGTTTTTATTACTTTATTACTTTTTTAAAAAATCATATATATATTTTCTTAAGAAAATCAAAAAGGATATTTCTTATATATATATATATACTTCTCCATCATTCTATATAAAAAAATGAAAAAATCCAAATAATGCAACTTGAATCAACTAATGTACTTTTCATGGAAATAGTCAAAATCATATGCAAATAAGTGTTAAACAATTCCTTCAATTTGTGGGCTCAAAATCATTAAGGACATCAACAACAAGAAGGGTAAGATTACTGTGCAAGAAAAGAAAGGGTAAGGCTTAAATTGGTTTTATAGGGATAAAAGGTAAGGTTGGCTTATTTAAGTCAAAAATAGTTATCCTAAATGTCGTTATCATTTTTATACACAAATTCATCAAAAATGTTGTCTTAACACGTATTCATAACCAATATGAAGAATAAACAAGCTATGTTTGATATCACATAACAAAAAGATATGTGTGAGTTCAAATGTGATGAATGCTCTTAAGCTCAAATTTCACGTAGGTGTCAAAATGCACCAAGTCTTACACATTTTCATACAATAAAACCAATCCGATACTTAATATAATTTAATGAAAAACACAATCATGCTTATCTCTCTCATGCATTATTTCTTAAATAAAAAATATATCATAACTTAAGGATTATTCATAAACAATGATTATAAAATTGTGAGGCTATCATGATGAATAATCAATATATGAATCATAGTATCATGAGTTCAAGAAAAAATCACAAAGTTCATCGTAAGATAAACTTTCATCTTGGTCATTTTCATAAACAGCCTACCCAACAAAATTAAAGCTAAATGTTCAACACTATTTCCATCTATTTTTAAGATGTAAAAATCCACTAAGAATACCAAATCGTTAACTTGGACTAAAACATCCTCAATAATACCCATAGGATGCACATAAAAATGATCAGCTAGTTGAATAATCACATTAGTTTCTTATAAAGAATTCATATCTAAAGCTTAGTAAATTAAGTATGGCATGACATTAATAGAGGAAATATCCTATCCATGAAAAGGAAACACTAGCATGTATTAAAACATTAAGAAAATGGAAAATTGATCTATTACCTGTCGAATTTCATATTTAGATAGATTCTAAGTATTTATATGTATGTACTAAATATAATATTAAAACAAATTATAGTCAAGGTAATCTTATTCAATGGTAATTAGAATTAAATCAATATAATTTTCAGATACATTATATAAAATCTTCAGCTAACAGTCTTGCAAATACATTAACCAGAGAATGGAAACAGTTATCCTAAGCTTGAAGGATTCACTCAACAAAAAGGAAATTGAATTATTGGACTTACAGCAACAAGTAGGAGCTATTACTAAGGAAATAAATCAGTTAAGAGCAACCATTACCCTCTTGGAAAAACAACAACTTTTTATTGAACCAATACCAAGTGTACGACCAAATATTCAACCTATCATACCTCAACAAATTACCCAAACAACTTTACCCCACATTCCAGAACCCACTATTTCAACCACTAGTGACCGCGCATCGTTACGTTAGTCAAAATAAAATAGCTAGACCTACTACCATAGCAGTGGTGAGTCTAGGTTGATCCCATAAAGAGTGTGTGTAAATTTTATGAAATGAAATTAACTAGTGTTTAGGTTTAATGGGAGATTTTGTATTTTTGAAAGAAGGAAATAAAATGAAACTAACTAATAAAAACAAATTAAAGAGAACATGCAAAAAATGATAAAAGTGAGGAATTCGGTAGGGACTCGGTTCTTAAGTTCAATCTCGACCTACACCCTAACTAAGCATATTTCATTAATTTGTTATTCTTTAACCTCTCTAACAACTATTAATCGTTGGTTAATAATTAACCTGAGTGTTTCCTTAGGTTTTTTTAATCAAGATACGATCGTTAATTAAACCTAACCACCAAACAACCTAGGATACGACTCTAGATTTAGTTTGGTAGTAGCATTACGAATTAGGAAAACTGATTAATCAAGGCAACAATCTCATATGATGCATCATTTAACCTAGGTTATGTTATCCCTAATGATTACGAATCATTGGTCACTACACATGAATTTCAATATAACAATTACGGATTATATCGAAATTCTAGCGATGAGTTTGCAATTAAACGATTCAATGAATGCACTAAAATCATCATCTCACAATAACCAATGAGTTCATACACAAATAATCGAACAATAACGAAAATCCGAGTATCCATACACAAAACCCAAATTAATTACTATAGAATAACACAATCAATTTCTAATGAGAGAAATAAACAACAAAACAATAAAAAAATACTTAACCCAAGTCATCGGCATTGACATCGCCTCTGAACTGACGTCAGGACATCTAACCCTTTATGGGTCTTTCCCGAAAAAATGCCTCAGCCCCCATATTGTAGCCCCACCGAATACCCCTTCGATTCTCCTTCACTGCCCTCTTCCTCTCTACTCTTCACTATTTATGATGGGACAATCAAAGATGATGGTCTATGCTATTATTCACTGCTCTCACATACGCCTCTCTTGTGTCGCCCCTCTTCTATTGCTTCTCTAAGCCACCAAGCCTCCACTCTCCTCTCACTATTGCCTATGCCACCAAGCCACTAAGCCCTCTTCACGCCCCTCACTGTTGCTTGATGGGATGAATTAACGTTGAGGGTTTATTGTTTCCCTTACTGCTCACGCCTCTCACCTCTTTTCATGTTTTTGCCGTTATTGAACGATGTGCTTAACGCAGCTATCTACGTTAAACTCAGCTAGCATTGTGCATTTAACATACAATGTCTGTGTTGCGTGCAAGGGTTTCCTGCGTAACGCACAATGCAACGCATGCCTACCGTTTTGATCCTTGGTGTTATCATCCTGCACTGTGTTTTCTTCATCTTGCACTGTCGTTTTTGCCTCTTTTTCTAGCTGCTTGCTTTTAAAAAAAATTCTTTGTATTCTATTTCTCTTATCTTTTAATTTTCTTCTTCTTGCTCCATAAAGACAAGTAAAAATTGATCTTTAGAAAATAACTCAAATATAGTGCTTTCGACTTACTTTAATCTATTTGCTTCCAAATTGTACCTAAAATCATATATAAATTAAAGTGAGTATCTTAAGCATTTTCATGTCATTAATCGCTAAGTGTAAATGATTTAATATATCAACAATTAAACACATATCAACTAACCCATTATCTAGCATAGTTATGTCTCAGAAAAAAAAAAGAAGATTACAAAGAATCCAAAGTTTATGTCATCTTTAATGGACCCATAGCTGGAATATATGATGAATGGCATAAAGTTGCCATCTACATTAATAACAAATCTTCAATTATTCATCGCAGTTATACAAATCGTACTGAAGCAAAAAAAAACTTTAGTAGAATTCAGAGAACCTTCCTTAAGACCTCAATACAAACAAGCTTTTGAAAACGACCATCTATCTCAAAAATGAAACCTTTAGGAAAACCCATCAATTTGGAAAAGATAAATGTTGTCCTTATTAGAGCACTAAAAGAAGAAATGAAAAAGATCACTTCAGAAATCTTCTATGAATGCTTTCAAGCACTTAATGAGTGGAAACAAGACCAAAAAATATTCCAATACTATCCTCATAATCGAGGCAAATATGGACCTAAAGCTGTTATATTTCCAGATGTAAACTCACTCACTACCTGCCTCTTTTTTCAAAGCGGGTTAGTAGACACTATTTATCTAACCAATTTAAACACCCTCACAAAATTTCTAGTAGGATTTGTTTTTGCAATTAAAAATTACAAAGAAAAATTTTCCAAAGACCGAGAAATGTTTATCAAAGTATTTAGTAGTTACCCCATTTTTAAGCAAGTAGAAAGTCTCAAAGAAACTGAAGTTCAGATATCCAGAATAGCATATGTACAAATTGGAATCAGCAATGGTATGTATTCACAACAGATACTCCCCCCAACTATGAATTCAACTGGGATCTAGTAAATCAATTCAATTTGCAATGTCTCGAAGGAGTTTATCAACAATGCTTAAAGATCAATCCCGACTCTTTAGTCAAGATAAACTACAGAGGAGCAAATATGTTAATGACATCAACATACAAAGCACCTATTTATCCAAAGTCATTCCAGTTGATCAAACAATTTGAAACATTTTGTTCATCTCTCGCTGGAAAATTCAGTGAACTATCTGACCAATGGAAGCAAGCTCTCTATCAACAACTACATCAATATTCACAACACCACTGTTCATAGTGTCCCTCCACACCTCAAAAGGAAAAGAAAAAGAAGATAGCTATAATTTGAAGACATCATCGTCGAAGAATAAAAATCTTCAAACATGTAGGCCACCTGTTGGCCATTAATTTCAATTAGATAGGCCATTTGTCGGCCACCAGAAAAAGTAGATTCTTCAAAATCTGCTTTTTGCTTTTATCTTTTACTTTTGCTTTTTGCTTTTTACTTTTATCTTTTGCTTTTGTTTTCTTAGACGATAGCATAGGTCCTTTGTCTATATAATGTAAGAACTGAGTTTCGCTCAGATATGAAAATATAAGCTCTCAGTTAATCATATTCCTGTTCAAATTCTCTCAATCATATTTCAAAGCCTTTAAATTGGTGATTAAGAGAAAACAAGAAAAGCAGGTATGTTTAATTGCGTTTTTAGATTTTCATCAACATTATTTGTTGGACCCCAAACTTTTAGTGAAAATTAGAAAAATTAAAATAAATGGAAATGAGTGTTTTTTAATATAAATTATGTTATAGATGATTTTGTGCCTTACGAGAATTAATGAGGA
>JANZXV010000006.1:10166020-10179285 GCA_027576455.1 Erythroxylum roigii
AGCAGTAAATTTTAAGTAAACAGAGCTGCTATTATCACCATTTGCTTATACTCCATAAACCCAATCCATAAACCCCAACGCAACATCCATCAAAAATTCAAAATCACGACTCTTTCCCTCACTTTCTCAGCATCCAAAGCGACCACCACCATCCCATGATTCCCTCCGCCACCGCTCTCACCATATCCTTTCCGCCGCCTTACACCACCAGACCACCCACCACCTCCGCTGCTTTCCTATTTTACCACTCCTCCCTCAAATTCAACCCCACTCCATTCCAATTCCTACCCATCAAAGCTCCGACGAGACCATCATTCGTTCCCAAGGCCGACGACGGCGACGCTGAGGGTGGCGGCCCCGACGACTACGACATGGATGACGAGGAGGTTGAGGAGCTCGACAACAAAAAGGACTACGACGTGGAGTACGACCCTTTAGCTGCCACAGGGGAGTCGGATGCTGATGGCGAGGAGGACATTGCAATGGTGGACAGCAAGAGTTTTGTTTCTACGCAGGGTTGGGAGTCTGAGAAAATAGTTGATTATAGAATTGATGAGGAAGAATTTCATAAGATTTGCTTGTTGGATTGTGACTTCTTTATACGGAAACCTCCGGACCCGGATAATGATGTTTATGACTTTAGGGAGGTTAGTAAGATTTAGTTGTTTGACGCAAATTTGGTGGACTTTTACTTTGGGCTGTGTTGTTGGTTGTTGAGTTTGTGGATTTTATGGTCGTCCCTCGATTGGCTTGTTGGTTGCAGATGTATGTTACTCCACCGGATACTGATGTTTATGCCATCCCAACAGTGCTTGCCCCAATGCCACAAAAGGTACCTTTTTTTTCTAGCTGTTGTTACTGCTTTTGCAACATTTGTGGTCATCGTGTATTGCAACATGATTATATGCTTCGATATCTTTTCATTATGAATGTTTTTGGCATCTATAATGTCTGTGATTATATTTCCTTAAAACAGTTGCTGAAGATACGTTTCTAGCTGGAATGAAAATGTTTTTAAACTGTTTTGATGAAGTACTTTCTATACTTCGTGCCTCAAATCTGACCATATGGATAGTTTAGGTGTGGAATCCTCATCTCAGAAATAGACAGTGGGGTTGTAGGGGTTTATATATAACAATACAATGAACATATAACTTACTGGTGACTGCTTCTTACCCTTAGAGATCATAACAATATCTCAGTAGGAGTCTTGATGATACGCGAGATCTGGGAAATTTAAAAGTACACAGTCTTACTCCTAACTAGTAGAGAGGTTGTTTCCTAACCTTTAGGAATCATCAACAGAGTAATTTCTTAGCGTACATTATTAATAAGTGATTTTGTTACATGTCTTCTTCGTTTCCTTTCACAAAGCCTAAGTCTTCTTTCTTTTGTGGACAAACAACAGTACATTCGATGTGCAAAGAGTGATTATGGATGGTACAATGTAACAGAACCACCAATTGATGCACCTCGTGATCCAATGTATAAATCTGAGAAGGAAGTCTCGAAGGTATGATTTGTTGGTAAACACATGTGGTGTCTGGATAACTTATGGTGGTCATGATAACATAAAGTATCTTATTTACTATATACTGAAGTTTATACATAGAGTGAATTTAAACTTCTGTTTTGTTACTTTTTTTTCGTATCTCTGGTAAACCTCTCATATCACTATTAATTCAGCTGTGTAGCTAATGTCTGTTGTTGCAACACTATACACTATGTAAGGACATTTTGAATAGCCACCATATACTTTGCTGTCCTTTTTCCTTTTCAATTACATTGTGGGCAGATTTGATCTTACTAATATAATAGTCTGCGAATTAAGAGGAGCAGAGAAGCTAGAGGCTTACTTATATTTCAATACTTCCTTTTTCCACTATGGCACCAAATACATAACCTGAAAATTTTGGAGATATTTATAATGGATGGTCACAAGTCAGTCTTGTAGAATGATTAGTCAAATTCTAGAAAATATTTGTTTGGTGGTTGAAGTTTGAAACAAAAACAGTTCTAGTAAATGGGATCATGCAATCATTTCTGCATTGGCATGTGGCTGCTTGCAGATTGCTATGCGGATTAAGATATCTATAATCTTTATCATTCTGCTTTTCTGAAATTTTATTTTTATACAGCCACATCATTAGCTTAATTTTCTGCTATAGGTCTTTTTAACAAAGCATTTCAGGAACAGGAGGTTGCATGATCCGGAATTTGTACTGGACTTTGAGGAGATATATGTTATTGATTCTAAAACAAAGTCAATAACAAGAGCCAAAGTGCTGGTACGGAAAGTTATTCTTCTGTGGTTCATCCCTTTTATTTCCATTAGCTATATATTGCAGCAGTGTAGATAATTTTCAGTGTCACATTGATAAAACTTTAGATGATGTCCTCACAAAGCCATATTGCACTATGTCCTTGTTTGGTAGTTAAAAGGTTGCATGCATTGTCGTGTGAATGAAACTGTTTAACCTGCAGATATTCCATTTTTAAAATTTGATCTTACTGTTCCATAAGTTTGATTTAAATGGAGACCAAACTGATCACTTGTAATTGCCTCCAAAAGTTTTATCAATGTACATTCAATGATTAAATCTGAAATATGGGTCTGCATCTCGAAAGTCAAGAAAGAACAGACATCTTTTCACTTCGAAGAAGATTATTTAAGACATAGGTTTTCCGTGAAACTTAAGGATCATGTCAATTCTAGCCGTAGTTCGTAATCTGCCCATGCGAGTTCTTGTCTTGACACCAATTTGCATTTGCGGGTTCCATTAAAAGTAATCTTGCAGTATTTGTTCCAATATTCCTTATGCTGGTCTACATGTGTTGGAACTCTGCGCCAAGAAAGTAGAGCATCGTAATTCATGAGGATTGCAATATGCTATTTCTGTAGATTGATTGGGTTGCTATTGACATTATAAATTTGCAATTACTTCTTTCTGTATGAAATTTTGTTTTTGTAAAGGTCACAGTTTCTGGTGGAAGAAATAGGGATAGAAAGAGAGACCTACTTGTGATACGTGACAGTGGAGCCTCCTTCAAAATAATTGACACGGTTGCTATCTCTGGAAATTGTTTACTTCTGTTAGATTATACATTAAGCATTGTATAATTTGTCTTGTGTTTCGTGTTTTAAGAGTAAAAGAGAATATCCAGACGTTGTACTACAGAGAGAAGAGTGGGCCAAGAGTAGACAAGAGATGGAGAAACATCTCAGCAAGCTCCGTGACTTTGGCATTTCAAATTGGTTCTAAGCAATCTGGACCATCGTAGGTAGAACTTGCCGGTGCTATGTGCAATAAATTGCAGCTTCGTCAAAACAGCTTAAAAGGTACCCCGTAAGCTTGAATTGTAACCATGATCTTTAATTAACCACAGCTTAGGGTTGATTGATGATTTGCTTGATCATAAGAATCTTTTTTTCTCTTTTTTGACAAGGGTTCCAAAGGTCAAAAGTCTACCTAACACCCAAAGTGGGGATCAAGACTCGAACCCTAAGGGCAATTACCTAGAAGTCGTGTATTGACCGCTTCTTTTATGTAACGGGAGATCTGCTATTGTTGTCATCAAACAAATTGGTCGTCGTGTATACGAGCTGAAGTCTTTGCAAGACTGCAACTAACGCGTTAAGCGCAATCCTTGAACACTTGGGCAGACCAAGACCAAAGGGAGATTGGTTATGTAATGTAAAAAACGTATTTGTTTGAAGTTTGACTAAAGGTGTACAAATTATTGATTTGGTCAGAGTAGGTTAAGTGCCAATGTTAAAAGGCTGAATTTTAACAAGCTCATTATCAGTCAGGTTTGAATTTTAAAAATTTTGACTTTAAAAAGTGCTAGTCAAATATAATATTTAGAAATAATTTTTAATTACTTTAATATATAATTATCGTCTAATAACTACTCCAAATTAATTATCATTCATATCAAAATAATAAATTTTATATCTATTTACTTCATTTAATTTTGTTTTGAACTATGATTTCTATTTCTTGTGTCATTGTAATACATTATATTCTAATTTAAAATAATTTTGTAAATTCTTTTATTGATAAATAATTAAATGTGTTATTTTTATAAAATTGCTAAAACTTAAAAGAGATTTGAGCTTATGACCTAAATTCAAATTTAAAACTTTTTTATATGTTGATTATAAAATATCACGTCACAGATGATTTTGAAATTGCTTGGAGGTATGAATACACTTAAAATTTTTATATAAATTTAAATAGAATTTTAAATTTTTGATGTTATAAATTCACCCTTAATATTAATATATATTTTTTAAAAAAATTATAGGAAATTTTTTTTAATTATGTGACAATTAATGTATGATTTGAATTTATCTTAATTCAATGACTGAACATAGTTATTTTGATTGATAGGAATTCTTAAGTTATAGACACATTCTCTCTTGAATAATACAGTCCATATCTTTAAGTAGAATTGATCAAAATCTCTTTCTAATCACATTAACTCGCTTTATGAATTCCTATAATAGATTTGAACTAAACTTAGAAAGAACATGTAGCTCTCTCTTGAGTAACTCATTCAACTCGCATCATTGATATTGTGATCTAAATATACATACTATATCTTGATCTTAATTTATGAATTTGATTATTGAATCTTTAACTCTTGTTCCTTTGATTTAACATGATATATAAACATGAGTAATTCGTTGAAAAAACTAAAATCTTTCATTAAAACTAAGCATTCAATTCAAAACAAGAGATAAGAATGAGCTCATAGTTCTTGAATCTTGATGCATGCTTCATGATTGATTTTGATGGAATCTTGCTTTTCTCAAAGATTGTTTCTCCTTGATGTGCTCTTAAGTCTACTTAGCCTTAGGTTGATCTCTACTCCTCCTACATGTCTCTCTTTTTTATTCTTCTCTTTTTTTGTCTTTTATTTTACGAAGTCATAGGTTTTATGTCAAATACAAGCATAACACGAGTTCATATAAGTCACGTATTTCCTTATATGCTACCAAGAACCTTAATTTTTGTAAACCTTAGGTTAGCAACATGGTACCATATTGAATCTGTGTTGGGTTTGTTCCCATTCTGTTTTGTATATAAGACTCTCCATTTGTAACGTGGGCTAGACGTGATACCTTGCATGTGTCATGTTAAAGAAAATTGAGACATACATAGGTTGTGCCGTTGTGTCCTTGTATGCAATCTGTCAAAGAAGTTGAGAGCATCCATTTCAAACACAGGGAGGAGACAGAGGTATGTTTACACGTGTTCCTCTAATACACCAAACTGTTGAAGAAGTAGAATGTACCCTTTTGCTATATGGGTTGAACATGGTATCATATAGGTGTCGTGTTAGTGAACATGTGGTTGTATTCAATCGATATTCCTATCAAATACTCTTAAACTCCTCCAACTTGGCTCCATTTGACCCAAATCCATTTCTTCTTTTTTGGAAAGTTAAAATAAGGCCTATAAATAAAATATAAACTAAAGTAAGTACCAAATCCTGTATAATCATTAAACTCATTCTAAAACAAAGCCTATTTTAGCATATATCAATAACCATAACTCTCCCACACTTAAGCATTTACTTGTCCCCAAACAAATCAATTTATTACTATTAATTTAAATGTGAAGCAACTCTGGGAAAGTATTTAAGCAAATTAAACATAAAAAAAGATTCTTTGTTATGCATTCAACTGGAAACTTCTAAGAATTGTTAGGCACTTATGTACTTACATTAAATCATAAATCAATTCAATTTAGTTCATAATTCTTTAAACTTTAACTCAGTTCATAAAATTCAATTTAATGTATAAAATAAACATACATGAGAAAGATGCTTTAACCTTTCAATCATTTTCATACCCCTTGTTTAAAGAAAAACACTAACTTTAAATACATAAGAGCTTTTATAAATTTTTTTGAAATGTTACCTAGCCTTTTAACATGAAAGCAAACACTTTCTAGTGAATACTCTCGGTTACTCAACTAGGTCACTATTTAAAATGTCTATTAGTATCACTCTTTAGCGCTAATCTTTTTACTTGATTCGAAGCCAATGGAGTGATTTTATTCTATGCTTACTTATTCACACACTTTTTCTTTTTCTTTTACATTTTTATGCGGGAAAATGAAAATACCTATCAAATTTATATTTAACTAAATATATGTATAAATTATACATAAAGTATTATAATGTAAATTACATATCTATTCTTGAAATTAATAAGCCAATATGAAATCAACTAAACCATCAAAACTCATAACTATTTGCTTAAACAAATTAAATCACAGTAACAATTAAACTTATAATAAATCATTTTGATTAACATCTTTTCAAAATAATTTCTCAAATTGTTCATCATTAAGCTAATTATAACAAAATTGATAACCATGATTGTTAAGTCCCTTCTCCAATACTTAAGTTGTTATTATCCTCAATGTACAAAATATGCAAGAATAATGAAAAAAAAAACATTTGAAAGGAGGTGAGCATAACTGGTGTTCCCCTAATAATGTAAGATTAGCGGTCTTGTCCAGAATCATTCATACCAAGTTAATGCTGATGAAATCTTCTCGATTTAACACCTTAAGTTAATGTTGCCTTTGTAGTTTGTAAAAGTCGTCAAGTTACATCTCAAGTAACATCACTAATGATGTAAGTTTAAAACTACTAAAAACTACACATGCAACAAGAATTACACACTAAACAAAACATTCTAAAAACTAAAATCTACAATCATTGAACATTTTAGCTAACCTTTTCCTCAAGCCCTTTAGTCAAATTAAATCTATATCAAGGGTTTCTTTCCACTCATCTTCCTAAACAATGGTTCATTAGCCTAAAAATATGTTATATACTACGGTATAGTAAGGATATATTACGTTAAATTATTAACACCAAGTACATCCATTGATTAACTTTTTATTAACAAACTATCAATATATTAAGGAATAATAAAATCACTTGGACCTTTTATTGATAGGTAGTTTGTTGAATGGGAAATAGCAGCCCATTGTACTTAAGTTGACTGCTAATAATTCCTTAACAACCTGCTCTTTTAGCTCCTTCTCTTTCTCTTCCTCTTTCTCTTTTTGAATAGTAGCCTTGTCTTCCTCTTGTTTCTCTTTTTCTTCAAAATTTAGCTTTGTTGCTTATACTTACTCCCTTATATTTGGCTTCGTGTCACCAAATAAATGAACTTATTGTCCTTTAAGGATAAGCTTAATAAGTTTGTTTAATCAGATGTTTTATATTATAGGTATAGGCCAGAAGCTCTTATATGCTTTAGTTTAATGTTATAAAGAGCTTGCCATTCTTGTATCCTTTTTATGTTTTTATTGTTATTGAAATCCAATTAGAGTTTGATTGTTTTATGCAAAGTTAGGATAGTTACCCCACCCTATATTATAAGTGTCATAGTAAGGTAGGTTTTGAGGCTAGTTCTTTATGAAATTTGGATGCTCATATGACTATCACATATTGTAAGGCACTTGACATTTATGATTGGGATGGTTACCACTATAAATGTTACAACACATCGTCGTTATCAGCTGAGCTTCTAAAACACATATTACCATACCTATCGTTCCAAGCATCTAGTGTCATCAGAAGCAATGATATGCAATAATCCCCCAGAGAATAATGTCCTCTTCATCCTTCCATTATATTTGTAGCTATAGAAATAGTTACCTAAATCCTAAAACTTAACCACAAACATAAGATTAAGAAAGAGAATTATAATAAATAAATAAGTAAATACAAAAAAATCTTAGGTTGGTAAAAATAAGACAAAAGCACAAATAAATGAAAATTACTATATTAATAAAAATAAAGCTTTCCTAATGTTATAGTCCTTGACAATGATACCAAAAATTTATTTATATTTTAACCACAAGCATATGACATAGTCGTAACTAGCACTAATGAGTACAGATTGATCTCGTAGGGACTGTAACTACTAATAATGTTTGTCTTTTAATTATCTAATCTAAATGAGTGATTAAACTGGGAAAGGAAACCATGCTGAACAATAAACGAGAGTTATAAACCAAAATTATATATCAAAATAACAATTAGTAGATATATAAGATTTAGATGTAGAATTCCCCTAGAACTTTACTATGTTTGAATTTATGTTAATTAAATGATTAATTCTATTTAATTGGATAGATACAAATTTTTAAGTTACAACCATATTCTCTTCGAGCAATACAATTCCTATCTTTAAGTAAAATTAATCACAAATCTCTTTCTAGTCAAAATAGCCTAAAAACTTTTTAACTCACTTTATGAATTTCTATGATAGGTTTCACCCTAATTATGAAAGATTATGATTGAAAGTACGAATACACGCTTAATATATTTATATAAATTTAAATAGAATTTAAAATTTTGATGTCATAAATTTGTCTTAAATATTAATATATATTTTTAAAATCCTTTTTATAGGAAATTTTTTAAATGATGTAATAGTTAATGTATGGTAAAATAAATAATTCTTTAAAACTTTTACTATGCTTGACTTTATCTTGTTTTGAAATAATTTAATCAATAAATAGTTAAGAATAATAATCAATAGATAAATAAGACTTAGATGTAGAATCTCTCTAAAATTTTACTATGGTTGAGCTTATCTTGATTCAGTGACTAATCATAGTTATTTGGACTAATAGGAATTGCTAAGTTATAACTATATTCTCTGTTAAGCAATATAGCCTTTGTTCTTAAGTAGAGTCAATTAAAAAAAATTCTAATTATAATACCCTAAAAACACTTTAAATCGCTTTACAAATTTCCATTATAGATTTCACCCTAACTCAGAAAGAATATGTAGCTCTCTCTTGAGCAACCTATTCATCCCTCATTATTATGTTATAATCTAAACATATATATCATCTATTGATCTTAATTTATGAATTTGATTATTGGATCTTCAACTGCTTTCCTTCAATTCAACATAATAATAGTTCGTAGATAAAGTCTTTCACTAAAACAAAGCAATCAATTCAAAACATAAATTCTATGGTCATCACATATAAATCAATATGCCAAATTAATTCATAATAAAATAAAGAAAATTCTTAAAGAATAATAAAGAAACAAGAGATAAGTGAGATCTTAGTTTTTGAATCTTGATGCTTCTTGATTGATCTTAATGGAATCTTGCTTTTCTCAAAGATTGTTTCTTCTTAATAAGCTCTTAAGTCTCCTTAGCCTTGGGATTGATCTTTAGTCCTCCCAAACATCTCCCTTTTTGATTCTTCTCTTTTTCATCGTTTTTATTTCACAAAATCCTGGGTTTTATATCAAATACGAGACAACATGGGTTCATATAGGTCCTGAATTTCCTGATATGCCACCAAAAACCTTAAATTTTGTAAACTTTAACATCAATATAGGCCAACAACATGGTACCATGTTAAATCTATATTGATTTTCTCATTATTTATTTCATATTTGAGACTCTCCATTTATAATGTGGGTTTGACATGATATTATGTAGGTGTTGTACTAAAGAATATAGAGCCATGTCCAGGTTGTGTCCTTTACGAATCCAATTCGTCAAAAAAGCTAAGAGCATCTATTTAAATTATGAGGAGGACATGGGGGTGTGTTCGTAGCATGTTCTTTTGTACATCAAATTATTAAAGAAGCATAATGTACCCGTTTATTACATGGGTTGAACACGGTACTGTGTAGGATCCTTATTAGTAAACATGGGTTAGGTTCAGATTGTATTTCTTTAAAATCACTCTAAAACTCCTCCAACCTGGCTCTAATTTGCGCAAACCCACTTCTTCTTTTAAGAGCTAAAATAAGACCTATAAACGAAATTTAAACCGAATTAATTACTAAATCCCATATAAATCATTTATATATAAGTTAAATGCTCTCTAGATCATGATAACAACAAAGTCCATTTAGCATATATCTATATATGTGTGCACCAAATAGGTAAAACCTTGTTAAAAATTTTCTTATGTTATTATTTTATTTAGTCCAAACCTTGTTAAAAATATTCTTTTGTTTGTAATTCTTCATTCTTGTTATCTATTGTCTCAACACTTTCTACTTACCAAAACTTCAATATGAGAAGTTAAAACATCTTCTTTTCCTTTTTTCTTTCATTAATTATGGTAAAGGTGTTAATTGATTGATCATAGCCCTATGATCGCCAATATATTGATTTGCCATAAATTATTAAGTACAAATCTTACTTAATCAATGGTGTTAACCTAGGAGAATTAACTTGTCCTATATGTTAAGACTATGAGGAATTTATTATATATGTTCTTAAAGACCACCCCCTTCTTTACGGGTATTTGGTTTTCTTCTCCCCTTTAACATTAAAGCTAACACTCTCATAATAGCCTCATATACGATTAGATTATTTCATTTTTTAACTCTCGTTTTTTTATAGGGATTCAATCTTTTTATTATTACAAGATGATTTTTCTGGTACAATTACAAACTTGATGTACATATAACTTATGGTCTAAATCATACTTAATTTAGGTGGATGAGCTATTTCATATGCGAATACAACCACAATTGATACTATCCATGTGTTAATCCCCATACGGGACATACAATGGAGTGAATTATCTGTGTTTACTGTTTATCTTCTAAACTAATGAATGAATTACTTACTCTAATGACTGATTATGGAAACTTCATTTAAAAAATCATAAACAAACATAAAAATAACAAAATAAAGAAGGGAAAGAGGGACAAATTTGATTTATAGTAGTTTGTACAAATAACACTTGGCCTACATCCGTTCTCCAAGATCCACTAAGGAATTCACTATCCTCTTTCTTTAACAAGTGAAGATGAACCCTCCATAAAATAACTTCTTTGGTAAAGGTGAAGAGAAATGTTTACAAACTTCTTACTTTATCAAAATTGAAGAGTAATCCTCTAAAAATAATGTCTAACGTTAAGAGTAATCCTTATAATATATATTGATGAATAAAGGCTCTATATATGTTATATCACGCATATATACACTTTATAGCCTCTCAAGGCTCTTAATAAGTCTTTAGTATGCCGAAGATTCCTCCTATAACTCATATGAGATCTAATTATACTCAAAACAACTTAATATAATTATTAAAAATAAAAAAGTCATTATAACAGGTAGTAAAAATAACATTGGTCAATCATTCTAGTCATGAACTCATGGTACAGGTTTTCAAAAGATACTAGTTAGCTGATCTAAACTTCAACATTGGTTCTATAAATCCATACATTAGTAAACCAAACTTCCTAAAGTAAGTTTTAGAGAAAGCTTATCAAGTTAATACACTTATCTAAAAAAAATGATTTAAGCCTACTTTTAAAAGTATTTAAATGTATTAAGAGGAATTTTTATTTTTTCTTGATTATGAAAAGGTATATGAAATGTGCCCTTAGTGCAAAATATCATATAATAATTGTGCCCTTACTTTATTAAAATTACCAACATAAGGTTACAAGAAGGATTATAATGATTTACTTAAATCTTGATGTGTTTGATTTCTTCTTGTTCTTGGTTTTTAATTTAAATTGGCTATGTGGTCCATTTTACTTATTTTCTCCATCTTTTGAATATTAAATTGATTCAACTGGCTTCTTTTCTCTATCTTTTGAATGTTGAATTGATTCAGTTAGCTCGTTTGCTCACTTTACCCTTTCATTGAACTTGTTCTTTTATATATTAACTTATTAGTATCACAAGGATAAAAATATCATTCGTAACATATTTTCTTATCATCAAAATCATGGAAACCTCCCTCATCAAAATCCGGGGTTAAAACCTCACTTGGTCCAATACCATGTTTCCATCATCATACATGGGTTCTCTAAAAATCAATTTAGCTAGAATATGGGATCATATTTTTAGAAATGAAAATATAAAGCAATGGATGAAGCCTAGCAAACGTGTTCTTCTAACAAGTTATGAGAGTTACAACCAAAACTATATTTAACTTAACTAAGACATGTGGAAGCAAAGCATATTACAAAAAAGCCTAGCCCATTGAACAATAGTAAGCCATTCCAATTCCTTACAATAAAGTTGTAACAGTTACTGTATCCTAGACTAGATGGTTTGAAAGTAAGCATATTAAAAAAAGAGATGTGTAATGGCTTCTGTTGGCAAATCAAACATATATTTACCTTAATTTCGTGAAATCTATCCCTTGTTTTCAGTCTTTACCTAACTGCAAGACAACTGATGAAGGAAGCTTTAGGAATTAGGGATTTGGA
The DNA here is from genome assembly GCA_027576455.1 of Erythroxylum roigii. NCBI lineage: Eukaryota > Viridiplantae > Streptophyta > Magnoliopsida > Malpighiales > Erythroxylaceae > Erythroxylum > Erythroxylum roigii. Next base: position 10,178,270 of record JANZXV010000006.1, read on the forward strand.
CCAAATATAATAATACTAGTATTCTATTGAAGAATGGAACCTAAACAACTCCAAACAAAATTTATTGGTATATTTGTGGAATGTGGAATCTTTCTATCTAAAAAGTTGCATATGGTTTTTAATCCAAGGGTGGAGGGTAAACACCTGGTTGCAGCGTATGACCTCTAGTAGAATCTATCAAACTATTCCTAGTTCATAGGAAAGGAACATTTTGAGTTATATATGATTATGTTAGTGAAGCTTAATGTTTTAGATAAATATTCTTGATGTCCCAACGAAATCTTTCTCTAAATAAAATTGGAGAAAGCAATGCAAAGGAGATTATCAAGGACTATAAGGGTCTTGATGTAACCATCAAGCTCACGATACATAATCGTTAGGCCAAGGTCATAGTGGTACCATCACTTGTGATGGTGGTGATCAAAGCCCTAAAAGAGTTAAAGAAAAAGAACATCAAGAACAATGGGAACATACCGCTAGATGATGTCATCAAGATAGCACTGGTGATGAATATGAGGTACATAGCTAAGAACTTGAGTAAGAATGTCAAGGATGTCTTACATGCGTGTGTTTCTATTAGGTGTACTTTTGATGGTAAACACCTCAAGGAATTGTAGTAGGAGATAGATGATGGTGAAGTTGAGATCCCTCTTGACCAAGATGTCTCTCAAATTTTATCATATTTTTCCTTTTTCTGAGACATATTATTGTCTTACTTTTTTAAATTAGAAGTTGAACTTTGCTAGTTGTGAATTTTATCTAAGTATGTTATTGCAAATAGCTTTAACAAATTTTCAGGTGATTAGATACTTTGGGAAATTACTTCTCCTATTTATGATTAGCTTTATTCGTACCTTTTCATGTTGGGAGGATAGATTTATATCTATGTTATAAAACCAAAATTAAAATTTTAGAGTACTTGGGAGAGAAGACTTATTTTTATAAATTCATTCATATCTCTCTTACATCAAACCTTCTATTTATAGTACATTGCAAACACCTAATACACATGTGAC
>JANZXV010000006.1:10182962-10204410 GCA_027576455.1 Erythroxylum roigii
ATCTTCCTAATCATATTAAAGACTAGGGGCATATTCGTCATTTGCACTATTTTCTGTCTCTGTCCCCTACAACCAAATACATCTAACCTGGAGACGGAGACAAGATTCTCTGTTCTGTCCACCATAAACCAAACAGTTCTCTGTTCTCAATTTCTGTTCCGTTCCGTTCTGTTCCATTCCATCTCCAGCTACTCATATTTGAGATCAATTTTGCTATCTAGAAGACTCCGATATGTGTAAACACCTCCATTCCTAAGAGGCTGCCTTGTCACGTAGGAGTTTAGTTCTCTTAATTGTTTTCAAAATAATTTTTTTTGCTTCTTTACGAGTAAGTTTTATTTTTCTAAAAGTATTCACATTTGACCAATTTATTTGTTTGAATTAATGAAAATGTTATTTTTTATCATATATCTAGAAATGTAAATTAAGAGTCTATTTTATAATTTAAAATTTTTTAAAAATTACTATAATTGTTTCCGCTATGGATCGATACTGGTATTATACCTTATTATAATCAAAATTAGTACTAGACTTGCAACATTGGTTTCTAGTTTCTATTAAAAAATTATGATTGACATAATTTAATAAATTTTATAATAACTTGAAGTTTTAAATAAAAATTATTTTGAAAAAGTCAAACATTTTTAATTTTATTCAATAAATATATTTTAGATTTAAAATATCATAAATTGCATAAATTTAAAATTTTTGAAAATAGTTATTTATTAAATAATTTTTATACAAAATATGATAAAATAATTATTAATATTTATAAATAAAAATTAGATAAGAGATTAGAATAACATTAATTATTTAATGATTTTATAAAATTTAATTTAATTAGAATTTTAATTAATATTTTATTTTCTGTAATTATATTAGTAATAATAATAAAAAATAAGAATTAGATATGATCAAACGGCGAAACCTTTGAGTTGAATACTTTCTTGATTAGGACAACAAAATAAAGGCAATAAAGGGCAAGAAAAAACGAAGCCGACAGGACGCGTGTCAAAAAGTGACGAGGCCGAGTAACTCGTATTGCTCATTCCGTGGAGTTTTTCTCCAATGTAACGCCGGTACATGGGGGCCCCCGAAACCGTTTCCATCTAATCATCACAAAACAAATTCAACAAGAAAAATCTTTTCGCTGCGAGAGCCAAAAAGCCTACGCTTTTTCGGTGACTCTCTTGGCTCCCGTTTCTGTATCTTCTCTCATCTCAGACTACGATTAAGCGAAAAAGGAAAACAAAATAAATAATATAAATTTGTGGGAAAAGTCGAAATTTTATATTCATTTTTAATCCGACGGCCTCTCGGAATAGGTGAATCCGCTCTCTCTACGGACTTTCGTTCGTTTTCTTTTTCGGTAGTAATTCATGAGTGTTTATCTGTGTTGTGTATATCTGCATTATTCGTTGGAATTCTAATAGTTTTTTTTTTCCTTGTGTAGAGGAGGGGGTTGGATTCTAGGGTTTTTCTCTGGCAGCTTTTGACTCAGATACTTTGCTTTTCGTCTATGGTTTCTTTCTTGTTAAGGCGACGCGTTGGATTAATCGGATGGTAGGGTTTTTATTGATTGCAGGTGATTAGGCTCGTACATTGTGCTGAGTTATTGCGAATTTGGCAATTTTCTTTTCTTTTGTTTTATGTAATGGGTATCCGCTGATTTGTTGAACTGTAGATGGGTTTGTGTGAGAATTCGGTTGAGGTTCACGAACCCTTGGAACCGGTTGCCACTGAGCAAAATTGTTGCTCAGAAGTTGTCCGGTGTCTGGATTCCGAGGCATTGCCGTGTGTGGATGCAAGTTGCAGTATTAGGGATTGTAGTGTGGACCCCACCTGTATGTGTGATGGGCGTTCAGAGTCTTATCGAAATGGTAATGTTGATTGTGTTGAGCCTTCTGAGTTTTTGGAGACTGCATTTGTTCGTGTGTATGATGGGTTTACGGCTGGAAGTCAAAGTGTGGTTGGTTTGATGGAAGGGACAAGGTTGGGGGAGGAATGCGGAGTTGGTGGGGATTGTTTGACTGATGAGAGCCGGTTGGGACCTCATCATGACAATGTGGAAACTAACGACGGGCTGTCTGTGGGGAACAGAGGTTCTTCAGGCAAGCATGAGATGTTGGACAATTGTGAGAGGCTGCCTGCATGTTATGATCAACAGGATGAGCAGCTTGATGGTGTGCATGTTATTGTTCAAGAGGGTGTGGAAGAGAAAACTGATAGTGCAACCACCATGAGGACTCATGACTCTGACAAAACATTACTTTTACCGAGTCTTGTAATGCCTGTAGGATGTATATTAGAGAAGGTTTCAAATAAAAATGGTGTCGAACAGGACAAGCAGAAAGAGAATGTTCCCTCTGTTGAAATGGCTGAGGTGGATATGGGAGATAAAGGTTTTAATAGGGTGCATACTGATAATCACAGCCAAATCTCTTCTTCTCAAGATTGTGAAATGCTTTATGTTACTTGTCAACCAGGGGCGTCGGTGGTACAAGACAATCAGAAAGATGATGCTGTATGTGGCCTCTCTATGAGTAGTATTGTTGTGGAAGAGACTAATGATTCCTTAGCTAGAGAAGAGACTGCTGCATCATACCAATTTCTGGCCCGTCAAGATTTGGAAAAAATTGTGGGCGAACTGCCTATGACTGGTTCACTGCAAAAAGATATTCGACAGGATGGACAAGAGGCTACTAAGCCTGTTGAGTATTGTCTTGAAGAAGGATGTGCAAAAATACTGAAAAAAGTAGGTAGTCCCCTAGACAAGGTTGAGAATATTCCAAGAGACCATATGCTGTCTTTATCGGACATCACTTTTCCTTCTCTGGACACCAAGAGTGTTGATGTTTTAGTTATCAAGAGTGGTGCAGGCAAGGAGAGTGATGCATTTGTTGAGCACTTGTGCAGTAATATGTCACCACACCATTATCAGATACCTGTGAAATCATCAAATGCAGATGATATGAATACTAATCATGATTGGCAGTATAATCACAATGGGGGAGCGGTGGCTGATTGTCTCTCTGCAGAAAATAATGGGTTGCACAATGCCGCTGATAGATGCATCAAGGTATTGCCTTTGCAACCTTGCCAGAAGATTATGGAGAAGTCATCGGTATCTGATTCACTAAGTGATTGTGTCCAGATGAATGAGCAAAGGGATAATGGTAGTCTTGATGGCCCTTTAACAGAAAGCACATCAGAGGTTATGGAGGAGAAAACTGACGTTGGAATTGATACAAATAGCGAAGCTTGCAAACCATTAATAGATATAGACAAAAAAACTAATAGTATAGAGGTAGGTTTGCCTGAAGTGGCCCCTGCCTATTCTGCTGAGAAATCGCTATCTTCACATTCAGTTCGGTGCTTTGGTCATTTAGAGGAAGAAACTTCTAACAGATTAGGCACTTCACATTTTTATGGCAACGATGTTTTTGGAAGTATCATTCCTAGCAGTATGGTTAGCTGCTCTAGGGAGATAGAAGAAGAAGGGAAGGATCAGGCCATTCATTTTCATTGTTGTGAAACCAATTGTCCAGATATTGGGTCATCATCTTCTCGAAAAAGCAACCGAGTCCGTAGATCAGGCAAGAAGAAATGTACTGCAAAGAGGTCCAGGAACAAATCCAAAGTCTCAGAGCTACCCTTCTCTAATATTGCAAGGAAAAAGAGAACTTCTTTCTCAAAACCTGTTCGTTCCTCTCCATGGGGTGTATTGGGGAACATCACACAAATCTTTGGACTCAGAGATCAACAGAATCACGGATCACCCAAAGTAAGGATTCGCAAAGGAAGTAAAAAGCACAATAATAGTAAGGCTGGGGGAAGTTCGAGAAGGTCCAGGGGAAAACCTCGTGCTTCAGGAAATTGCATTCGCTTGAGAGTTAAAGTGGGAAAAGATGTTTGCCAAAATAATCCTTGCTTTTTTTTTCCAGATGCAAATGATACCTCATCATTTGCTGAGCCACACCAGAAAACCACCTTCAATAGACCAAATTTAGATGGCTGTTATGAAGATAAATTGGGAGAAGAGAGGTCTGAGAAGCAACTTCAGTGTTTAGACAATAAGGTGGAGGACACATCATATACTGCTGTCATTGATACTCATCTTGCACATGAAGACGTGGATAGCACTGCAGTTCATGAGAAATTAGCTGGAACTAGTGTTCAGGATTACGTTGTGGTTCCATCCCTTGTAGAAGTTGGAGGACAAGAAGCAGCAATTGAGAATATTTATAGAGATCCAGGAACTTCACCAGATTCAGAAGTTATTAATTTAGCTCCTGAAAACCAAGTTTGTTCTGATCCTGTGTTGACTTCTTCTCTCCCTGAAAATGTTACTTGTGGTAAGAAAACAAAAAAGAGAGATGGGCTTTCTCAGGCAAGTTGCCATCGCAAGAAAGATGGTTTACATGGAGCTGCAAATGTAAACAGAGCTAAGCCAGAAAAGAAACTTGAATGCCAGCAGAAAGAGACTGAAGAGTTTTGCTCTAGCGAAATTCTTACTTCATGCATCAGCCCAAACAGATCAAGCAACTCATCAAGTGATGAACATCCACAGTTACCTTTGTCAAGAGACACTGAATTTGGTCCTTCCAGTGAGGCTTTGATGGTGGATCCCACCACTGAAGACAAAATTGTTAACAACCTTGCCAATGGCAAATTTTCGGATTCAAAGAGTTTGCTTCCTTCGACTAAATTTGTTCAACGAGCTTCAAGAAAATCTGGTGGAGTGAGAAAGAGGGGCTCCAAAATGTCTGGTTCTGCAAGAATCAGAAAAGAAAATGGTAGTAGACAAGGGGGAGTTGATCGGAAGGCAGTGGACAAGAAAAAAAGTAGTGAGAAGTGTGATTATGATCCTAAAGTCAAAGATGACCCGGAAAGTGCAGGTACTATATTATTTGGTGTTGTTAATTTCATCATGTATTGGTGCTTAACTTCATGCTTTTATTGCTTTACTTTAAACTTGATCAGCATTTTGAGAATACAGAGGCTCACTAGTCATGATTTTTGTGACAAATTGACGCATCAGGAAATCATACTGAAATTGGACAAATTGATATCAGGGAAGATCCTGCATGCCTACATGCAGCGAAATTCGAAGTGGGATTAGATAGTGTGATTGAGCAGTATTCACCCAGTGATAATGCCTGGGTGCGCTGTGATGATTGTCATAAATGGCGGCGTATTCCATTTGCTCTTGTGGATTCTATTGGTCAGACGAATTGCAAATGGTATGTTGTCATTCATGCTTCCTGTGTGATTCTGTCATCTTTCATTTCTTTCATCATTAATTGTTCTGATGCACTAATTAATTACTCGGTCTTTCCGATGACTACATCTCTCTCTTTATCTGCAATATATTAAATATTGACAAACCTAACCTTTTAATTTGTGTATTTCTTGCATATTTTCAAGTACAGTTGAAAATTGAGCATATTTTGGCTATCTTAGATTCTTCTGTGGCACATTTTTGAAATATGTTCTATTTTAGTGCATTCTTGTGCTGAATGATCCATGGACCTTTTATATATTTTTTGTGTGCGCTTTGTGTGAATATAATCCAACTCTTTGTTTTCCAGACATTTTTGATTTAATGCTGCAAATGAGATGTTGGTCCTCCCTTTATCATTTTCACGATTCACGCTTAGAACATTTCTGCGCATGCTTGTAGACCTAATCATTAATTTAACATTATGTTTACATGAACAAAATGACGTTATCTACCTCTGATGTTAGCTAAATTTTCTTATATTTTGTGTATACATTCCCATTATCTTCTATTTTTATCCTTTGCTCTCTCTAAAGGATGAGCTTGTCTATTATGACCAGTTGTGCATTTCCTTTTAGTATTCTAGGCTATAATTTCTGTTTCTTGTGAAGGATCTGCAAGGATAATACAGATGAAGCCTATGCAGATTGCTTCATTGCCCAGGAGAAATCAAACGCTCAGATCAATGCTGAGTTGGGCTTATCAGATGCTGAGGAAGATGCTTATGACTTCCTGTCAAATAATGGTAGACTGGAATCTAAGTATGGAACAGGTATCCAACATTGTTAGCAGTTACAGAGCAGCATGATTTGAATATAAGCTTGAAGTGTGCTTCAGAGCTTATGAAGTTTACTAATATCTGAATATTATTTATTTAGTTTCCAAGGAGCATGAATTTACGCGCATTTCAACAAATCAGTTTCTACATCGTAAGCGTAGGACTCAAACAATTGATGAGGTCTGAACTTGACTCTTTTATGTTTTTTTAATTTGCTTGTATGATAATCCACCTTTCGGGAAATTTAAATTTTGGTAGGTTTATAAATCATTGCTATAAATTACTTCCCTTGTAATTTTATTTAGAATTGTACCTGCATAAGTTTATCTGCTCATTTCCTCAAGTATAAATTTAATTTCATTAAATATTGGTTATAAATTTGTAACAATTTCAATATATTCTAAACTTCCTGCTTTTTTTAAAACAGATAATGGTTTGCCATTGCAAAATACCTGTAGATGGTGGGTTGGGTTGTGGTGATGAATGCTTAAATCGAATGCTTAACATTGAGTGCGTTCAAGGCACTTGTCCTTGTGGAGATCTCTGTTCAAATCAACAGGTAACAGTGGCTGCTTCTTTTGGTTCTAATAATTGCAATTCTCTATTAGGTGAGTGTTTTTTGAAACATTCCTTTTTACAAATCTATTTGCAGTTCCAAAAACGAAATTATGCTGGAATGAAGTGGAATAGATGTGGGAAGAAAGGTTTCGGACTGCGATTGGAAGAGGATATATCCAGGGGGCAATTTCTTATTGAGTATGTTGGAGAGGTAATTTTCTTGAGGTTCTGGATTTCATTTATTTGTAATGTAGATTTCTTTTTGAGGAACAGGAAGAACAAAAGTTAAGCATCAAGCCAAATTTATGATTATAACTGTCATGTCTTTGATCAATATCTTATGGATAAAGTCATCGCATGTTTGTGGCAGGATCATCTTTCAGCTTGTTAGCAGCGAATTAGTACTAATTTTTCAGAACCTGATGTAATGTTTATAATTTGTCAAGCTCCTTGTGTTATACTAAGTTGGATTTAAAAGAAAATCATGTTGTACATGAAGATGACCATGACCATAAGCTTGAAAGTTGATATTATTTTCAGACTTCTTTTAGATTTTTGGGCGGTATCTGGCAGTTGATTTAGAAAATATTAGTTTTTATGGAAGTTGTGAGAGAGTACCAGCTACCAGCTTTTGTCTGGGTGATTTAATCTTGATTCTCTTCTTAATTTTACTACATACACGCTCTACATTGTATTGTTTCTCTTTCTGTTGACCAATTGTACATTTTTATCATGTTTACTAATGCATGCTCTTCAGGTGCTTGATATGCGTACCTATGACGCACGACAAAAAGAGTATGCTTCTAAAGGTCACAAGCATTTCTACTTCATGACATTAGATGGCAGTGAGGTCAGAATTTGTACTCCCATTGTTTCATTTATTTCTGACTCAACATTGCTTCAAGTAATTGCACTGTGGTAGTGCAAGTCTTAAGAGCACACTTGGGATCTCTAATGATAGGTCCTTAACCTCAAAATGTTAAATCTTATTAATGCTTAAATAGCCCTATTGGAATGCTTTGTTTTGGAACTTTCTGAACTTGCTTTGAAGGCCTAAGGGATGTGTAGTTCAGTTTGCTCTCATGAGATTTTGAATAGTTATTTAGTTTTCCTTGATTGAAAACATAATACAATTGAAGTGGACAGCGTTAATAATCATTTGGTGCGATCAAATCACACCCTACTACTGAGCTTTTTAAAATTTAATTGGACCATTCTTAACAACTTCTGGAAAATACGCTTCTAGCTGTGTTTTTCAGCTTCTTAAAGATTTCTATGGGATAACTCTTAGAATAGCTGGTAAAGAAGCATCCTTGCTGTATCTTGTTTTACAATATTTTATTCTTGTAATGCTAAACTTTTAGGAGCTTTCTTATAATTGGGTAGACTGGGATTGTATATTTTCTTGATTTTTGCTTGTGTATCAATTGCATATATAGGTGTCTCCTTGCAAAATAATTAACTTGTTTTATTATTAGTAAAAGACAAAGTATGCAAAAGTAAATATTTCTATATACTTAATAAATGAGGGGGAATGTGCATTTGATGTTTGTGATCAAGAATAAGATAGTCTATTTATGCTTGGGACTTTTGAGCACCTTATAAGTGATTATATTGATTTAAGTTTTTAATTTCCTTTGCTTTAAGAGATAAGCCATTGAGAGAGGATATTTCATTAGGTTTAAGTCAAGTCAAGTGCTCTACTAATTTTTGATGTCACTCTCGAAATAATTGTGGGGTGAGTTCAATGCAATTTACATGTTAAATGTGGGCCTTAGTCTGGTCTGATGCAACCTCAGCTAAGGTTTGCCTTCGACTACAATCCAACTCTTAAGTTGAAGCCTGCAGTCTAATCATGGTTAAGGTCCCTTGTACAACTGGACTGAAGAATTTCATGTGCACTTTATCCTTGCGTGGAAAATGTATGGGAATGTGGCTAACATATGCAATCTTCTTAATTATCATCATTATTTTATTGTTTTGCGCTGAAGTTGTTGTTACAATTTGTTCCATTTGTTTTTGCTGAATGAATTTCCTTTTCCCTTGATTGGTCCTAAATTATCATTACATCCATACTTTTACATCGTATTATCATATAACTATGTTTCTCTATTTTCAGGTGATAGATGCATGCGGGAAAGGAAATTTGGGGCGCTTTATTAATCATAGTTGTGACCCTAATTGTCGTACTGAGAAGGTGAAAATTGCTGAATGCAATTTAGAGTTGTTTTTGAGATTGACATCCACTTTTGCTGTCTTTTGACATTAATTTTGATCACCTTATTGCATGCAACAATTTTTAGGAGAGTCTACCTTTTTCACTTTCCGTTTGCTTCTTTTGTAAAAACATCAACTCACGATGATAGTTGACTTGGAGCTCCATGCTTTGATAATTCATATATGGGAACCCTAAATAACCTAAGATATCTGTTTTCTAGTATTTGATCAATGTGGGAAATTGATGAACTGTATTAGCAGTAAATATGATCTAGGAAATGCAGTACTGGATTGCTGGTCCTATATTGGAATCAAAAAGATTTTCTGATATGTATAAGCCAGCTTCTCTATGTATCCATTTAGTGAATACCTGGATGCTTGAACCATTTTTAGTTTATTTTGGAAGGCTGACATAAATTGGATATGTGCATGTTTCCCTGTTGTGAGGCTTAAGCTTCATTTTGGCAGATTTTATGTTGTATTGTTAAATTTTATGGTTTTGAGAAATGGACTTGAGGATCTTTCAACATTGTGGGTTTTAATTTGTTGAAGACATTTACATACATGCTTTACTTGAACCGATAAAATTTTTTTCCAATTAAGACTTTGTTATAATGTACTGTGTTCTTTATCACCTTCGTTTTATCTCCAAGTACATGCAAGAGCCGCTTTTGAGGTAGTGGATATCTTATGGTTTCTATGCTAATATTCTAAACATATTTCAGTATGTGGTACCAGCCCATGGGTCTAATGTTCTTTAAGCTCCTATTCTGTAGTAATGTTGAAATAATCCTTGTTATAGTGAAGCCACATTGTACTTAACTTGAAACTTTTATGAACAGTGGGTGGTCAATGGAGAAATTTGTATTGGGTTGTTTGCATTAAGGGATATGAAAAAGGTATGTACATGCCTTCTGATGGTTGATTTCCTACTTTCCATTTGAGGTTGAATTACTGTACTCTTTAGCTTTCTGTACTGTTTCATACCTGTAATGCATAATAAAGTGCAACATTTTCTTGTCAATTGGGGGACAGAGTGGACGGGGTGGCAATGCTAGCTAAATTAGTATGTAACACTGTGGAACCATTGGTCCATTTGCCAATAAATGATAATAATTTACATATGAAAAGGCTAGTATGAGTACTGTTATCATCCTTTGGCTAATTTCTTTGTTCCTGGTTTTTGACATGGCAAATGCATCATGTAGCGTAGTGCAAGTGATGATTACCTAAATTAAGCAAGAAATATAATGAAAGCTGTTAGAAATATGATGTGGTTAATTAATCATGATAATGGGATAGGTGCCTTTAAAACAACTAACCTGATTGATAATGATATTGCATCCGAGTCTGTATGATCAAGCAAAATGTTGGTGCTGATTGGAATTTGATCCTTTCGTTTCTATTAACATCCACTCTGAAGATATAACAGATTCAGATTCCATTATTTTTACTGCAATTTTAATAAGTTTGAGAAGTATGTAAAGCAGCTTTTGCTTTTACAAAGTGCTTTGGTATCATATTATGTTGCTTCATTGCTTTGCCACACTTTACTTTCAACAACCTAGCTTTTATGTCCTTTCTCATGTTCACGCATTATTATGTGACCTTTTTATGAGTACAAAATTTTGTCAGGGTGAAGAGGTGACATTTGACTACAACTATGTTAGAGTGTTTGGGGCTGCTGCCAAAAAATGTTATTGTGGCTCACCTCAATGTCGAGGTTATATTGGTGGTGATCCAACTAATACCGAATTCATTGACCAAGTTGATTCAGACGAAGAATTTCCGGAACCTGTGATGCTTGAAGATGGGGAAGCTGAAAGTAAAATATCCAGAATCAGTTCATTTAAAGGTTCACATCTTCAAGTTTCGGAGAGTGTGTCAAAAGTCCAGGATGATCTGGATAAATTTAAATTAACTTCTGAGAAAACTGAGGATGGGATAGAGATCAAGGATTCTGTGAACCAGTCTCTTGCTGCTGTTACCCAATTGCCAAGTTCTTCAATTTTAGATGAGGTAAAGGGAAGTTCTTCATTGTCTGGTCAACTTGTGAACCTCACCAATGAAGGAGAAGATGCAATAGACAAAGCAACATTTGCTGTACAGAAAGACATCTCCATGGAAGAGGCTACAAACAAAACTACTTGCCCTATCCAAAAGCTGGAGGCATCTCCTAACCAATCATCATTGGAAATGACCGCTGCTAACAAGAAATCTAAACCTATTATGACTGGAGAGAAGCGAGTGTTTGTGAAATCTCGTTTCCTTATCAGAACTTCACATCAATCTAACATTGTTAAGAGAGGAAAATCTACTAATAATGGTCCAAGCATGAATAAAATCCAAATTATGTTGGAGAAGTCTCAGTCTCATTCTACAAAACCAAGAAAACTGGTGGAAGTTACAGCTAATGGCCAGTTTGAAGCAGGTTAGGAATCCTTCTCTGCTTGTGCTACCATGAAAGGCATTGTATGAAAATTGTTTTATAATATCATTACTGCTTGCAGTTGAGGAGAAACTGAATGAATTGCTGGATGTTGATGGTGGAATATGCAAACGAAAAGTAAGTGATCTTTTTTCTCCTCCAATTCAATGCTCTATGTTGGTTTGGTTGTCCAAAGAACGCAAAAACTTTTTCTAAAAACTTTTTTCCCTCCCCTCCTCTCTCTCTCTCTATCTTGCTTGTTGAATGTTACTTATTGCTCACCCACCCTTACATCTTTCACTGTTTATTAAAGTTAGTTTTATTTAATAAAAATTTCAGGATGCCCCTAAAGGTTACTTGAAGCTGCTGCTTCTAACTGCAGCTTCTGGTTCTACTGGAAGCGGTGAAGCAATTCAGAGGTAATTTTGCATCTTTAATATGATTGTGACTGACTTCATCCCCAACTTCTAATCTGCAACTTTTCTTTCTTTGTACGTGATCACGTCAATTGATATTGCTCTTGTATATGAGTATATGAATGTTCTACTTAATACCTAGCTTTTATTCTACAGCAACCGTGAGCTTTCAATGATCCTAGATGCTCTTCTTAAGACAAAATCAAAAGCTGTGCTGATGGATGTGCTCAACAAAAATGGCAAGTTTTTTTCTTTTACTTGCATGCAAGTTTGCTTTATAGCAAAGGTGAAATGCTGACTGCCATCAACATCTACTTTTGCTTTGTGTTAGGTTTGAGGATGCTCCACAACATGATGAAGCAGTATCGGAGGGACTTCAAAAAGATCCCAATCCTTCGCAAACTTCTAAAGGTGGAAATATTGGAACCCGAATTTGGATATGTGCTCCTTATTGATAGCCATGAATGCATTCATGTGATATGTATGTGATGACGTGTCTGTATGTATTCTGCAGGTTTTAGAGTACTTGGCAGTTAGGGAGATACTTACACCGGAGCATATAAGTGGAGGTCCTCCTTGTCCTGGAATGGAGAGGTTAGAATAATTATATTGCTTTAGTTTTGTGAATGCTCAGACTGATGAGTGATATATTAAATTCACCCCTTTTCTCCTTTTCTCACATTTCCCTGACTGGCGAAATTGATCTTCACTGTGCAAATTGGTCCTGAAACACCCTATAGCCCTATTTCTTCTGCAATACATCATTCTTCTCATTCTGTCTCCATACAAAGTTGGAGAGAAGAGATCTCACTAACCTTTTACTTGTTAGTTTTATCCTTATTGTCAAGAAATGAAGTCACTAGAATTATGAACGTAGATTCTGTGCTGTTTTAGTTGTAAACTCTGGCTTGCAACCACCTGCTGCTTTCCCCACACCCCAGGACAAAATAAGATGAACTCTTGACCCATTTTTTTGGGTTTATGGTCAAGAGGCAAATACTGAATACCAATTCTTTCCCTTAGTACTGTCTATTTATTTTTATTACTTTTCACACTAATTAATAACTTTCTCATCAGAGGATATTCACTGTTACTATTATCGACTTTATATGACAACTTTGATTATCTCATTGTTGGGATGTTGAAATTGACTGGTTACTTGAATTAGAACCTACAGTCATATAGTCTTATTAGAGGATAATACACCTGCAATTGAACTTCTTGTTGAATTTGACATAATTCAATATCTAAGCCAAGAGTAGTGATGATCTGTTTATCGTATATTACTTGAATTAATTCAAGGTTCTGAGAACTGTGATTTGTGCAGTTTTATGGAATCAATGCTGTCACTCACAGAGCACAATGACAAACAGGTACTTATTCAAATCTCTTCATATCCAGCTTTCAGATTATCTGCATCACCTTTCTATTCTCATGCGTCCTGGTTCGTGCTTCGTTTGAAATACCCAACCACCAGTGTAGACGATTAATTGATGACTTGGTAGTTTTATGTAGCATTTGAGCTGTAACAGTCTAGTTTTAAGGATTTGAATTTATGTTAACAGGTTCATCAAATTGCACGAAACTTTCGTGATAGATGGATTCCGAGACATTTAAGGAGATTTGGCTATGTAGATAGGGATGATGGAAGGATGGAGAATCATAGAGGTTTAAACTGCAGTAGGACCCCATCAAACAATCATTGGCATGATGAGGGTGTAAAACCTGTAGAAGCATCAGTTGCTGTTGCTGAAGCTGAAGCAAATTTAACAATTGCAGTTCATGATGACTCTTTGGCACCTTGTGTCAATGGTGTTAATAAAATGCGCAAGCGTAAAAGTCGATGGGATCAGCCAGCAGAAGTAAATTCAGCTTCAAAATTCTTTCAGCAGGATGAACTGAGGAATGATTCTGTGTTGTTACAGCAATCAGAAATAGGCAGACAAGTTCTGGGCAATGCTGACAAAGAGAGTGGCGAGGTCAACTACTGCCCTCATTGTGTTCGCAATTACTCTCTCCAGGATGAGAATAGTGGTGCAAATGTTGGAAGGAAAAATATGCATGAGGATGTTCCACCAGGGTTCTCATCACTTGTTACTCCAAATGTAGTGTCACCCAATTCATCAACCTGTGATCTTTCTCAACAAAATGTTTGCTATTCAAAGTGTTCCGCTGGTGGAGTTGTTGGCTACCCACAGAAGAAATTCATTTCTCGTTTGCCTGTCTCTTATGGAATTCCATTGCCTATAGTACAGCAATTTGGTTTATACCAGACTGAAGCTGTAGATAGTTGGGTTATCGCTCCAGGAATGCCTTTTTTTCCATTTCCACCATTGCCTCCTTTACCCCATCATACCTTGCCTTCATCCTCGTGTGACGTTAACTCTATGGAAATTAGTGAAGCTGCAGAAGGGGGAAAGCGAGAGAACTTTAATCCTGCCTATGCTTATTTGAATGATGACAGTGCTAGCACTGCTGGTGCAAACCATTCCGATGTAGACATTCCAGTTGCCAATGTCCAACAAACAGTCAAACGTGCAAAGGGACCCTTATATGATTTGGGAAGGAGGTACTTTAGGCAGCAGAAGTGGAATAAGGCATCTATGGGGCCTCCATGGGTTCGGAAATTCATTGCAAATGAACAAATAGGAAGCATTGCAAATGAACAAAGAAATTCATACTGTTTACAGGATGTAAGCTCCAGAGTGGAGAAAGATGGCAATTATTTTAATCAGCACAGCAGAGCTCCTATATGACAGCTGATTTTAGGAGATACTCTGCAGGGCTATTAGAATTTTTTTTTTCATACATTAATGTATTACCAATTCATTTTCCCCGTTTGAATGGAAAATTCTTCCGAGTTTCGAAGTCCCAGTTCTTAGAAGTCAATTACAAAAGATACCGATGAGGAGAAACTGCATGCAACAGTTTGGCACTTGGATATCAATCCCCATGTTTTTGCTCCTCCAAAAGGTAGGTGTTTTATTGTTCCTCATTCAAGAGGTTAGGTTATACGGTAGGAATAAAAGATAAGCACCTTGTTGGAATCTTTCATTAAACATGAAATAGAAGATGAACAAGACGCTCCTTGCTTCGTTCAGAAAATTGTAGGTTTTTAAATGACTTTTATTAGGTATGCATCTCGTATGTTCATTTATGTGGTAAGCACTAGCTGGATCAGGTGATTCGCCACTCACCTTACAAACTTGGAAAAGTTTTCTGGTACAGGGGGAAGTGTGAAAAAATGGAGCTCCATCTTTGTATCTTCTGCATCCTACAGCTTCTCTGTGCTGAAGACCAGCACAGGAAGACAAAACAGCAGTTCTCCTTTGTACCTGCAAACTTTTTCCATGCCTTAAAAATTGTATCTGAATGAGTTTTTCTAGCTGAAACAAAAGTGATCATCCTATAAAGTTGCTTCAAATGTGATTACAACCTTTTATTGCTAACGAAACATTTGTCAATCAATCCAAAGTTCAAAAAAAAAAAAAGGAAAAGAAAAAGATTATACGTTATACGTACATGACAATCTCGATGGTCTCGAGAATGATAAGGTGCTATTCTCAAATACAGGGGTTTTTGCATTAGGATTTGTTCTGAAAAATTGAGTCGTTCTTGTCGTGGGAGTATGACGTAATCGACGCCCTAGCCGTAACTGACCATCAAGATGCAAATTAAATGGCCTGAGCAATTATATATATATCGAATTGGAATTAGTATTGGATTTAATTTTAGTACGATATCCGTTAATATTGGTATTATTTTAGATAAAATTTAAAATTATAAAATAATCTGTAAAATTTTTAAAATCACAAAATAGTTCCTCAATATTTATATAATTTCTATTTTTGTATCAGTTTTGACTTTAAAAATTATAATAATACAAATTTGAAAGGAGGATGGCATGATCAAGATCACTCAAAATTCAATCTTTATTTTATTTTTGTTTTGGTCCAATTCCTATTAATATTGTTTTCCATATGTTTTACATATAAACAATAACTATAATAAATATAAGAAAGAGATTGTTTAATTATCATACGTAAATAAAACTAAGGTTAATATAAAGTACTTAAATATTTCAAATTTAAATAATTACATTAAAATATCAAATAAAAAGAATAATAAAATTTCATGACTTTATAAGTATTACAACTAGAGTTTGTGTTGAGGACCACAATTAACTAGAAGCCAAACTTGAAACATAAAATATTTACAATTAAAAGTTATTATATAGAATTTAACATATGCATCAAATACACATTAAGATCAAAATTCATGATCTTTAAGTATAATTTCAGAAATTTCTACTCCAGCATTAGACCTGACATACTAAGATATGTCACACTTATTACTTACAAACATTTACCTCGGCCTCATTAGAGCATAAAGTAATAAGAAATTAGTCCCAAATCTTATAATAATAAGATGACACAAATTCCTACTATTAGTGAAATCATTTTTCATCAAATTTAGGACTCGTTGATCAGGAGTTTGATGTGTGTAAGTTTTAATAAATAACCCTCGATAATCCGCAAGTGCACGGTTCATTAGCATAGTATCTAAGGTGAGGGATAATCTAATCCTAAAATTTAAGGCCATAAAACAATACAAACATTCAAATTGCACGAAACAAAAAATGAGAAATTAATTTAATCAATCAAATCAAATTAATAAGCAATCACAAAAATACTATTACTAAGCAATTGCAACACACCTAAGAATCGACATAAGGAAATTACCAATTGAGAGAAAGAGAAATTTACCTATCCTTAATGCTAACCTAACTGATTATGAATCACTAGATTATTGATTCTAGACGATCCTAAGGTTGATTACTCTCTCTTGAATTATAACCGTTAACCCTAAATCATAAACCCTAATCAGATTATGGAAGTTGCAATCTCTCAATTAACAACCTATCCAAAATCCTAATAGTTCTGAAGTTCTCTAATAAATTATAGGAAACCTACACAATATCTCTCTTCACACCATTTACCGATTTGATTTAATTCTTGTTCTATTAAATCACCTAACTCTCGTTAGCCTAATTTAATCTTTTTTCATTCAATTCACCCTCTTAGTTTATTATCGAATCATGCACTTGCAGAATTAAATCACAATAAATCTAATTAACACATAAACAATCAGATTTCATTAATTCAAAGATAAAACTCCGAAGGTGAGTTTAGAACATCTTCAACATTCAAAAATCCTATCATCAAACTATTATTCCAATTCTATACAAGAATACAACTGAAAATAAACAGGAAATATGATCTGAATGGATGATGGGAGGCAGTGACGTTGGGAAACTCTTGATTTGGGAAGTACGTCGAGTTTGTTTCTTCTCCTTTTCTCTCTTCCTTCTTATCTCTTGATGAATTCTCTCTAGGGTTTCTCCAAAAGTGACTGATGCAAAAGCTCTCCTCTTCCTTTTTTCTTGTTCTTTTAAATATCCTCTTATGTTTTGAGGAACTTTAGGGTTTTTCCAAGGTCCGAAAACTCTAAAAAATCCCTCAAAACTTGACATTTTTGAGTGTCTACGCGTATGCCCGATGCAGGGCACAACTGTGGCCCTGCAGGCCACGATCATGGGCTAACTCTAGTGCTTCTTTCACGATCGTGACTTGACATGCCATGATTGTGGGTTGTTGTTTCGGCCCAAATGTCTCCAAAACTTGGTCGTTCTTTAATGTTGACCCTGAAACACTATCAAATATATAAAGGTACCTCAAAAACATAATAATTAAGCTCAAATACTTGTACTAACCCATAAAACACTTCAAACATAAATAATTAACAAACTAACACAATTTAAACCTAAATACGTATTAAATGATTGAATTAAAAACTAAACATATACAAACTATGCCCTAAAATACAATACAATTTACACTTATCAACATCCCCACATTTAAACGTTTACTTGTCCTTAAGCAAACAAAACAACAAACACACAATATCACAAAGCACACAATGCAGTAATGAGACAATGGCTTCAACGTCACGAAATAAATTTAGCTTTAAACATAATCATTCAAGTTATTCTAAATCATTAATATGCAAAATTCACATCTAGGAGCTCTAGACTAAAAATACATATTAATCACCCTTTTCAAATGTACACACACATTAATAATTTTTTGGTCATTCAAACTCTGTAACTACTCCTAAGTACATTTTCATGAAAAGTCAAGCTATTTACAAGTTTGGTAGGTTTTATTAGTAAAACATTTTTTAGTTACTTTTATTTAATATTTTGTGGACATGGACTTAGTCTTTTACTTGGAGGTAAACATTGGTGATGAAAGTCGATCTGGTTACTCAACTAAGTTATTTTTTATTAAGCTGCTTGGTTGAAACGTCATTATAGCCTTTTGACGCGGAGACACACATTTGTGATTCGTGTCGATCCGGTTACTCAACTATATCACATTCCTAACTGACTACTAGCTCTATTTATAACCCGAAGGCCAGCGAAATATTTATTTATTTAAAATTAACAAACACATATTTTTTTATTGCCTACCTTGTTGTTTTGGCTACTTGCTTTCATGAAAAAATACTAGCAAAGCTACTTTAGTCGAAAGACCTAAAATTATGAATGAATGTGACAATTTAGAGGGTGACAAACTCACACAAAATCCTAATTAACTTGCATATTTAGCCAAAGAATTCGATTCACTAATTTCGTGAGCTAACAACTCTTCACAACCTAATAGACTATGCTTAAAATTAAATCAATTTCATTCCATCTAAGCCATTGACACATTCACTAATTCACAAAATGCAACATAACAAACTATCATACAATATGTAGAATTCACACTCAAAGCAAAACACATAACCCTCCCTACATTTGAACAACACATTGTCTTCAATGTGAGAAGGAGGTAAACAATCACGTAAGGAAAGAAGAAACAAAAAAAGAATAAATTTAAAAAGAAAAGGGTTATAAACAAAGCCTCATGGTGATGGAGGCGAGGATGGTGTCGGAGGTGGCAGTTGAACGCCTTGAGCCTCGAAGTAATGATGAATACGACATATATCTCGGCTCTGACATTGTTGTGTTCGGACCATCTCCTTCATTCTTCTAGAGTTCTCCGTAAGTGTATCTATAATTACCTTGGTGTTCGTAGAGGTTGTATCCAACATTTTCTTCTAGCCTGGTTCATCTGTATCTTAGTCTTCTTCGAACTCCTCACTAGTCGAGTCCTCTTCTTCCTACCGAGGCAATGCTTTACTCGAACTCACCTAACAAGCCCTAATATTCACATGAGACTTTTGGCTGATATCTCAGAGTTCCATGTTATGGGACTTAAAAATTTCAACACACCCTAGATGATGGTGATTTAAAAAATATGGAAGGTAGACGGTTAAACCGCTTCAGTCTATGCCACAATACTCAGCAATGGCAGAAACCAAGTACCCCATGCCCAAATTGTTGCTCCACTTACATAGAGTTGCAACAATAATGTTCACCACATGAGTGGAGGTGCACATTGGGATGCTGTGATTTATGCACCACAACAAGAAAAGTTCCTTTGTTGAGCACTTGTTGGTTTCTGATTTATCAAAAATCATTTGACATATGAATTTATGCAATAACAAGTGCTCATGGGTCCTTATGATGTTGTTGTTGGAATTTTTAGAGTCAAATCGCTCTAACACAGTGAGCTCATTCCAATAGCGAGAAACATAAAAATCATCGTGCTGATCGATAATGGAAGACTTGGGGAACCCACAAATATTGTACATGATTTTGATATTCAGCTCATAATTTCATTCCCCCAACCTAAACCACATTTCCTTAGGTTTACTAGGTTCGTAATAAAGGGAAGTGAAGAATTCTAGAGTGAGCTTCTGGTAGACAGGATATTGAAAGTGTATAAACTTTGCCTACTGAATTGTTTCTGCTAGATTCTCTACCCTATCTCGCTGTTCTAGTTTATTCAGTGTATAAAAATCAAAATCAAAATCAAAATATTTCGGGACTACAATTTGTTTAGCATTAAGGGATTGGAAACGAATACCTTCCTCCTCTGTGTAAATCGGAAAGGTGCTCTGAAGTCCGCCACCCTATTTCTTTGCCTTTGTCCCAAGACTTGGTTTCGTCCTGATGATTGATCGCGCTTTGTTGATTGCTTAATGTGCAACATACTGACTTGTAAGTAAGTGAAGTTGGAATAAAGTGGAAGTTTGGAATTTGGTTAGAGAGAAGTGAGAGTGTTTGGAGGTTCTAAACTTAGAGAGATAAAGTTAAAATGAAAGCGAATAAAAAAGTGCAGTAAGAAATGAATATATAGGTGAATGAAGGGTAAAATGGTAAAAAATTAAACTAAAATTCGCGTGTCCAGCTTTACCCTGCCCCAGGCCACGATCATGGCCTGTAATTTTTCCAACAATTTCTATTTTTTTTTCTTTTGTCCTTCTACATTTTCCTGAGATCACTTCTTAACTTTTTATAGCTCTTTCACCTATCTTTTGCTGACTTACTTGATCATCTAATTTATGTCAAAGTCTTATACCTTTCCAATTTTATTTGGAAATGAAATAACCTAACTACGAAACTCAAACTATCTAAAAATCAAAGGAAATAACATGTAATTAACAATCCATGGGTTGCATGCAGTGCTCCTTTTAACGTCGGTAGCTCGACTCTCTTCTTGTGTTCAAGGTGGTTCAAATGAATAGTGCAATGGTAGCGAAGTAATCGATCTTACCATTTGCATAGGAGCTACCATACCTTGGGTTCCACCGTCCTTCTGTTTCACCTTCCTTCACTTCCTCCTCCGCGATCGTTTCTTTCTAAATGCATTCCCAGGGTCCTCAATATCTTCCCATTGTCGTCGAGGTTTGGTTTCTTTTATATTAGCTAGAAGTAAGGGAGAACTATTATCTTTCTTCAACACAGTAAAGGTTATTTGGTGCTCTTCAATCCTCATAGTTAGTTTACCCCCATCAACGTCAATTATTGAGTGGGTAGTAGCCAAGAATGGTCGTCCAAGGACCATAGTGGTTTAAACTTCTTCTTCTTCAATATCTAGTATAAAGAAGTTTGTGGGGAAGGTAAAAATATCAATCTACACTTTGACTTCTTTAATAATCCCCTTTGACCGATGAACTATTCTGTTTGCCGTCTTCACTAATATCTTTGTAGGTTCTAACTCTTCTAACCCCAATTTTTGGCTAAAGGTATAGGGCATCATATTGATACTCGCTCCCAAATATGCGAATTCCCAGTCTATTTTGGCTCTATTGATATTGCAAGGAATGTAAAAATCCCCTGGGTCCTCTTTCTTCTGTGCTATATTTGGGTTTTCTTCTACTGTGCTCTCCTTAACCTTCTTCTTAATTAGTGCGAGCCTCGTTTGTAGATGTTCCGTTATGTCTCAACCTTGTTTAATTCAACCTCTTTAGAATTCCTTATCGCCTTACTTGAAATTGACTTCCATTAAGCTAGAATAGGGTACAAAAATTTAGGTTGAGGTTCCTCGATTGAATTAATTACGAGCTCACTTGGAAGGAATTGAAGTTAATCACAAGTCAATACAATGATAATCAACTCGCAAGAAGGGGGGGTTGAATTGTGAAAACTTTTTCGTTTTACCCTCTTTTTAATAACGATTGCTTAATTCAGATTCACTAAATCCTTTGCAAATGAGAAATCAAAAACACAAGTAAATAATGATGAAAGTTAAGAGAATTTCGACACAGCGATTTTATCCTGGTTCACCCCAAACCGTGGGCTACGTCCAGTCCTCAGA
>JANZXV010000006.1:10206042-10217156 GCA_027576455.1 Erythroxylum roigii
CGTCTGCTTTTCATCTAGACTTCTATTTGTTTGTCATCAAAATCAATTAATACGTAAAGTCCTTTTTGACTTAACAGGAATTCCATAATTGCTTATTCTTCTCCATTATCTCTGTCTTCTTTCACATGTTTGAGTTTTTTTCTTGGGTCTGAGTAATGGCCATGATTCGTTCCTTTGGGTTAGATTCGGTATTGCTTGGAAGGGTTTCTACATTCTGAGTAGAAATTGCCTCCGCTAGTTGACCTACTTGGACCTCCAGATTGTGTATTGAAGGGGTGCGATTATTAGTGATTTGCTAGAACTTGCCTTCAAGCCTCCTATGTGCATCCTCCATACCTCTAATTTTATCTAAAATCCTATCCAACTTAGATTCCATTGAGCTTGGTTTATCTTGTTGGAAGCCTAGTTGTCCTTGAGGTCTGAACTGTCCTATAACATTATTCGTCCACGAGAAGTCAGGGTAAGTCTTCCACTCAGGTTTATATGTGTTGGAGTAGGGATTGTTTCCCCCTCGTCCATATTGAGCTTCTATATAATTAACTTGCTCTAGATCACTATCCTTCATCAAGAAGTAGTCCACCGTATCATAGTCCATCTGTCCACAGAGTTCACAATTTAGTTGCACGACTTTTACTGAAGTTGAGGACGAAGCCTTCATGTTATTTAAATGTCAAGTTAAGTTGTTAATTTTAGCTTGCATCTCTGTCATTTAATCAACAATTACAATTCCTTTTTGTTCTCGGAAAGTAGTGGTTTGTCTACTTTGCTCGTTCGTCCATAGGCAACTATTAGTCGCCATCTGCTTTATCAACTCTTCTGCTTCATCTACCATCTTTCTCATCAGTGATCATCCTGAAGTTGCGTCAATCGTGCCTCTCGTATATGGGGTTACTCCATTAAAGAATGCTTGCAACAAGATTCCTTAGGTAAGTTATGGTTTGGGCATTTCCGTTGCAAATCCTTGTATCTTTCCCATGCTTCATAGATCAATTCCCCATCACTTTGCTGGAAGTTGGTAAGCTGCTTGATAATCTTCGTGGTCTTAGTAAGGGGAAAATACGTGTCTAAAAAGGCACGAACTAGTTGATCCCAAGTTGTGACATTGACTGGGTTTAGAGAATGATACCAAGCATTTGCTTTATCTCTTAAGGTAAAAGGAAAGAGCCTAATTCTTACCTCATCTTCCGACATTTGATGGTACCGAAAGATATCATAGATTTCAAGGAAGTTTACTATATGTGCATTGGGATCTTTATTTGTTAGTCCATAGAATTGCACGTTCTGTTGAAGCATATTTAGGAGGGATGATTTAATTTCGAAAGGGGTTGCTTATATAGGTGGCCTAGCTACTCCTTGGTTAGCTGCATTAAACCCTAGTCTTATGAAATTCATAAGGGTTCATTCTTGGCGTCCTTGGTTCTTTCCCTGACCCAAATCTTCCTGAAATTCCTCGATCATTGTTGCTTTTGCGATTTCTTCTTCTTTTTCACGCCGAGCTTTCCTAGTTGATCGTTCTAATCGACTGATGTCTAACTTTAAGGTTTCAGCTGCACGACTCGAACTTCTAGTGAATCTTGTGTTCATGCAAGAGCACAAATTTAGAAATAGAAAGAAAGAAATGATAGAAAATAAAAACTAACTGAAACACCTTAAATTAAAGAATTAAATTAATCGCTTCCCCGGTAACGGCGTCAAACACTCGATTGGGAGTTTGAAGTGTGTAAGTTTTAATAAATAACCCTCTATAATCTGCAAGCGCATGGTTCATGAGCATAGTACCTAAGGTGTCGATCCCACGGGGAGGGATAATCTAATCCTAAAATCTAAGGCTAGAAAACAATAAAAATTCAAATTGTATTAAACTAAAAACGAGATATTAATTCAATCAATCAAATCAAATTAAGAATCAATCACGAAAATACTATTACTAAGCAATTGCAATACACCCAAGAATCAACCTAAGGAAATTACCAATTGATAGAGCGGAAATTTTACCTATTCGTAATGCTAACCTAACTGATTATGAATTACTGGATTATTGATTCTAGACGATTCTAGGGTTGATTACTCTCTCCTGAGTAATAACCATAACCCTAAATCATAAACTTAATCAGATTATGGAAGTTGTAATCTCTCAAATAACAGCCTATCTAAAATCTCAATTAGTTCTAAAGTTCTATACTAAACTACAAGAAACCTATGCAAGATCTTCTTTCACACAATTTACCGATTTGATATAATTCTTGTTCTATTAAATCACCTAACTCTCGTTAGCCCAATTTAATCATTTTTCATTCGATTCACACTCTCAATTTATTATCGAATCATGTACTTGCAGAATTAAACCAAAATAAATCCAATTAACACATAAAAAATCAGATTTCATTAATTTAAAGACAAAACTCTGAAGGTGACTTTAGAACATCTTCAACATTTGGAAATCCTATCATCAAACTGTTATTCCAATTCTATACAATAATAAAACTAAAAATAAATAAGAAATATGATCTGAACGGATGATGGGAGGCAACGACGTTGGGAAACTCCTGATTCGGGAAATACGTCGAGTCAGCTTCTTCTCCTCTTCTCTGTTCCTTTTTCTCTTGCTCGATCTCTCAATGAATTCTCTCTAGGGTTTCTTCAAAAGTTGCTGATGCAAAAGCTCCCCTTTGCCTTTTTTCTTATTCTTTTAAATATCCTCTTGTGTTTTGAGCAACCTAAGGTTATTTTTGGGGTTCGAAAGATCCAAACAATCCGAGCCTTTTGTTATGATCAGGGCCATTCTTTACGCTTCTGTCATAATCATGGCATGCAGGCCACGACCGGAGGTTAACTCTGATGCTTCTGTCACAATTGTGGGTTGTTGTTTTAGCCCGAATGTCTCCGAAACTTCTTTGTTCTTTGATGTTGACCTTGAAACACTAGCAAACACATCAAGGTACCTAGAATCATTATTAGTAATGAATTGATTAATATTTTTTCATCTAATATCTAAAAGAAGGGTGTCAACATTTCTAACAGGGCCAGATGCATCAATAGGCTTTAACAACATTGTCCTTCTAGTATAATAACCAAAAAAAATTGATAATAGACTCTTGTCTTTTATTTGTCTAACCATCACACATGATTACACATGTATACGTTCCCTAAATCATTCTTCTTTCATCCAAATAGTTGTTTATTTTATAAATAGAGCTATTCAGAAGTTTACCTTTATAGTCATCAATTAAAGAAGCTTTATATCGTAGACCGTAAGAAGCAATAACATCCACCATAGGCTAATAATAATAAGAATGGGAATCATTAAATGATATACTTGAATTGTACCACCATATAGCCATTTTGATATCCACAATATGAGTCACTTCTTTAAATTGTAAGGCAATATGAATTGAAAGCTGAGCTTTAGAAGTTGCTCATGGTACAAAAAAGTTAGATGTCTATCTTCTTCTCTTCCTCACATCAGGTGCAGCCCCTCCATATCACCTTTAACATCTCCACTATCAGACAAACCACCAAAAAAGAAATTCCACTACTAATTTTGTTGTTTAGTCTTTGTCTTCTATCTTTCTCATGTTGATATTTTTCAAGCAAATTTTTTATTTGCCATTTCATGTCATGTCTGACTCTCATAAGGCTTTACATTACCTTTGATCTCAGCTAAACGCTTCTTTAATATGGTGAATCCCCTATTCTCTAAATGTTTGTTACAATATAAATAAATAGTATGGTTCTTCATTCCAGGAACTAATCTAGCCCAAGCCGAAGCTAGATCGTCGAATGTTCCTAAAGCTATTGAATTATCAATTATACTTAAACTTCCCTCTATTTATCTATAAAAATAAATGAAGATATATGTAAAAAATAAATTAATAAATTAATAATAAAAAATAAAGTTTTTTTGTATATGACATCATTATGTAACTATAAATATTCAATAGTCAATTATAAGCATGTCTATATGGACTATATCTTACTTCTTTCTTTATAATAATGTAAATTGCAAAAAGTGACTTAATTATACTAAATAAAAATGCAAAAGTTTTTACTAAAACATTTATAGCTTCACATTATTTTGAGTAATGAGTATACTCTCATAAATCAATGCATATCTTAAAAGACATTTTAAAGGCATTCTAAATAAAAAGAAAATTCACATGGACTATTTTCTAATATGCATTTACCTACCTATGAGATAGGATAATGAATGTGTATTTGAAAGTTTGCTATTATGTTAGAAACATTCTTTTCCAAAATTTAATTTCTTGTATTTGTGATATTATTATTTTCTAACGACAACAATGAACAATATAAGAATGCAAACATTTTTATTTTTTTAACTTATTTGCATATTTTAAATGATTAAATTATATATTAAATCTTATGTTTAAATGATTAATCATATATTAAATACTCTTCATATACAAACAACTATTGGTAAATTGGATATTTCATATAAATCAATCAAAAAATAACAATTTAATAAATTAATTTTGATCTTATTTTTATGATTATTAAAATAACCAAAATTTTGAAAAATCAAACAAATAAAACTTCATTTCTTCATTAATTCACAATGTCTATTGACACATATGAATTTAACAACACAATCTATTTCATAATTTTTGCTTTGTATTCCTATAAATTTATCTTAAGTTTCCTTTATAAACCAACCAGTCTAAATGTTCTTGAAAAATTTTATCTAGTAATAAGGCAGTTCTATATATCCAATTTCGGGCCCTATTTATACTTCATAAACCATTCACAATTCATATTCAGACCAAAATCAATTGCAAGTTGTAATAGATACAAAAAACCTAAAAATACACAAAAAATAATACAAACAATAACTAAGGTTATTAGGATTTGTTGGTGTTGGGTTACAGGTTTGTTAGTGTCAATTCATGGGTCGGGACTTAAGAGAGGAGGTTTTCTAGCAAATCTAGCAGGTTATGGCCCTGTAGGGAGATTAGAGAGGGAGCTTTGCCGAGGAGGAGTTGGTGGGTGACGTTATTGAGGAGCTGATGGCTAGTGAAGTCGTAGTGGAGCTAGCAGGTGCCAAGGTCAAAGTTAGTGGTGGTGCGTGTGAGCCCGAGGAGGTAGAGAGCAGTTGATGAAGGAGAGAGTGAGTGAACCGTGTCGTTGGCGGTGGAGAGCAACTAGATGAAGGAGAGACCGAGATAATGAGTGGGAGTGAGGGTAACAAGCAAGGTGGAGAAAATAAGAGATTCTACCGAGGGAGGACCATGCAAATATGGTTGGTAAGGTTTGATTTCTTTTTTCAATTAGGTCTACAAGTTTTTAAAATTACAAATTTGCCCCAATAAATTTCGATATTTTGGGTACCAGTCAATGTCGACCAATACCAACAATACTAATTAATCAGTACTGATTGATATATTAGACCAATATGGTACCAACAGTTTGAGTACCATTTTTCAACCAGTATGAAATGATACTCGTACTTCTAGGCTTGACATTTATTTGACCCTGTGAAATTTAGATCTTTCACTTAAATTTCAAGCTATCTCACAACTCATCATCAGTGCAAGACATATGGGATATATGATAATCACTTGCCACACCTTTTTTCATAGGAAACGTGAGAGGAATAAATTCAAGTAGGCATCCACTACAAGAAATTAATGATATTATGACTAAACAATACAAATAATGATGACAAATAAAATTTTACCTCCTTTTCTAAGAAATATAGGTTTGAGATTTGAGGATAATATGGGATGGAGAGCACATATTCAAAAAAGGGAAATGACAATGTTGCAAGGAGGAATGATAAGTTGAGAAGTTTGAAATGACATGTACGGAAAATATTTAAGGGTGTGACATTGTGTTAGGAATCAAGAAAAGACATAAGAAAGAATTAAGAAGGGATATGTGTAGAATGGGGAGACGAGCTATAACATACCTATTATTAACTACTTATAACAAATTGGAACTGGATAATGAATAATCACCTGCTCTCTTCTTTAACTTTCTCTCTCTAACTCTCCTTTTCTCTCTAATCTTATGATCATTTCAATCCTTTAATAGTTATTAAAAACTATAACAAATCTTTAAATTGCCTATAGATAAAGCTAAAACTAAAAGAAACTTATCAAAATGTTATCAGAGCATACAATCTTTGTTAGAGAAAGAAGAAAAAGATGGAGAAAGGTAAATAAGGGCAAGAATGGTGACGATTTGAGGTGTACGTTAGGAATTGTATGCATGAATTAGATGAATTAGAAACTAAACATGAAAGAAGAATATAGGAACTTAAAGATTGAAATTTATTATTGCATCAATAATTAGGAATAAGGAGCACATGTTTAGAAGAGGAGGATTTGTGAGTTTTAGATCATGGTATTGTGTGACATCTAAGCCATTATAATATACCTACTCATTTTAGTAAGATTGAGTTTCCTGTCTCCATTGCAGATGCATTAAGGTTATGGATATTCAAGTGTGAGCAATTCTTCATCCTTAATAGAACTTTAGACATTAAAGTAGAATTAGTGGTGATGCATCTTAAGGGAAAAGACTTAGTGTTAAATGAAATGTATAAAAATAACAAAATAACAATGGAACCTTTAAGTTAGGGTCAATATATTCTAGCTTTATAGCAACAATTTGGTGAAGCTCTCTTTGAGGATCTTGTTGGTTATTTAAAGTAATTAAGGTAGAAGGTATAAGGCCCTAACATATACCCTCAAAGCATTATAGCATGTCTAGGGTATGTTAAGAAGTGAACATAAATAATTAAGTGCATCTAAACATAGTAAGGTGCATAATGGTAATTAATTAAAAATGGATAAATTGGTAATTTGTTCATTTCGACATGGACATGCGTAATTATATGTTAAATATGAATTAGAATGAAATCAATTGATGATATTATATGCCAATGTGGGAATTAAACGAAGAAGAAGGACCAAATGTGAAATTTGCCAAAAGTCAACATATGGTCCAATAGGATTGAAGCATGTGTGTAAGTCTAGAAATTTCATGAAATGGGTACATAAAAAAGAAGAGAGGGACAATGCATTTGGGGTTTTAATTCCAAAGTTTCCTCTTCTCATTTCCTCTCCATTTCATCTTCTTAATCACATCATTTTGCATGCATAAGGAATCAAGCTAATTTTAAGTGGAAATCAAGGTAAAAGTTAGTGAATTTTCTCATCTTTATCTTTTCTTGCTTTGCTTATAAAGACTTGGAATTATAATATTAGAATTGGGATTGAGATATGTATTCATAGTGTTCCTAGTTAGTGAATTAAGCAAAGCTAAAGGGGAAGAGAAGGAGAAGCACTAGAAGAGCTAGTTGGCTAATTTCAAGGTTTGGGACCACACTTAGTTTAATTTCTATTTGTGCATGTTTGAAAGTGTACAAAGATTAATTTGAAAATGGAATCATTTCTAGAATGGTGTCTTGGTGTTACTTTGCATGGAGTTGGTTGAATATGACAAGAGAGTAAAGTTTAGTAGAATTCCATCTTAGGTTCACTTGAACCATAACTTGGCCTACAGACCTCCAAATTGGGTGATTACAATTTGATATGAAACTTAAGACATAGAAATAAAAATCTCTAGAAGAGACCTAAACCTAATTCTAGCTGAATGATATTGGAAATTGAGATTGAAAATGGTAACCTAATGTTGTCCCTATTTTGGAGTAGCTTGTTATGTTTGGTACATGTCTCATTATTTATAAGTCCAAATGGCCTGATTTTTCATGATATGGAAACTAGAGACATAGGGTAACAAATGTATAGAAGACCTTAAAAACTAGTTAGAACGTTTTCTATGTGAAAATTACAGAACACGTGGAGGTATGAATTCTAAGTAAGGGACACAACGGACAGGAAATCCTCCCCATCATGTGATTTGCTTCTGAATTAATTCGTGTGCCCCTTGATTCCCTATTGTGTGCCTAGCTTAAATTGCATTATTTTGAGTTTTTTGCTTCCAATTTTTACCGAATCACATCCAAACCTTTTCAGATGTTTATGAAACTTTGCAAACACCTAGAAGTAAATAAAATATGACTTACCATATGTGAATTGGGTGATTAACATAAACATCCATTATGTTTCCCTTAAAAACTGAAAAAGGAAAAAGAAACTCTAGTTGTAAGAGATTCAGGGGTTGCCTTGGGAAATAAGCAGGCCTCGCATTGGAAGTGAGTTATAGAACTTGATCGCAGGTATAAACATAAACACTGGAACGCTCTATCCCTTGCGGCTAGGAAGAATTCATATAGAGGCAGGGAAGAAAGTCAATACCTTTTCATATCATAGGTTATTGTATCTCTTCAAAAGTCAATTTTAGACTTCTACTCTATAGAGAGGTAACCACCATGGAATAATCAAAAGTAAATAACAAAGAGGGGAAAGGGCAAAATAAAAAACTGGAAAAATGGCTGGTCTTTGGTAAGATTCTGGAAAAAGACAACCAATATCTCTCTTGACTAAGGCAACTCAATCGGAAAAGAAAAGACCTTGTAATAAAAGAAGCCACTATAGCTAGGTTTCGTGCCAGTTCACGGGGAAAGCGCAACTATTGAAACTGCTTTCCAATAGAAATAAAAATCTCTAGAAGAGACCCAAACCTAATTCTTGCTGAATGATATTGGAAATTGAGATTGAAAATGGTAACCTAATGTTGCCCCGATTTTGGAGTAGCTTGTTATGTTTGGTACATGTATCATTATTTATAAGTCCAAATGGCCTAATTTTTCATGATATGAAAACTAGAGACATAGGGTAACAAATGTATAGAAGACCTTAAAGACTAGTTAGAACGTTTTCTATGTGAAAATTACAGAACACGTGGAGGTATGAATTCTAAGTAAGGGACACGACAGACAAGAAATCCTCCCCGTCATGTGATTTGCTTCTAAACTAATTTGTGTGCCCCTTGATTCCCCATTATGTGCCTAGCTTAAATTGCATTATTTTGAGTTTTTTGCTTCCAATTTTTACCGAATCACATCCAAGCATTTTCGAATGTTTATGAAACTTTGCAAACACCTAGAAGTAAATGAAATATGACTTACCATATGTGAATTGGGTGATTAAACATTGAAATTTTTGATTGAACATAATGCATGCTAAAGGAAATTTACATTTATATAGATGATTTGTATGTATATTTGTTGCTTATATGTGTATAGGATGACCATATAAGTTTACATATTGATTTTATGAATATAATTAAGTGAAATTTAACATGTTTTATATTTAAATGATTTATAAGAATTTATATACTACAATTATGTGAATGTACATAGAGAAACACAACTGAACAAAACATATATAAAATAAATCATACAAGTGCATGTGATTTGTATACTATTCTAATGACGGTAAGTTATGACTTACATGTATGAACTTAAATACAAATTTTATGATTTCAAATGAATATCATATGATTTGTCAATATATTAATTATGAAATTGGCAAATGATTAAAGGAAAATTTTACTGTGTTTGCTGCATTGTCTTGGTGGTGGATAGATAGGCGTGCTTATAGGATTACAAAGCAACTGCTAGAGTTTGACACCAATGGTGTCTTCTTTTCGAGACTATAGTGTCTCTATAGTTTGACACCTTCAGGTATCTATAGTTTGTTACCTATGGGTAACTATATTTTGATACCTTCAGATATTTATAGTTTTATACTTTCGGGTATCTATAGTTTGTTATCTTCCGATATCTATAGCTCTCATTATCCACACCCACAGGAACGTGCAGGCCTATCACAGAAAATAAATTAAATAGTTATAAATAAGAGATA
The DNA here is from genome assembly GCA_027576455.1 of Erythroxylum roigii. NCBI lineage: Eukaryota > Viridiplantae > Streptophyta > Magnoliopsida > Malpighiales > Erythroxylaceae > Erythroxylum > Erythroxylum roigii. Next base: position 10,215,837 of record JANZXV010000006.1, read on the forward strand.
CAACATCACAACATGAATACTTTATATTGATAAGCATTGAATATCAATATTTGGCTTGCAAATGTGAATTTACGGTATATGAATAATATAATAAAGCATATTAGGATTATATACCTTGATTAATTATGCCATCACTATTTATATGAGTTTATGATATTCATGAATGTGTGTGTACATGGTGGTTGACTACTGCGAGTGGTAATCCAAACTACGTGTTTCCCCACTAAGCTTTCAAGCTTAGCACGGGTGTTAATCTATAGGTCCAAGTAATAGGAGTGAGGCACAGGGATCATCTGCAGGGACTAAGGCCAACCACTAGAAGTAAATGTACTTTTGGAATGTATCTTTTTTGTTAAAGATGATTGTATATTTAATGAAGGAAATTGTAATTTCTCAACAATTTGTAACTAAGAATTTCAATTTGTAACTAAGAATTTAAGTTATATGTAATATTTCTTTTAGATTATCATATAATTGTAAAGATGTAATAATACTCTTAAATAATAATGTTAAATGATATGAAATTTTGTAATATGTATATGTACAACATTGAATTAACAGCTGTGTGATGAAAATCCTTATACATGAATACAAATGTATGTCATGAGTGTATGTACAGGAATTTGGTTGCCATATATATGGGTGGTTGTAGGTTCCATATAGGGGGTGTTAAAGAAGCGGTCAATGAAATAGTATTGTGTAGATTTTAATATGCTACCTCATAAGTTATTTGTACTAGAATTGTATTTGGTCAATCTATTTCTCAAAGATTTGAGGTTAGAGATTTGAGTATCCATTTAAAATATGGAATCTTTGAAACTTACTGCAATCATATGACTTGGCGAAGAAACATGAGTTGGTGTCATTACATTGCTAAGGAGGAGCTAAGGTATCAATTAGGTAATTCCCTATGAACAATAATCATGTGGGATATATATAAGCAATAATCACAATGGTTAATTAAGGAATTAAGTAGGAATATAACCTAAATCGATAAAAATAAACATGCATTGCAAATGTAAGTGATGGAAGAGGAATGAGAAGAAAACTATAAAGATAATCAAGATGAATTATAAGGTCTAGCTATGATTTCACTACAATCAAAGGGTTTAAATAGTTCTTTAAGGTTCCAACAGATGAGAGTCGTGGGGTAGGCTAATGGTAGAGTGTTGGGCCCCGATTCTTTTTCTCTGGTAAATAAGTTGCTTAATTTTATTTTGAGGATTTTAGTTTGATGATTTTGAATTTGGTTGGAATAAATTAAGGATTTATTGCTTAAGTTATGATTATTAAATGAAGAAATTAGTGAAATTAGATTTA
>JANZXV010000006.1:10259527-10270291 GCA_027576455.1 Erythroxylum roigii
TGCATGCTGATTTATGTGGTCCCATGAGCGTTGAGTCGCTAGGTGGGAGTCGCTATTTTCCACTCTTTACAGATGATTATTCTCGGATGAGCTGGGTATATTTTTTAAAATTCAAATCTGAATCATTTGCGAGTTTCAAGCAGTTTAAGGTATTTGTTGAGAAGCAAAGTGGCTGCCCAATCAAGACTCTACGAATAGATCGCGGTGGTGAGTTTGTATCAAATGACTTCAACACCTTTTGTGAGGAGAATGACATTCACATGGAACTCACAACCTCATATACACCGGAGCAAAATGGTGTAGCCGAACGGAAAAATCGCACTGTTGTAGAAATGGGGAGAAGCATGTTGCAAGAAAAGGGCATACCAAAGTGTTTTTGGGCTGAAGCTGTAGCTATTGCCGTGTATTTACTGAACATCTCACCCACCACGGCAGTCCTCAGTCAAACACCATATGAAGCATGGAGAGGTAACAAGCCTAAGGTAAGCCACTTGCGTGTCTTTGGTTGTATAACCTGGCTATGATACCACTTTTGTTAAAGAAAGTAAAACAAATAATAGTTGTAGTCGTAGGAAAAAAGTATTGATGAAAAGTAAAAGTCTACTGCAATATTCAATTCTCAAAACAAAGGTCAAGTACATCCTTTAAATAAAGACTAGACTTAACTGACAGAAGCAACAAATAGGAAAACGTGACCCACTAACACACCACTAAGACTAAATTTCAGGACTGTTATTTTGACTAAGCTAAACATCTTGACTCCTAAAAATACTCAACTGCATATAACAACCCCTAAACAATAGAAACAATTAACGGTAATTTCTAAATCACTATTCAACACACCCCCTTGATTTAAAATTACAGACTCCAAGTTTCTGTCGGAAATAATCATGCTTTGCTTGAGGAAGTGCCTTTGTAAGGACATCAGCAACTTGATCACCAGTGTTGCAAAACTTCAACTCAATCTTACCTTCTGCGGTCAAGTTACGGATAAAATGATAGCGAATGTCAATGTGCTTTGTCCTGCTGTGAAAAGCTGGATTCTTTGTCATTGCTATTGTTGCCTTGTTGTCGCAAAATATTTTTGATGCACCTTCTTGCTTACAATGAATATCAACCAGTAATCTCCGCAACCAAAGTGTTTGATAAGCTGCTGAAGTTACAGCAACATATTCAGCTTCCGATGACGACAATGCTACCACATCTTGCTTCTTTGAACTCCAAGAGATTGCTCCTGAGCCCAAGCTAAAAACATTACCTGAAGTACTTTTTCTGTCATCTATACATCCTACCCAATCACTGTCAGTGTATCCAACTAGCCTAAAATCTGCATGCTTAGAATACCAAATCTCGAAATCAGAAGTCCCTGCAATATAGCGTAGAACTCTTTTGGCAGCACCTAAATGTTGTACTGTAGGATAGTGCATATACCTGGACAACACACTAATAGCAAACATGATATCAGGATGAGTGTGTGTTAGGTAGTTTAGGCCTCCAATCAACCTTCTGTAGTAACTTGGATCGGCAACCTTTGTGCCATCCTCAAGCTACAGTTTCTCATTCACATTCATGGGAGTAGCAACCACTTTGCAATTATGCATACCAAATCTAAACAAAAGATCCATTGCATACTTTCTTTGTGAAACAAAGATCCCATCTTCACCCTGTTTCACTTCAAGGCCAAGAAAGTATTGCAAAATTCCCAAATCTGACATTTCAAATTCCTTCATCACACTTGACTTAAAATCAACAATCAAACTTTCACATGATCCCATATAAATCATATCATCAACATAAATGCAAACCACAAGAAAATCATTCGTACCTTGTCTTTTCACATAAAGCGTGGGCTCACTTTCACTTCTTTCAAATCCATTATCCAAGAAGTATGTATCAATCTTGTTGTACCAAGCCCGTGGCGCTTGCTTTAGCCCATAAAGAGCCTTTTTGAGCTTGTATACTTTGTTCTCACTGCCACTAACAATAAAGCCATCAGGTTGAGAAACATAGACCTCCTCCTCTAGTTCCCCGTTAAGGAATGCAGATTTTACATCAAACTGGTACACAAGCCAGCCAAGCTTAGCAGCCAACGATAGCAAAGTTCTCACTGTTTCAAAACGAGCAACAGGTGAGAAAGTTTCGTCATAGTCAATGCCTTGATGTTGTGCATACCCCTTAGCTACAAGCCTTGCTTTAAATCTCTCTGTACTCCCATCTGCATTATACTTAATCTTAAACACCCATTTAAGTCCTATGGGTTCCTTGTGATCAGGATGATTCACCAAATCCCATGTCTTGTTCTTCTCAATAGTTAACATCTCCACCATCATTGCATCACGCCAATTTTCTGATTGCACTGCTTCCTCAAAGGTTGTGGGTTCTGTGACATATAGAGCAAAAGAACAATTTTCATAAATCTCTCTAAGTGATCGCTTACCCCTTGGTGGAGTCTCACTGGAAGAAGAACTTGGAGTGGAATTGCTGCTGCTGGATGGGCTGGAATTTTGGCTATTTGATGGACTAGTGCTTACTGTTGGAGAGTTTTCTGGTGGAGAGGAGATGGGTAGTGCTGTAGGTGCTTGACCACTAATATCATCAGTAAGTAACTGAGATTTTGAACTCTCATTGGCAGTGCTAAAGTTCCAACTTGCTGCTTCATCAAACATTACATCTCTGTTAATGATAACCTTGCCACTTATAGGATTATGTAACTTATAAGCTTTGGATTGAGTGCTATAGCCAATAAATACACATTTTTCAGATTTTTCATCAAGCTTTTTACGAACTTGAGAAGGTACCAAAGCATAGGCTATACAACCAAAGACACGCAAGTGGCTTACCTTAGGCTTGTTACCTCTCCATGCTTCATATGGTGTTTGATTGAGAACCACCTTGGTGGGTGAGATGTTCAGCAGATACACGGCAGCAGCTACATCTTTAGCCCAAAAACACTTTGGTATACCCTTTTCTTGCAACATGCTTCTCCCCATTTCCACAACAGTGCGATTTTTCCGTTCGGCTACACCATTCTGCTCTGGTGTATATGAGGTTGTGAGTTCCCTGTGAATGCCATTCTCCTCACAAAAGGTGTTGAATTCATTTGATACAAACTCACCACCGTGATTTAGTCGTAGAGTCTTAATTTGCCAGCCACTTTGGTTCTCAACAAATACCTTAAACTGCTCGAAACTCGCAAATGATTCAGACTTGAACTTCAAAAAATATACCCAGCTCATACTAGAATAATCATCTGTAAAGAGTAAAAAATAGCGACTCCTACCTAGTGACTCAACGCTTATGGGACCACACAAATCAGCATGCACCAACTCTAAGCAAATACTAGCTCGCCATGACTTGCCTACTAGAAAGGAACTTCTCTTATGCTTTCCATAAACACATCCTTCACAGAAACTAAGAGTATCAAATGTTCAAATGACCATACCGCAAGTGCCACAAACTTGCCTCAGTACTTTCATTAGCAACTAAAGCACAATTTTTAACATCAGAAACTTCTAACAGAAACATTCTATTTTGAGTCATCCTAACATCAACAATTTTCAACTCTGACTTCTTGTCACGAATGCTACATGTATCATCATCAAACATAATCGAATATTCACTAGACATCAATTGCCCCACACTTAACAAGTTATGGGCTAAAGAGCGAACATATTGCACATCATGAAGAAGCTTTATATTGCAATTAGAAGATTGGATAACAATAGTACCTCTCCTTTCAACTTTCATGAGCTTGTCATCACCGAGCCGAACCTCAGACTTTTGTGATTCGTCAAGCTACTTGAACAACCGCCTCAGGCCAGTCATGTGATTAGAGCAACCGCTGTCTATAAACCAAACATCATTGGATACTGCATCTGAAAGGGAGTAAGCCATGAACAGGTTGCTTTCTTCTTTTGGCTTCTCTGTGAAATTTGCTTGATTTTGCTCTTCCCTTTGCTTCGCCCAACAATCAGCTTCCTTGTGCCCAAAATTTTTTTCTGTAATAACATTCAATGCCGCTCTTAATCTATTGACGATCACCACCATATGGACCTCGACCTCTGCCACGACCTCGACCCTGGAAACCACCTCTGCCACCATGCCCTCTAGTTCCTGAATTTTTTGACCTCCCTATGAAAGTTGACTACTCTGTCATTTGAAATGCTTTATCCTTAACAATTTTTATCGATGATTCTGCAAGTGCACATAATCGTTCTAGTATCCACACAGTGAATAGTCTACAGTTGTCTCCCTCAAGGACCACTTCATTTACCACCCAAATTAACTATAATTTATTGCATGCTATCAACAGAAAGTTCTATAAAAAAGATTGGAGTTGGGTGAACGATAAATTGTAAGTTATAACAAGAAATCAGGAAAAGGATAGATTCAAAGATTTAGAAATAAGGGTAGGGGTTCACCCATTCAAAAGGTTGATTCGTACAATATGAATTTGGTCAAATGTTAGGCTATGAAAATAGTTGCACTACTTTACCCATATCTTTTCTCAAAGCATACACGAATATTCAGCTAGAGAAACACCATTTCTCAATGTATGAACTCATTAACCAAATCCATTAAGAACAAGCAACCTCAAGCTCTCACCCTAGCTTAGGTTATCTCTAACTCTAAATCCAAGGTGTTCATCTTCTTAGAGCATGAATCATGGTTCACTCTTCTCGGAAGTTGCAGAGCTCAGAATTCTCCTTGCAATCATCCTTGAGTGGCTTTGATCTGGCATCTACAAGGAAAGTTATGCCCTTTTTTCTCAAAATCTACCATTTGTACCTACAATCAGAATGTGAGAGAATTAATTGCATAAAACTTCAAATCATAATGGACTAAGTCAAATTAAATCCAAATCATCCCCTTATCATCTACCAATAATTTGACTTATCAATTATTTATATCCTATTGTTATCTAAAATGATTGTTGTCTTTACGAATTACCAGTTGGTATTTAGATAACTAATTCCTCTCTAGCTGTTTATGCATATATTACTGAAATGATTTTTTTTTCTATATTGTAGAAGATGATTTTATACCAATTGTAAGTAACAGATGATTTTTGGAGTAGCTTATCTTTTATTCAAACTTGTTCTTCCTTTTTGCCATGATGTAATCCTTATAATCAAGCTATTAATTTAATATTATAATCCTTCTTACATACTTCAAACATAAAAGTTTCCAATTTGAGATCAGAATGTGATTTAGGATTTCATGTAATGTTGTAGAAATACATGAGACTATGGATAAAAAGAGCCTATTTAGGACTATGAATATATAAATATTAGATTTAGGCTTTGTTGCACAAAAAAATGAGACTCCAATCATCGTATACTTTTATATGATCTTGAACAAGTTTCAAAAAATGATTTAGAGTATCTTCAATTCTGTATATATCACTTAATAAGCAAATTTATAGTAATTGTTAAAGAGTGAAAATAAGTGGTGGAGAATTGAAACATACTTGCCAAAAGTTTAATCAAACTTGATATTCTAGTTTCAGTCATATACTAAATAATTCAATATACATGTATCTTGAAAGAAACATGGACTAAAAAATAAAAGAACACATTTTAAGTGTGGCCCCACAAATGGATGAGTGGGATGCATTAAGACAGGGTAGGTACACCATTTTTGGGACAGAGGATCAGTCCCCCATTTTTCCATGTTTTGTCATCATGATTAGAATTATGACCGAATTGACTTAGCTTAACTTGTTGAATTTGCTTCAATTGATTACGTATCTCAATTGATATATCTTTAATCATCAAAACTTGGTTATGCTCAAAGATAGTTCATAAGTAATCAATGGAAATTTCTAATAGTCAACATAAAAGAAAATGATGATCGTAGTCGTTTTAGCATGCGTGACTGAAGTGCAAATGGACAGAACAAGTTACGACTGGTGGCTGGTAGCTTATTCGTTGCTACTGCTGACCACATAAGCTCCTCACCTCCGTTTAAACGAGTATATCTTATCCACAAAAATTGATGGACCTGAAATTATTGGCCTTGGAAAGACCTTCCAATAACTTGGGCACTTGAAAAAACTCAAGTTACAGAATTTACACTTCCATAAGGTAACTTCTACTGATAAACTCAACCATGGCAGCAGCTTCCTACTACATGGGCTTTTCAAGTTTCCCTACATTAGGCTGGCTTGGAGGCAGAAGAGAAGTACTAAGGGAAAAGTTATTCTCCATTTCAGCACAACAGCAAGCACAAGTCCAAGAAGGAGACTCAAAGATGGATTCACAGGGAGTAAAAGAAGATTCCAAGAGTGAGACTATGAAGCCACGGACACAGCCAAGACCAGTGGAGCCCCAAACAAACGTCAAGAGCAAGAACATGAGCAGAGAGTATGGAGGGCAATGGCTGAGCAGTGTTACCCGGCACGTTAGAATCTATGCTGCATACATCGACCCTGAAACATGGGAGTTCGATCAGACTCAAATGGATAAGCTTACCCTTATCCTTGATCCTACCAATGAGTTCGTGTGGACTGATGAGAGTTGCGCATTGGTTTACTCTTACTTCCAGGAGCTGGTGGATCACTACGAGGTAAAATGATGTCGATTGTTGCCTTGTAACAGCTAACGAATCTATGTTCTACTCTAGGCCTGGAAGTGGGTCTAAGAACACTTTAGTGTGTTATAGCCCATTTCTTTGAGTAAGCAAATTTAACTCTTATCCTCTAGCTGATGTCGAGATTTAAAGCTAGCCGTCCACAAGTAACCCACCCTGTTTCAAAGCATCACCCTTAAATACTAGTGGTAGGCCATTCTTGTGCTGAAATTTAACCGGGGCGCATAAAGTTGGCAGAAGATTTACTTGTTCTGATTTCAAAATGCACATGTACGGACAAAAGTCTATATTCCATTAACTTCAAATTTTGGAAGTTGCATGGATCACTGTTTCAGCTGGCTGAACATTAAACTTTATGTGAAATCAGGGCGCACCATTAACAGAGTATACGCTGAGGCTGATTGGTTCAGACATAGAGCACTACATCAGGAAGCTGCTATATGATGGGCAAATCAAGTACAACATGAACGCTAGGGTACTTAACTTTAGCATGGGGAAGCCTCGTATTCTACCTAATGATTATGATCAGCTCCAAGAAACAAAGCTGTAAGATTCATGCTTATAAGAGAACATCAAAATAGACAAATATTTATATGCAGACTCAGAAGGGTGACAATTTCAGGTTCACTAGATGACCTGCTTCTATAGGCAACCACAACGTTGAATTATGTACAAATGCTTAGCAGTAAGGCTATGCTACTTGTGTAACAGTTGAGTGCATATTTAATATTCTGGTCATCAGGAATTGAAATCTTAGAGATCAAGTCAAACTAGTTACTGAGGCAGCACTTCCAGACATGATGGCTCCAACCACGGTTGAAACACTCCATTATGAGCCACGTTCTACACAAAATGTGGACAGGTAAGTGTCAAACATTCTGGTGCAAATGAAAGATTTACAAGCATAAACAGGTGAAACCAACTATAAATATGCTCTTGAGGCGTGTAATGATCCTACTTAAAACTAATTCACGATGACAAGCCAGAAAGTAACAGAGACTCTGCATAAATAGAGTCAACATTTCTGTTGAACGGGCAGTCCAACAAGTTGGGCAATTGACATTTTATTTTGGTGCATTAATAGGATTGCTATGATGATTATCACACAGATAAAACCAGAATGGCTTGGTGCTTTGTAAAATGAAAGAAAATAAGATATATGCACTAAAACTTACCTGCAAATAGTAGAAGAACCCACGCAAGAGGTTCAAGACTTTAGGCTTACTATTTCCAAAGGAATCAATTTTTTCTGCAAGATCTACAAGGTTTCACAGAACATTAACATTCAAAGTGAAATCCATTATACACTACATATGTATAAATTGACCATTTCAACCACGTCTTAATGGATGGAAAGATAACTGCATATGTTAAGTCAAATGGCATCGTCAAACCGTTGACTGAAAATGGCAGTAACCTTAAAATTTACATCAAATATAGCCACATGATGGATAAGGCACACAGAACTATTGAGTTTCAACAACAATCATGTCCTAGGAAATCCTATGAGCTATCCTGTTGACAAAGATGATAAGGATCCAATCAAAATGTAAAGGACCTATTAACGTACTAGTTTGAATATACATAGTTTGGCTGGTTGATTATATGCATGCTATATATACGAAAACATTCACAATTGAGAGAAAGCACTTGCTAATAAAAGGAATACCACGGTGCTGATCGAGATATGACTTTCCACGGCCAGGGAGCTGAAATTGTTTTGGCCCACTACGCAGTTGCTTGTCACGAACCATCTTCCTTTCAAGAGTAGCTTCAACAAAAAGATCATGATACTCCTTCTCATCAAATGGCTTTCTGAGGACTTCCATAACTCCCTCCCTAAACTGCAAACAACTTTTTCTGACAGAATTTTCGATGCACCCATCCCTTTCGTCCTTGAAGCAGAATTAATAATGAACACAAAATGCAAAAAATAATATTACCAGCCATAAAGCATGAAATGAAATACTTTTAGCAATAGATAACAGCCTTTAAGGAAGGAAGAGAAAAGAAAGAGGAAAAAACTTTGACCAGGAAGGGATACATACAAATCTGTACTTTGAGGTTACAAACGCGGTGTAGGCTTCATCAGAGAATGGATCAACATCCATTTCAATTACTTCTGAATCCATTGAACTCTCTTCATCCTTTAGGTATATAATTTCTTTTCCATTTTCAAATGTAAAAACAAAATAACTTCCTTCGACCTTCACACCATTCAGACAGTTCTGGTATGTTGCATCTACCACGGCCAAAGCCAAATTCTGTTCACTAATTGAATCAACAACCTCCGGTAGTGGCCTAGTCCTAAGATTGTCTTTAAGTTCACACAAAATAGGATCTACTACATTTCCTTTCACCTTTTCTTCGGCCACTGAACTTTTTACTCCTCTGCCAGGAACGTTCCTCAAAGTCCTTTGAGTTTCCACTTTCCGTCTCCTAGAAGAACTCCTGGCATCACTCTCCTTTCTTTGGTTATTCATTTGAAAATTTACCATTGTCTTTGTATTCTCTACAATGCCACTACCATATTGCTCATCATATGTGTCATAACTAATAATGTCCATCACTCCATCACTCACAAGAGGCTCTGAAAAATAAGAATTTCCATTTTCTCTCAGTTTCTTAGTGTAAATCTTGTAATGAGGATCCATGTCATCATCAGCATTATCATTATGAGTATCATCATGAACATCATGAATCACACGTCTAGAAGCTATTGAATTTCCTTCAGCTACAACATATTCATCAACATTAATGCAGTCAAGTGATCCACAAGCAACACCAACCAGATCCGCACTGGAATCGACATCTGCAGATTTTCCTCTTTCTTTGCCTTCGCCACTTTGGACCTGCTCACATGAGGAGGCTTTAACTGGAGCTTGGTCACACTTTCTAGAAAACTTCTTGGAATCAACATTTGCTTCTTTTCCATCAGCATCATCTTCAATTAGAATGTAATTAACTTCTGGGACTTGTGCTAAAGCATTATTACAACTACTGACACCATTAATTCGTCGTAAACTAATCTTAGAACTCTGAGAGGCAATGCTCCTTCTCTTCCATCGCCTGGCTAACCTCGGATCATCTTCTTTAATGTCTATCATCATTGGTGGAGGATTACTCGTTCTCCTCTTTTTGGGTCTCATTCTCTCCATCCCAAAAGAAAAGAAAAGACGCAAATTTGGTTTAATAACATTCAATCCCTTGACAGCCACCAAAGGAAGACTCCTGCTTTTGAAGGAAAGAAACGAAACTAAAAACTGCAAGCTAAATAAAGCGCAAGCTGAAAACAACAATATTGTAGGGCAGTGTGCTTAGAAAAGCAACAATGAGGATTTTCAACTCCGTCAAAATGCATTACTTTTTTCTAAAAGGCAAAGTGAAGGGTTGACGAATGAGGAGGCGTTACTCACTTATCAGCCAAAAAGGAGAAAACTTCAGGCTCATAGTGAAGCAAATGGAAGATTCCCAAAACCCCACCAGAAAAGACAAACGATTGTACTAGGAGAAGAAGCCCCCAGCGAGATGACCGTGGGGAGCGGCAGAAGGAGAGCGAGGTACGAGTAGGCACTCAATACAGAACCCTATAAAGGTTTTAGTTTGTTGGTCGTGTCCCTCTCTTGTATTGATAAAGATCAGTATCGTCCTTTTTCAAAAAGTGCAACTTTGTTTCTAGTTTTACCATTTGAACTCTAATTTTTTGGAACATTTTATAATAAATTATAAAATTTATAAAATAAAATTTTAATAGATAGAATTAAGTTATGCATCATGTTAGTACTAATATCATATGAATTCAATATTTCGAATCAATATGTGAGTCCACTATACTATATGACATGCACGTTACATAATAGACCCATACATCATACTTAAGCTACAAATATTTTAATTTTTTAATAAAATAATTAAACATAATTAATCCCTTTTTATCAAATATTGTACGGTTGTACCTGTCTTCTTCAATATTTAGAAAAACTTATCTTTTTAAATCAAAATATAATCTCTGCTAGTATTTGAAGCACTGTCATCTGTCATCTTCTCCATCACTGATCAGAAGGGTGACACTTTACGGAACACTACTGATCTTCATCCTCCCACTTTCATTATCAATCCTTTTCAACTTCCTACGATCTCCAATATCGCCTTAATTTTTGGAATTTTTAATTT
>JANZXV010000006.1:10283537-10293593 GCA_027576455.1 Erythroxylum roigii
CTATGATCGTATCTAGGTTATTGTTTAATAAGATTGCTAGAATACATGTTTCTAGTCATTACACTTAAGAGAGATTTCCCCCAATGAATGTTTATTAATTATTGCAATTTTATGTCGAGGATCCATAATAGCATGGTAATATCGGTGACCCAAAACCAAGGTATTTTCCTATTAAATTTTCAGATTTAATTATTGCTTTCGATTTGTGATTTTTCCTTTGATTTTCTGATATTGCCGTGACAAACCCCCTCTCTATTTTCGTTATTTGTCCCGTTTAAACTAGCTAACTTTTATCGTTAAAGATTCCTCGTAGGAACGATATTCGCTTACCGCTACTACATTAATTTGTTTTAACGGAAGTGATTTCTTTTATATTTGATTATAGGCGACAACATCACCAATCTCCTCTCTTAAATACTTTATTTGTTGGTTTGTATTCAGATTTACCCTTATTTTATGGCTTTTATTAGTATGTCATCGAGATTGAAGTTCGTAACATGTTCTTAGACACATTCATTCTTTTGAGTTTTAGCACCTCAAGTAATGTTTTGTTAATTTCAGCCTTACTAAAAATCCTTACATACCTAATTCTACTAATTACACATATGTTTTCGTTTATAAACAAAAGGTTTCCTAATTGAATTTCCAAATAGATTAATTCAATTGTTCTGCTATATTCTAGAGGAATATTATGGAAATGAGCTCAAATTGGGATTATTTTGAGCTTGCTCCTATCAAGCTCCATTCCTAGCTTTTAGTTATGCAAAATTATTAGGTTGTCATTTTAGTGTCAAGGCCAAGCTTAAAAACTTTAATAGCATTGCCTTTAAGAAGAAGGTGAGCATGAAGAATTGATGAGGACTTTATCTAAATCAAAAGTTGTCCATTTTACTTTTAACTTAAGTTTTCACTTACTTCTCCATAAAATAGCTAACTAGTAAGCTCATCCAACTTAAAGCACCTTGCTTAATACCTCAAATTCATGGTGGGGGAGACCATGTTCTGGCTTCCTTAAGAGATAAAAGATATATAAGCTAGTTTTCAGTTAGGGGTGCTATTCCCAACTACTTGAGACCAAGTTTTCCTCCCTTGAGCCATTGGAGGAAGTGTTGAGTTCCTGAGTAATGGAGTTTTAACATTGGACTAGTTAGAAGCAAGGGTTCCCATCAAAGAAGACTCTCTAAAGTTGGGGGAACCAATTTCTTTAAGAGTGGATTTATAACTTAGGGGAGATGAAGATCTTCTAGCAAATTTATCAGTTTAAGGCTTAAGCTTATAAAAAGAAGCATTGGTTTCAAAAAGGAAAGGTAAACATTAAGGGCAAAGTTAAAAGAGTCGGTCAAATTACTAGACTATCCCTAAAGACAAAAGTGGAAGAGCAAATCAGTTTGAGGAACATGAGCGATGAAGAAGGATTAACAAAGAACTAGATGAGGAGATGGGTAGAAGATAGTAAGGAGAAGAGGGAAGAATTGCAAACCGGTAGAGTGAGGAATTAGGGTGGAAATCTAAGTGCTTTTCCGCAGGTAAAATTTAGGTGGGAGGAAGAAGAGAGCTTCTCATTCCCACTTATAAATGGTATTTCAATTATAATATGTACTTGGTACTTATTTTTTATGACTGTTAGTACTTTTTGTACATTACACAACTATTACATATATTAACTACTAGTATGATATCTATTGAGTTAAATGAATATCAAATGGTATTTTCTTCTATATATGTAAGGTTTGTAATGTGTCATCTTCTTCCTGATTCGTCTTTTAAAACTCTCTTTCACTCTTCCTATGAAATTAATAAATAGATATATTATGAATAAATAAATAAAACAAGTTGTTTCAATTAAAAGTTGAAAAATAGAGTCGTAATTTCCACCTTCAAGCATAAAATAATATGAACATCTTTAATGAAGATAGAAGAAAGGAGAAGAAAAGGATTGTCAACAAAATAATGAACAGAACAACTGTGTGGGAACAACTTTATTTTTAGCATAATTAACATATTTACTTTTACCAATTAGAACATTATTTATTATATTTTTATTCTACCTGGTACAATAATTGACTGCAAAACATTTTCTAATGTAGAATTCAATACGAAAAAAGAAAAGGCAATAAGAATTGAAAGGATAGAAACCATCCCTTTTTTCTATGCAGGTACTCTAAAGTTGTCTGGAGCAGGGTGTTGCATCTACTATTGGAGCAATGTCAATCATACGAATATAATAAAGTCTTGGTATGAGTTATTAAGAAGGCTAAGGATCTCAAACAAAATGAAGAGCTTTTTAAAACTACTTTCATTAAAAAAAGCTACTCAATTTGGAGAGAAAGAAATAACATACTATACAAAAGTGAAGCCACAAGGAAAGCGCCAATTAGTTGACAATACTCTAAATTAGATTAGAGAGATCATGTTAGCAAGGAATGCACAAACCAAACATACTATTAGTTGACAATACTCTAAATTAGATTAGAGAGATCATGCTAGCAAGGAATGCACAAAGCAAACATACTCCAAATATGAAGCTCAGATGGAATCTTTAAGAACTTGATACTTTACTCTCAGGAAATACTATACTAATCATGAGCAAGCTTTAAATGACCTTCATTGTAATGGTATAATAACTTTGCTAGTGTTAATAAAATCTTTCATTCACCTTTCAAAAAATAAGAATTAAAAGGAAAAGATATTTTGTCATGTGTAAATTAGTAATATTTAAAAGTTATACTCTTCTTGCAAATGTTTATATTTAATATCATGATATACTTAATATATGGTTAGGAATCGTAAGATATCTTTATGTGTATGCATATACCTGTAATACGTAGTATAGACCTTATTACATACCCTGGATCTATATGAAAGGATTAAAAAAGGAAGGTAATGCGGAATACTTGATTTCGGTTCTATCTCTGATTTTGATGCCGATTCTGAGCTCCAAACGATTACGAATCTCCCTGGACCTTTAGAGAAAGTGTTTACCGGGACATAGGCTAAATTTTTCTATAGTTTTCTCAATACGTAAGCTCTCTTAATAGGTATGCTTACGATTGATATGAGCAATTGCAGGAGACCTTAACCTTTATATAGCTTCCATATCAGGCTTCCCTATTACAAGGTCGATATAGGTCCAGTCCACACTAATTGGGATCCATTTTTCACTTGGACTTCGACCTAGTAATCTAGATCATTTATTGGGCCACTTTATTATCTTTATCTGGATCAAATTACGTAACTTAACCAATAATTTATTTAAAATCCAAACATTACAATTAATAGTAGTCCAATTTTATGGGAAAGGACAAAATTGTCCAACAATCTCCCCTTTGGACAAGCTTTAATTGTAGTTTTGACTCTAGTTTAAAAACAATTTAAAAACTCGGTTAAGCTACGCTACTGAATAGTCGACTAAGCTTTAAAAACAAAACATTTGATCAAAAGATAATGACAGTCCATCATTCTGTCCTGCAAGGCTTTTGATACCGAAAAGTATCAGATACATGTGTCATGTATGACACAGATCCAATACAATCACGTATACCTAATACCTCACTAACATGAATGAGAAAATGGAGTATAGCAAACTACGATGATACCTTTGTGATCTAAATTATATCATCTTTATTTGTAGGTCTCGATTTATCCAACTTTTTTGCTAAACTGCATTAGAGAAGTCCTGTTTTCTCTTACCGATGCTAAACAACATTAAAGAAAACTTGTTTTCTCTCACCAAATGCCAAACCATATTAGAGAAAACCTTTATGTTCTCCAACTGAATGCTAAACTGCATTAGAGAACACCTTTATGTTCTTCAACTGAATGCTAAACTGCATTAGAGAACTTTTATGGGATTAAAAACTTATATCCCCCTATGTCATGTCAAACTTTATAGATATCTATACTGAAACTGTATGCGTCTAAATGACATAAGCACAAGGTCAATCTATATATATGCCCAATGACCGTTAAAAGCTTAAGATCGACACAAATCTTAAGACTTTATAATTATTATGACAATGTATGATAATACGTACTACTGAGGATAAACGATGATCATCTTTATCGATGAACCATCATACTATCATAATACAACAAAATGTACAAATGTACATGGAGTAAACATAATGATTCCCTAACTAATAGTATCTAAGGACGTCAAAATACCCATACTTTATACTTGTGTCACAAACACAAGTGGGCGAAGTCTTTAATTAAAGGATCGACTTATAGTTCCTCAGTCCTTAAATGCTCCAAACCTTAATGTCACCTTTTCGTATTAACACCTTTATGACCAACCAACTGATCTTTAAATGCTAAGACCCTGTGATATTCTTTGTTGTTATTAAATAACATAGTAAGAAGATTACCACATTACAACCGAATGGGTCTAGCCACTGAATCAACCACAAACAACTCAGAAATCAAAATTTTGAGCTAAACCGTCTATGAAGCAACCCCATAGCATGCACTCTGCATACATAGATGAGGAAGTTACCTATTCCTACTTGACACACTTCTATGACATTGTACCACCTGCAAACTTAAAACTGTAACTTTAAAAGGACTTTCAATCATCCGAACACATAGCTAAAATCTGAATCTGAATTCCCTATGAGGTTTAGTCTGTTGACTTTTCTATACGTCAACATATAATTCTTGATTCGCTTTAGTATCTTAACACTCGCTAGACTGCATTCCAATGGTCTACAACTGGATTAACTAGATATGGACCAAACAGTTAAACAATAAATGCAATGTCCTATCTAGTACATAGCCGAGCATATATCAGCTATCAACCGTACTAGAATACAGAACATTCCTTATAACTTCTCTCTTTGCTTTATTCTTTGGATACTATACCAAAGATTATCTCTCACTATGAGAGGCAGGTGCTACGATAGGTTTACTGTCAACCATATTAAACCTTTGTAACACATACTCAATGTATGCATTCTATGAGAGGTCTGATGAATGTTGAGATCTATCCAGTGAATCTGAATACTTAGGACAGAAAATGCTATATCAAGGTCCGTCATGTAAAAGTTCTTGACCAAAAGTTGCTTAACCTCATATAACATGGTCAAGTAATTTGACGTGAGCAATATATCATCCACATACAGTAATAGAAAGATAACTTTTCTCTCCTTGACCTCATAGTACAAGCATCTTTTTAACTTTATTTTCCATGAAATTGAAAAAGGTCATAACCTCATCAAATGTAAGGTATCACCTTCGGAAGGTTTGATGTAAGCTATATATTGATCTGCATAACGTGCAAACCATGTCAGTTCCTTCTGGATCCTGAAATCTTTCAGATTGCACTATATAGACCACTTCATAAAGGTCTTTATTCAGGAAAGCAGTTTTGACAGCCATCTATTGTAACTTTGTATCATCATGAGCTATAATTGACTTAATTACTCAAAATGTATCCTACGAGGATACGAGAGGAAAGGTAACACAAAGTCAACCTTTCTCCCTGAGTGAACTATTAGGCAACTGAGTGAGCCCATAAACTGCCGAACTTTATCCTGAAATCCTTTAGGTCTTAAAACTTTATTTACAACTGACGAGTTTGCTCCGTTTGGCCTGTTTTCGACCCGTTTTTTGTAGCTAGCCTTATGTATACCACTTCTACGTAATTATATACGTAAAAAATTGAAAAACGAATCAAAAATTTAGGAACACCATATGAGATGAAAAATTGAAAAACCGTCGTTTCTGACAATCCGATCAGGTAACCGCTCTGATAACACATGTAGTATAGACCTTATTACGTACCCCGAATCTACATGAAAGGATTAAAAAACGAAAGTAATGCGGAATAACTGATTTCGGTTCCATCTCTGATTCTGAGCTCCAAACGATCATGAATTTTCCGAGATCTTTACGGAAAGTGTTTACCGAGACACGGGCTAAGTCTTTCTACAGTTTTTTCAATACGTAAGCTCTCTTAAAAGGTCAATTAATAGTTGTCTAACTTTAATTGACCTTTATTACGTAACTTAGCCGATAATTTATTTAAAAACCAAAAATTGCAATTAATAGTTGTCTAACTTTATAGGAAAGGACAAATTGTTCAACAATACCTAATTTATACTATCCAAAGCAACTGAAATACCGAATTCAATATATTTGGTTTGGGCGGGAGCCCCCTGTGGTGGCTGGGGCGTGGCCCAGGCCCCACAGGAAGCCTCTCACTGCCAAGAAGGAATTGTCCCCTTGCTGGGTGAGTTGCGAGTCGAACCCAGGACCAAGGGGTTTTGTTGGCGTGGAACGCCACGCCTCTCACCACCTGGGCTATATGAGAGGCTTCCTGTAGGGCCTGGGCCACGCCCCAGCCCACCACAGGGGGCTCCCGGCCAAACCAGAATCATTATAAATTAAAATATTAGTAGTAAATATGATTTGTTATCATAAAAACAAAGATTATAACCTCCATTGGTTTAACAATTTTTTTCCTTTTTAATGATGACAAAATATAGTATAATATTGAAAAAAATTAATGTCGTGATCATTTAAGCTTATTTCTTTATATATCAAACTAACATAAACATTTAACTCCCTTTTAATCCATGCATAATTAATTTTATCGATTTTATCTCCTGTGAAGATTAGGAATTAGTCAAGTTCTTCTTCAACGTTAAAAATTTATCCAAGTGACATATAAATGTGATAAGGTGAAAAATAAAGATGTTTAAATAAAAATTAAGAATTAAAAAATTTTCTCATACTTAAAAATGAAGTATAGGCAATCTCATCAAAAGAACAAACATTAAAATATATCCATAAAATTTCAAACAAAATTATAAATATTGGCATCTATATAACTCCCTATAAATATGTGCATCCCTTAAATAAATAACAAAACATCTAAAAATATCTATCAATGTCATATAGCTTTCCTTTTTCAGCAACATAAAATGACATAAGGGAGCTGCAAATAATATGAGTTGTGAAGAAGGAGACAGAGGAGATTGCCCTTGGATATGGTCGGGGATCTTAGCAAGCAAACCATTATAGTGGTCCAAGCACTCTTGAAAAGATTCTAATCACCATGGATAAGCATTGGCTCACCCTGTATGACCCTTGACGCGCGATATGAATATATGTATACAAAGAAACACCAAACAATACCAAATAAAAACACATATGCAAGTGCATTTATCATTTCTTATAGTATAGCTTAGTTAGTCAATAAGCTAGTCAAATATTGATCCCATGGTGATTGAAATTACTTATATTACCTTCTTTTATTTTCTAATCTAAATTAAACTAGTAATTAATTTAGAGAAAACAGGTCAAATTAATTTAAATCAACAATTAAAATACTTAAGATAAATAAAGTAATTAATAAATAAGTAAGATCCACGTAGACTTCCATTAGAGCTTTTCCTATACCTTAAATTTTTCTTGACTTAATGATTAATCTTAGTTCTTTAGACTGATAGGAATTATAATTTTATAACTATTTTCTCTCTCATCAAATGTAGCTCTTATCTTAAATTGACGGATTGAAATCTCTTTCTAATCAAAAGCCCAAAGAACATATTACTTCATTTTGTGAATTCCCATGATAGATTTGACTTTAACTTAGAATATTTATGTTGCCTTATCCTTAGGGTTTCTTATAACTCTCATTGTTCGTGTTATGATCTATACATTCAAGTAATTTCTCAATCCAATTGTACAAATTTTGAATTTGAATTAGAACATTGAAAACTTTAATTTAAATAACAGAATCATAAAAAGTTCTCAAGATTAATCTTAGTTCCTTAGACTGGTAGGAATTGTAATTTAATAACTATATTCTCTCTTGTTAAATATAGCTTTTATCTTAATTTGATTGACTGAAATCTCTTTTTAATCAAATTCATTAAAAACATGTTACTTCGTTTTGTGAATTACCTATATAGGTTTGACCCTAATCTAGAAGATTTATATGGCTATATCTATAAGGTTAATGAAACTCTCATTGTTCATATTATTATTTATTTATACAAATGATCTCTTTATCCAATTGCAAATTTGAATTTGAATTAAAATGTCTACAAATTTTGTTTCAACCTAAGATAATTATACATAATTCTCAAGAAAACTAAAACCTTCCATTAAATCAAGAATCAATCAAAACATCCATGCCACCTAGATCTATATATCAAATTATTTCATAATAAAACAAAGAAAATATACAAAGAATTGGAAAGAACACAAGAAAGAAGTTTGAATTCTTGTGGCTTAAATTTTGAATGTTTTTTAATCTTCTCATTTTCCTTTTCAAGATTGCTCTTTTCTTAATCATAGTTGCTTTTATTGGCTGCTAAATGATGTTTTTATGCTAAAATAATGTAACTACTCTAAAAACTTTCCCTCATACTTTTCCTATCTCTCTCTTAAAATGTGAAACCTTAGAATTTTTTTCCAACATGACCTAAAAACGAGACCATTTTAGGCTCCTACATTACTGAAAACCCCTTTTAGCTTCTTTACATAATAAGAAATTGTCAGCATGGATATGGAAATGGGTTCATATTTCCCTGATTTTGACAAACAAAGGTGGAACATGGTAGGATATCATAGATGCCTAGATAAAATATTCTTATTCTTTTGCTAAAAGTCTAAAAAAAGCTTCAACTTGACTTAAAGGTTCTTATATCCATACCTTCTTTTATTGAGAAACTAAAATAAGACATGAAATAAAATACGTCATTTTACCTACTAAATATATTGAAAAACATCAAAACATAAGCATAGTGCTCTCTAATTTCATGCTAAAACTATATTAATTAGCACTTATGAAATTCCCTATAATTAAACATTTGCTTGCCTTTAAGCAAATCAATTTCATTACTCAAACCCAAATAGGAGGCAATTCTGGGAAACAATTAACCAATCAAATACATCCATTAAGATTTTTCACTAATTACTTAATTGAAAAGTTCATCAAATTGTTAGAGATTAGCTACTTGCACCATGTTATAAATTAATTCAACCTGTTACACAATCCCTCAAATAATGTAAGATTTGTTGAACTCCCTCAATATTCATTTTCGTTAAATTATTTTCCTACATAGTTATGGAATCATAAAGATTAAAAGAAAAATTGAAAGAATATAGGAATAACAGTGAAGATGTTAGTCTTAGGATGGTGGATTTGATGGAGGCACATAGGGGATTATTATCTAAGAGTTGACCATATCATCAATTGATATCATGTTGACCAAATTGTTGAATGATGACTCCTTAATTATTGGCTTGGTGTCTGTACATGGAATAGTCTCCATAATTTTCCAATTGTGTCTCTCCATATAGCAGTCTCCCTAATTGTAAACCGTGTCTCTCTATAAAGCTCAGTATTTTGTTGAGGCTTTGGCACTGTTAATGTGGTCACTCATAGAGGCTTGATCTCAGGCTCATGCTTTACTTCTGTTGGTTATAGTGGATAGACCGATGGTAATAGCATTTGGACCCCCATATGATACGACAACCTCACTAAAGTATTTCTAATCCAATGCATATACTACTACATATATATGGTAATAAATGAAACTATATTATGAGCCTAGGGTGGTATGAACTCTCTCTCTAGCTCGTTATCCCTACTTTGATCTCTATATACGGGGATGTCCTCCACTACTTTAGGTGATTCTTTTATCATTGCAAAGTGTTGACTATATGCATCTATTTGAAGCTCAACCATCCTCATTGCTTTTAGAATGTCTATGGTGATTAAGATAAGAGTACAAGCCACCATCAATTATTGGTCATCACCCAACACTCTCAATCTCTTTTTTAATCGAGTGATGATTTACTGAAGTTTGATCAATTCAAGTAGCCACTAATAAATTGAATAAAAGCATGCCTAAAATGGCTTTGCTCATGACATCCATGAAATGTATAAAAAAATAAATCTTGGTAGGTAACCACATCAGTCTTATCATACCTTGGATATAATAAATACACAGGCAACTTGTGTACATACCTCATGGCAGGGTAATAGAAACTAGAAGCCTTAGAAATTCTAGGTGAATAAGTCTACATTGTGGCTACTGCATA
>JANZXV010000006.1:10380710-10397519 GCA_027576455.1 Erythroxylum roigii
AAGGATAGCCAACGTTAAGTGTGGGGGGAATTGATAGGTGCTTAATTGATTATGAAATCATTCCATAACACTTAGCGATTATTGACATTAAATTGCTTAAGATACTCACTTTGACTTATATCTAATTTTAGGCACAATTCAGAAGCAAAGAACTTGAAGTGAGTCGAAAGCATGATATTTAGGTTATTTTCCGAAGATTAATTTTCACTTATTTTCTTAGAATAGGAAGAAGAAAATTAAAAAACAAGAAGAAGACAAGAAAAATGAAAGCACAAAATGCAAAGAACGTGAGTTGCATGATTATGCATGCAATTTTACATGCAATTTACGTTAATTTAATTTTACATGCAATACGTTAATTTAATGGACATGCAGTAGTAGAGCATGAAACTTAGCAGTATGAAGAGAAGGAAGAAGAAAAACATAGTGCATAAGGTGGATTCAAACAAGAAGCAAACCAACGTAGTAGTGCAGATCACTTAGACAAAACGCAGACGACGTTTGCGTCTCTGCATTTGACGCAGACACCCTGTGGGAATGCAGACACATTTCACATAGATGATGTCTGTGAAACATATACGTGGAAGACTTCAATATACGTTTTGCTTAAAACACATGTTGGTAGTAGAGTGAGGTTTTAATAAGTGAGACATGCACAGTAAGAGGGACAAACATTGTTAATTTGTCAAATCAGTGAACAGTAGAGAGAAGCTTGCCACAGAAAAGAGGAGGAGGCACTATAGGGGTTTTGGTTAGGGCCAATTTCCATGGGGTTGAAGCATTTTCTTGAGAGACCCATGGAGGGCTAGACGTCCTGATGCCGATTCAGAGATGGCATTAATGCCGACGACCCCGGTTAAGTGTATTTCACCGATTTTGTTGTTTCTTTCTCTCATTAAAAATTGATTGTGTTATCCTATGTTAATTGATTTAAGTTTTGTGTACAGATAATCAGATTTTCATTATTGTACGTTTATTTGTGTTTGAACCCATTAGGTATTGTAAAAAGATGATTTTTATGCGTTTATTAAATCGTTTATTTGTAAACTCATTGCTAGATAATTCGTAATTGTTATGTTGAAATTTATATGTAGCGACTAATGATTCGTAATCATTACGAATAACATGTTATAGGTTAAATGATGCATCATATGTGGTTGTTTCCTTAATTAATCAGTTTTCCTAATTCTTAATGCTACTGCCTAATTAAATTTAGAGATCGTATCCTAGGTTATTTGGTAGTTAGGTTTAATTAACGATCGTATCTTGATTAAGCACTACCTAAGGGAAAACTTGGGTTAATTATTAACCCACGATTAATAGTTGCTAGAAGAGGTTTGAGAATAACAAATCAATGAAATATGTTTAATTAGGGTGTAGGACGAGATTGAATCAAAGAGCTGGAACCTAGACGTTGCCGGAACTTCCAGGCATTAGCTTCAGGAGCAGTTTGTGAGTAACCTAGATGGTTTCTCTCAATTATTTTTTACTTATAATTATGTTTTGAATAATGAATGAATGTGATTTGATTGTGGATTCTGGACAGAAGGTCCAATGATTGTGTAATGTGGATTGAGGTATTGAAGTGCTGCTTGAATAAGAATGTGAAGACCTATGTGCTTTATAAAGTGATTGATTGTGGTACATGCATTCCATTCATGAATGCGTAACAGATAATGGCAGTTGTGACCAAAGTAGCCACCGATCAGAGCTTAAAGCTCAACGAGTGAAAAGAGCCTCGAGCTCAAACAGTGATTAAGAGCCTAAGGCTCACTATGTATAATGAGCCCTGTATCCTCATCAGATAAGGAACATTTATTAATGAGCCCGGTATCCCATTGGATACGGGACAATTCAGGCACTTAGTCATAACCACATAATAATGGGAAAAGTGTCTCATGAGCATTTCATATGCATCTTGTTAAGTACGTTTGAGTGATTGAAATGTAGAATTGCGTATGCTTAAGTGAAAATGTGATACTTATGTAGAGTGCAAAGTTGTGAAATAATTGTTATATGAATTGATGTGTTGCATGAATTGAGTGAACTATCGATGATGGTTACCTCATTAAGTTCACAAAACTCACCAAAATTGCAAACATTGTCTTTTTAGGATCGTGAGACGACTCTAGCTGTAGATTGTGTTTTGGCAAGAGGAGTCATGGCTCAAAGGTCAGTTAGCTGGGATTTTTGGATTGCTTAGATAGATTTGATATATTTTCCTCTTTCATGTGGTACTTATGTACTAGGTTTTGTTGATGTACATGTAGTAAAGGATGAAATACATAATGTAGACTTTCGGTTTCGAGAAATAAAATGAGGAAAAGCTAGTTTTAAAAATATTATGGTTTTTCTTGTGATGCTTTATAAGCGAATAATGATATGATGCCATATGAAGTGAATGTAGTGATCAAATATAGCTCGCCCTTATCGTAGGATATGTACCGAAATGACCTCCAGACGTTCCGGTGTGTACCCTACGGTAAGGGGGCGCTACAAACAGTAGATGATGGAATAGCTAACAAGTCCTGTGCAATGACTTGTAAGATAAGATAATTATGTGCAGACATCTTCCGCCATGACAATATATCGAACGACTCACCTTCAGTTTCAGGAACACAATTTACCAAAAAATATTTATCTATCCATCGTATTGTAAGAAAACCTAACCCTTTTCTCTTTCAAAAAATTTGAAAGAGAATCCTTCAATAATGGGTTGGAAGAAAAGGTCAAACTTGAAACTGAAGTCGGAGTTAAACTGCTTGCAGCACTACTAAGATCCCAATCATGAGTTTATCGTATTCTCACTTCATAATTATTAAAAAATTGACACCATAATTGCTTCATGGTATGTAGACATTATTGAGCTTCACTAGTGTACAAGCATTGTAAATATCTCCAACCTCATCCATCTCGTATCTCGGGTCTAACGCATATAATACTGCAACAACATCTCCAACCTTAGACCAATAAGAATTAAACTTCTCCGTCATCTGCTTTGCCAAATTCTGAATCACTACATCGAGTCAAACATCCAAAATTATAAAATATGCTTCATGTTGGACATAGTGCTAAAGATATAGTGCGAAGTTGGATATTTTGTTCTTGATTTGGAAAACCAAATAGGTCAGATGGTAGTGAGGCTCAATCGCCTAGAATTGCAAAGGGGAGGAAAATTGTCATCCCAACTCGAGGTAAACCCAAAGATTGTCAAGGAGATTGAGGGTCCCAAGAGAACCCCATCAAGGATTGCTATCGAGGAAAAGATTGAGAAGGAATTGGAAAAAGGAAGAAAATTCGTTATCGAGTACGAAGCTAAATTTTGAAAGTCCCAATATTGTTAAAACTGACCCTCCACCTTTTCCGAGCAGGTTGACAAGACTAAACAAGGAGGAGATGGATAAAGAGATATTGGAGATTTTTCGAATGGTAGAAGTTAATATATCTTTGCACGAGACAATCAAGCAAGTACCAAGGCACGCCAAATTCCTTAAAGAACTGTGTACAAATAAGAGGAAACTGAGGGGTGATGAGAAAGTAATGATGGTGAGAATGTGTCAGCGGTATTTAGAAAGAAGATGCTTCCATAATGCTAAAATCCAGGTATGTTTACCTTTCCTTGCAAAATTGGTAATATTGTGATCAATAGAGCTATGCTGTATTTGGGTGCTTCTATTAATGCGATGTCTCGTTCGATTTATGCTTCTTTAAAATTGGGTCCATTGAAAGAAATGGGTGTAATCATACAACTGGTTGACCACACTAATGCTTATCCTGATGGTATGGTTGAGGATGTTTTGGTGCAGGTAAATTAGTTAGTGTTTCCTGCAGATTTCTATATTGTGGATATGAATGATGACACCTCATGTAATCCAATTCCTATCTTGATGGGGAGACCATTTCTTAATACAGTTCAAACTAAGATAGATGTTCATAAGGGCACCTTCACAATGGAATTTGATGGGGAAGTGATTTATGTCAATATTTTCGATGCCATGAAACATCCTCCTGATGATCATTGTGTTTTTTTTTTCTCTGTTGATGTGATTGATCTTTTGGTGCAGGAAATGTTTAAATAAAGTTGCAGGGAACATTTAGAAATGGTTTTAACTGAGGATATGGAAGTAGAAGCCAACACTAATGTTGAGATGGGAGAAGAGCTTATGGAAATGGTAGCCATCTTGGACTCATTGGAAAGCTCTTTAAAAAGGTATGATTTGGCTTGTATACAACTTCCTAAAGCTCACCAGAAGTTGTTACCTTCTAATATGCAAGCACCAGAATTGAAATTGAAGTCACTCCTACACATCTAAAGTATGCCTATTTAGGAGATAAGCAGACTTTTCCCGTTATCATTTCGGTGGAGTTAACTTCAAGTCAAGAGGAGAGGCTGGTTCGAATGCTAAAATAACATAAGAAGGCCATCTGGTGAACTATTGCAGATATCCAAAGGATAAACCCTTCCATATGTACGAATCGCATTTTGTTAGAGGAGGATACAAAATCCACAAAGCAAGCTCAGTATAGGCTGAATCCTCCAATGATGGAAGTTGTGAAGAAGGAGGCGTTGAAGCTTCTCGATGCTAGGGTTATCTACCCAATTTTCAACAGTAAGTGGGTAAGTCCTATCCAGGTGGTTTCAAAGAATTTTGGAGTCATCGTTGTGACAAACTAAGAAGGTGAGTTGGTTACCACCCGAGTGCAAACTAGGTGGCGAGTATGTATTGATTATAGAAGGTTAAATTCTGCTACTCGTAAAGACCACTTTTCCCTTCCTTTTGTTGATCAGATGCTTAAGAGAGTGGATGGTTATGATTACTATTACTTTTTAGATGGCTTTTCAGGTTATCTTCAGATCCTGATCGCACCAGAAGATCAGGAGAAGACCATATTTACAAGCCCATTCGGTACGTTTTCCTACCAAAAGATGCCATTCAGATTATGTAACGAAACCACCACGTTCCAAAGATGTACGGTAAGCACTTTTTTCCGAATATGTTGGGAAGATTATCGAGGTATTCATGGATGATTTTAGTGTGTATGGATCTTCTTTTGATGAATGTCTTGATAATCTTGCCATTATCTTGGAACGGTGAATAGAAACGAACTTTGTGTTGAAATGGGAAAAATGTCATTTTATGGTGAATCAAGGTATAGTTTTAGGTCATATGATATCTGCTAAGGGTATTAAAGTAGACAAGTCCAAAGTTGGCCTTATTTTTTCTTTACCTTACCCCTCTACTGTGAGAGAAGTGAGTTCTTTTATTGAGCATACAGGTTTTTATTGAAGGTTCATTAAGTAGTTTTCGAAGATAGCCGCACCACTATGCAAGCTTCTTAAACAAGATGTCTCCTTTGAGTTTGACAAGAAGTGCAAGGAAGCATTTAACAAACTTAAGGAGCTTCTGACATCCCTACCGGTGATTAAACTGCTAAATTGAAACCTCCCCTTCAAGATCAGGTGATGCAAGCGATTATATAATGAGGGCAGTTCTAGGACAAAGAGTGGGAAAAGCTTTGGATGCCATTTACTATGCTTCAAAGACTCTAAACCAAGCTCAATTGAATTGTTCCACTACTGAAAAAGAGTTGGTATCTGTAGTTTTTGCTTTGGAAAAATTTCGATCGTATTTGCTTGGTGCTAAAGTGATTGTTTATTCTGACCATACAACTTTATGAAGCTTGTTCACAAAGGAAGAAGCAAAACCGAAGTTGATCAGATGGATTCTCCTCCTTTAGGAATTCAACTTGGAGATCAAAGATAAGAAGGGGCTAGAAAACATGGTGGCAAACCATCTTAGCCATTTGATAAAGGAAGGAGATGATATCCCTCTACGTGAAACTTTTCTAGATGAGCAATTATTTTCTGCCAATGCGACACCACTATGGTATGCAGACATTGTCAATTTTTTAGTTATTAACGAATTACCTTGTCAAAGGTTCAGAGGGATAAGTTATGGAGTGAAGCGAAGTATTACATATGGGATGACCCGTATCTTTGAAAGAACTGCACAGACTAAGTTATCAGGAGGTGTGTACCGAAAAATAAATCATGGTCAATTTTATCCTTCTGCCATTCATACGCTTATGGAGGACATTTTAGAGTGAAAAGGACAGCTCCTAAAGCTCTGGAGAGTGGCTTCTACTGGCCAACATTGTTCAGAGATGCATATACCTTCTGTATATCCTGTGATAGATGCCAACGATCAAGTAACTTATCCCGTAAGGATCAATTGTCACAAACTCCTTTCTTTTCTATGAAATTTTTAGGGTATCGATTTTATGGGACCTTTCCCTCCGTCTTTTAGCTTTACTTATATATTGCTTGCGGTTGATTATGTTTTTAAAGGGTGGAAGACAAAGCCACTAGGACTAACGATGAAAGGGTTATTGCAGATTTTGTTAAGGCTAACATTCTTTCTAGGCTCGGGATAACGAAAGCCATCGTTAGTGACAGAGGAAACCCCCTTTTGCAATAGGGTGATGGATGCAATGTTCAGAAAATATCACATTACACACAAAGTTTCTACTGCTTACCATCTCTAAACAAACGGGTAAGCTGAAGTATCAAATCCAGAATCAAGTTAATCCTGGAGAAAACTGTGCTGCCCAATAGGAAGGATTGGAATATAAGACTGGAAACACCAATTGGGATGTCACCGTATAGGCTAGTGTTTGAAGTCATGTCATCTTCTGATGGAATTACAACATAAGGCATATTGGGCCATTAGAAGATGCAACATGAACTTGGATGATGCAGGAGTGCATAAAAAGTTGCAACTTTAAGAGTTGGAAGAGTTAAGGAATGAGTCATATCAAAATATAGTGATATATAAGGAGAGGATGAAAGCATTTCACGATAAGATGGGAAAAGCTTATCGGTGGGCTAGAAAGTGTTACTATATCATTCCAAACTCAAACTCTTTCCAGGTAAGTTGCGTTCCTGTTAGGTTGGTCCGTTTGTTATCACTCATGCCTTTCTTTTGGGTGCAGTAGAGATACGGGGCCTCAAAATTGACAAGACATTTAGAGTGAATGTTCATCGCCTTCCAGTATTATGAGGGCTTCAAAATCGAGGATTTGGAGGTGTTGATGTTAGAGGATGTGACTGGTATCACTGATACACGCTACTAGAAGTCGAGCCAATGATGTTAAACAAAGGCGCTGCTTGGAAGGCAACCAAGGGGAGTTAATTTCTATCTTTTACATTTTTCTTTTGCTATTTTTGTTAACTGCTCAATCTCTTGCATTTGATTTTACATTGAAGACAATGTAAGTTTTAAGTGTGGGAGTGGGTATATTAGTTTTTATGCATATTTTTTAGCTTAATTTTAATGTTTTGCCCAAGGGCAACAAAAAGTTATGTGTGGGGGGAATTGAGAGGAGCTTAATTGATTATGAAATTATTCCATAACACTTAGCGAATATTGACATGAAATTGTTTAAGATAGTCACTATGACTTATATCTGATTTTAGGCATAATTCAGAAGCAAAGAACTTGAAGTGAGTCGAAAGCATGATATTTAGGTTATTTTGTGAAGATTAATTTTCACTTGTTTTCTTGGAGAAAGAAGAAGAAAATTAAAAAACAAGAAGAAGACAAGAAAAATGAAAGCACAAAATGCAACGAACGTGAGCTACATGATTATGCATGCAATTTTACATACAATTTATGTTAATTTAATGGACATGCAATAAGTTAATTAATGGACAATGTATAAGGGAACGTCCATGGAGCTAAGGTGCAGCAGTGGAGCATGAAACGTAGCAGTATGAAGGGAAGAGACTGCTAGGAAGAAGAAAAAACATAGTGCATAAGGTGGATTAAAACAAGAAGCAAAACGGCGTAGTAGTGCAGATCATTTAGACAAAACGCAGACGACGTCTGTGTCTCTACATTTCATGCAGACATCCTGTGGGAACACAGACACATTTCACACAGATGATGTCTGTGAAACACATACGTGGAAGACTTTAATATACGTTTTGCTTAAAACACATAGTAGCAGCAGAGTGAGGTTTTAATAAGTGAGACATGTACAATAAGAGGGACCAACATTGTTAATTTGTCAAATCAAAGAATAGTAAAGAGAAGCTTGCGACAGAAGAGGAGGAGGCACTATAAGGGTTTTGGTTGGGGCCAATTTTCATGGGGTTGAAGCATTTTCTTGAGAGACCCATGGAGGGCTAGACGTCCTGATGTCGATTCGGAGGTGGTATCAACGCCGACGACCCAGATTAAGTGTATTTCACCAATTTTGTTGTTTCTTTCTCTCATTAGAAATTGATTTTGTTATCTTATGTGAATTGATTTAAGTTTTGTCTATGGATAATCAAATTTTCATTATTGTTCGGTTATTTGTGTATGACATTGGGTTATTGTAAAAAGATGATTTTTATGTGTTCATTAAATCGTTTATTTGCAAACTCATTGCTAGAATTTCAATATAATTCGTAATTATTATGTTGAAATTTATGTGTAGCAACTAATGATTCGTAAATCGTTTATTTGCAAACGCATCGTATGTGGTTTTTGCCTTAATTAATCGGTTTTCCTAATCTTAATTCTACTGCCTAATTAAATTTAGAGATCGTATCCTAAGTTATTTGGTAGTTAGGTCTAATTAACAATCGTATCTTGATCAAGCACTACCTAAGGGAAAACTTGGGTTAATTATTAACCCACGATTAATAGTTGCTAGAAGAGGTTTGAGAATAACAAATCAATGAAATATGTTTAATTAGGGTGTAGGACGAGATTGAATCAAAGAGCTGGAACCTAGACGTTGCCGGAACTTCCAGGCATTAGCTTCAGGAGCAGTTTGTGAGTAACCTAGATGGTTTCTCTCAATTATTTTTTACTTATAATTATGTTTTGAATAATGAATGAATGTGATTTGATTGTGGATTCTGGACAGAAGGTCCAATGATTGTGTAATGTGGATTGAGGTATTGAAGTGCTGCTTGAATAAGAATGTGAAGACCTATGTGCTTTATAAAGTGATTGATTGTGGTACATGCATTCCATTCATGAATGCGTAACAGATAATGGCAGTTGTGACCAAAGTAGCCACCGATCAGAGCTTAAAGCTCAACGAGTGAAAAGAGCCTCGAGCTCAAACAGTGATTAAGAGCCTAAGGCTCACTATGTATAATGAGCCCTGTATCCTCATCAGATAAGGAACATTTATTAATGAGCCCGGTATCCCATTGGATACGGGACAATTCAGGCACTTAGTCATAACCACATAATAATGGGAAAAGTGTCTCATGAGCATTTCATATGCATCTTGTTAAGTACGTTTGAGTGATTGAAATGTAGAATTGCGTATGCTTAAGTGAAAATGTGATACTTATGTAGAGTGCAAAGTTGTGAAATAATTGTTATATGAATTGATGTGTTGCATGAATTGAGTGAACTATCGATGATGGTTACCTCATTAAGTTCACAAAACTCACCAAAATTGCAAACATTGTCTTTTTAGGATCGTGAGACGACTCTAGCTGTAGATTGTGTTTTGGCAAGAGGAGTCATGGCTCAAAGGTCAGTTAGCTGGGATTTTTGGATTGCTTAGATAGATTTGATATATTTTCCTCTTTCATGTGGTACTTATGTACTAGGTTTTGTTGATGTACATGTAGTAAAGGATGAAATACATAATGTAGACTTTCGGTTTCGAGAAATAAAATGAGGAAAAGCTAGTTTTAAAAATATTATGGTTTTTCTTGTGATGCTTTATAAGCGAATAATGATATGATGCCATATGAAGTGAATGTAGTGATCAAATATAGCTCGCCCTTATCGTAGGATATGTACCGAAATGACCTCCAGACGTTCCGGTGTGTACCCTACGGTAAGGGGGCGCTACAAACAGTAGATGATGGAATAGCTAACAAGTCCTGTGCAATGACTTGTAAGATAAGATAATTATGTGCAGACATCTTCCGCCATGACAATATATCGAACGACTCACCTTCAGTTTCAGGAACACAATTTACCAAAAAATATTTATCTATCCATCGTATTGTAAGAAAACCTAACCCTTTTCTCTTTCAAAAAATTTGAAAGAGAATCCTTCAATAATGGGTTGGAAGAAAAGGTCAAACTTGAAACTGAAGTCGGAGTTAAACTGCTTGCAGCACTACTAAGATCCCAATCATGAGTTTATCGTATTCTCACTTCATAATTATTAAAAAATTGACACCATAATTGCTTCATGGTATGTAGACATTATTGAGCTTCACTAGTGTACAAGCATTGTAAATATCTCCAACCTCATCCATCTCGTATCTCGGGTCTAACGCATATAATACTGCAACAACATCTCCAACCTTAGACCAATAAGAATTAAACTTCTCCGTCATCTGCTTTGCCAAATTCTGAATCACTACATCGAGTCAAACATCCAAAATTATAAAATATGCTTCATGTTGGACATAGTGCTAAAGATATAGTGCGAAGTTGGATATTTTGTTCTTGATTTGGAAAACCAAATAGGTCAGATGGTAGTGAGGCTCAATCGCCTAGAATTGCAAAGGGGAGGAAAATTGTCATCCCAACTCGAGGTAAACCCAAAGATTGTCAAGGAGATTGAGGGTCCCAAGAGAACCCCATCAAGGATTGCTATCGAGGAAAAGATTGAGAAGGAATTGGAAAAAGGAAGAAAATTCGTTATCGAGTACGAAGCTAAATTTTGAAAGTCCCAATATTGTTAAAACTGACCCTCCACCTTTTCCGAGCAGGTTGACAAGACTAAACAAGGAGGAGATGGATAAAGAGATATTGGAGATTTTTCGAATGGTAGAAGTTAATATATCTTTGCACGAGACAATCAAGCAAGTACCAAGGCACGCCAAATTCCTTAAAGAACTGTGTACAAATAAGAGGAAACTGAGGGGTGATGAGAAAGTAATGATGGTGAGAATGTGTCAGCGGTATTTAGAAAGAAGATGCTTCCATAATGCTAAAATCCAGGTATGTTTACCTTTCCTTGCAAAATTGGTAATATTGTGATCAATAGAGCTATGCTGTATTTGGGTGCTTCTATTAATGCGATGTCTCGTTCGATTTATGCTTCTTTAAAATTGGGTCCATTGAAAGAAATGGGTGTAATCATACAACTGGTTGACCACACTAATGCTTATCCTGATGGTATGGTTGAGGATGTTTTGGTGCAGGTAAATTAGTTAGTGTTTCCTGCAGATTTCTATATTGTGGATATGAATGATGACACCTCATGTAATCCAATTCCTATCTTGATGGGGAGACCATTTCTTAATACAGTTCAAACTAAGATAGATGTTCATAAGGGCACCTTCACAATGGAATTTGATGGGGAAGTGATTTATGTCAATATTTTCGATGCCATGAAACATCCTCCTGATGATCATTGTGTTTTTTTTTTCTCTGTTGATGTGATTGATCTTTTGGTGCAGGAAATGTTTAAATAAAGTTGCAGGGAACATTTAGAAATGGTTTTAACTGAGGATATGGAAGTAGAAGCCAACACTAATGTTGAGATGGGAGAAGAGCTTATGGAAATGGTAGCCATCTTGGACTCATTGGAAAGCTCTTTAAAAAGGTATGATTTGGCTTGTATACAACTTCCTAAAGCTCACCAGAAGTTGTTACCTTCTAATATGCAAGCACCAGAATTGAAATTGAAGTCACTCCTACACATCTAAAGTATGCCTATTTAGGAGATAAGCAGACTTTTCCCGTTATCATTTCGGTGGAGTTAACTTCAAGTCAAGAGGAGAGGCTGGTTCGAATGCTAAAATAACATAAGAAGGCCATCTGGTGAACTATTGCAGATATCCAAAGGATAAACCCTTCCATATGTACGAATCGCATTTTGTTAGAGGAGGATACAAAATCCACAAAGCAAGCTCAGTATAGGCTGAATCCTCCAATGATGGAAGTTGTGAAGAAGGAGGCGTTGAAGCTTCTCGATGCTAGGGTTATCTACCCA
Source organism: Erythroxylum roigii (assembly GCA_027576455.1). NCBI lineage: Eukaryota > Viridiplantae > Streptophyta > Magnoliopsida > Malpighiales > Erythroxylaceae > Erythroxylum > Erythroxylum roigii. Next base: position 10,392,684 of record JANZXV010000006.1, read on the forward strand.
ATTTTCAACAGTAAGTGGGTAAGTCCTATCCAGGTGGTTTCAAAGAATTTTGGAGTCATCGTTGTGACAAACTAAGAAGGTGAGTTGGTTACCACCCGAGTGCAAACTAGGTGGCGAGTATGTATTGATTATAGAAGGTTAAATTCTGCTACTCGTAAAGACCACTTTTCCCTTCCTTTTGTTGATCAGATGCTTAAGAGAGTGGATGGTTATGATTACTATTACTTTTTAGATGGCTTTTCAGGTTATCTTCAGATCCTGATCGCACCAGAAGATCAGGAGAAGACCATATTTACAAGCCCATTCGGTACGTTTTCCTACCAAAAGATGCCATTCAGATTATGTAACGAAACCACCACGTTCCAAAGATGTACGGTAAGCACTTTTTTCCGAATATGTTGGGAAGATTATCGAGGTATTCATGGATGATTTTAGTGTGTATGGATCTTCTTTTGATGAATGTCTTGATAATCTTGCCATTATCTTGGAACGGTGAATAGAAACGAACTTTGTGTTGAAATGGGAAAAATGTCATTTTATGGTGAATCAAGGTATAGTTTTAGGTCATATGATATCTGCTAAGGGTATTAAAGTAGACAAGTCCAAAGTTGGCCTTATTTTTTCTTTACCTTACCCCTCTACTGTGAGAGAAGTGAGTTCTTTTATTGAGCATACAGGTTTTTATTGAAGGTTCATTAAGTAGTTTTCGAAGATAGCCGCACCACTATGCAAGCTTCTTAAACAAGATGTCTCCTTTGAGTTTGACAAGAAGTGCAAGGAAGCATTTAACAAACTTAAGGAGCTTCTGACATCCCTACCGGTGATTAAACTGCTAAATTGAAACCTCCCCTTCAAGATCAGGTGATGCAAGCGATTATATAATGAGGGCAGTTCTAGGACAAAGAGTGGGAAAAGCTTTGGATGCCATTTACTATGCTTCAAAGACTCTAAACCAAGCTCAATTGAATTGTTCCACTACTGAAAAAGAGTTGGTATCTGTAGTTTTTGCTTTGGAAAAATTTCGATCGTATTTGCTTGGTGCTAAAGTGATTGTTTATTCTGACCATACAACTTTATGAAGCTTGTTCACAAAGGAAGAAGCAAAACCGAAGTTGATCAGATGGATTCTCCTCCTTTAGGAATTCAACTTGGAGATCAAAGATAAGAAGGGGCTAGAAAACATGGTGGCAAACCATCTTAGCCATTTGATAAAGGAAGGAGATGATATCCCTCTACGTGAAACTTTTCTAGATGAGCAATTATTTTCTGCCAATGCGACACCACTATGGTATGCAGACATTGTCAATTTTTTAGTTATTAACGAATTACCTTGTCAAAGGTTCAGAGGGATAAGTTATGGAGTGAAGCGAAGTATTACATATGGGATGACCCGTATCTTTGAAAGAACTGCACAGACTAAGTTATCAGGAGGTGTGTACCGAAAAATAAATCATGGTCAATTTTATCCTTCTGCCATTCATACGCTTATGGAGGACATTTTAGAGTGAAAAGGACAGCTCCTAAAGCTCTGGAGAGTGGCTTCTACTGGCCAACATTGTTCAGAGATGCATATACCTTCTGTATATCCTGTGATAGATGCCAACGATCAAGTAACTTATCCCGTAAGGATCAATTGTCACAAACTCCTTTCTTTTCTATGAAATTTTTAGGGTATCGATTTTATGGGACCTTTCCCTCCGTCTTTTAGCTTTACTTATATATTGCTTGCGGTTGATTATGTTTTTAAAGGGTGGAAGACAAAGCCACTAGGACTAACGATGAAAGGGTTATTGCAGATTTTGTTAAGGCTAACATTCTTTCTAGGCTCGGGATAACGAAAGCCATCGTTAGTGACAGAGGAAACCCCCTTTTGCAATAGGGTGATGGATGCAATGTTCAGAAAATATCACATTACACACAAAGTTTCTACTGCTTACCATCTCTAAACAAACGGGTAAGCTGAAGTATCAAATCCAGAATCAAGTTAATCCTGGAGAAAACTGTGCTGCCCAATAGGAAGGATTGGAATATAAGACTGGAAACACCAATTGGGATGTCACCGTATAGGCTAGTGTTTGAAGTCATGTCATCTTCTGATGGAATTACAACATAAGGCATATTGGGCCATTAGAAGATGCAACATGAACTTGGATGATGCAGGAGTGCATAAAAAGTTGCAACTTTAAGAGTTGGAAGAGTTAAGGAATGAGTCATATCAAAATATAGTGATATATAAGGAGAGGATGAAAGCATTTCACGATAAGATGGGAAAAGCTTATCGGTGGGCTAGAAAGTGTTACTATATCATTCCAAACTCAAACTCTTTCCAGGTAAGTTGCGTTCCTGTTAGGTTGGTCCGTTTGTTATCACTCATGCCTTTCTTTTGGGTGCAGTAGAGATACGGGGCCTCAAAATTGACAAGACATTTAGAGTGAATGTTCATCGCCTTCCAGTATTATGAGGGCTTCAAAATCGAGGATTTGGAGGTGTTGATGTTAGAGGATGTGACTGGTATCACTGATACACGCTACTAGAAGTCGAGCCAATGATGTTAAACAAAGGCGCTGCTTGGAAGGCAACCAAGGGGAGTTAATTTCTATCTTTTACATTTTTCTTTTGCTATTTTTGTTAACTGCTCAATCTCTTGCATTTGATTTTACATTGAAGACAATGTAAGTTTTAAGTGTGGGAGTGGGTATATTAGTTTTTATGCATATTTTTTAGCTTAATTTTAATGTTTTGCCCAAGGGCAACAAAAAGTTATGTGTGGGGGGAATTGAGAGGAGCTTAATTGATTATGAAATTATTCCATAACACTTAGCGAATATTGACATGAAATTGTTTAAGATAGTCACTATGACTTATATCTGATTTTAGGCATAATTCAGAAGCAAAGAACTTGAAGTGAGTCGAAAGCATGATATTTAGGTTATTTTGTGAAGATTAATTTTCACTTGTTTTCTTGGAGAAAGAAGAAGAAAATTAAAAAACAAGAAGAAGACAAGAAAAATGAAAGCACAAAATGCAACGAACGTGAGCTACATGATTATGCATGCAATTTTACATACAATTTATGTTAATTTAATGGACATGCAATAAGTTAATTAATGGACAATGTATAAGGGAACGTCCATGGAGCTAAGGTGCAGCAGTGGAGCATGAAATGTAGCAGTATGAAGCGAATAGACTACTGGGAAGAAGCAAAACACAGTGTATAAGGTGGATTAAAACAAGAAGCAAAATGACGTAGTAGTGCAGATCAATTAGACAAAACGCAAACGACGTCTGTGTCTCTGTATTTCACGCAGTCATCCTATGGGAACGCAGACACATTTCACACAGATGATGTCTATGAAACACATACGTGGAAGACTTCAATATACGTTTTGTTTAAAACACATAGTAGCAGGAGAGTGAGGTTTTAACAAGTGAGACATGTACAATAAGATGGACCAACATTGTTAATTTGTCAAATCAGTGAACAGTAGAGAGAAGCTTGCGACAGAAAAGAGGAGGCACTATAGGGGTTTTGGTTAGGGCCAATTTTCATGGGGTTGAAGCATTTTCTTGAGAGACTCATGGAGGGCTAGACGTCCTGATGCTGATTCGGAGGTGGCATCAACGCCGGCGACCCAGGTTAAGTGTATTTCACCGATTTTATTGTTTCTTTCTCTTTCTCTCATTAGAAATTGATTGTATTATCCTATGTTAATTGATTTAAGTTTTGTGTATGGATAATTGGATTTTCATTATTGTTTGGTTATTTGTGTATGAACCCATTGGGTATAGAAAAAAGATGATTTTTATACGTTCATTAAATCGTTTATTTGCAAACTCATTGCTAGAATTTTAATATAATTCGTAATTGTTATGTTGAAATTCATGTGTAGCGACTAATGATTCGTAATCATTAGGGATAACATGTTATAGGTTAAATGATGCATCGTATATGATTGTTGCCTTAATTGATCGGTTTTCTTAATTTTTAATGCTATTGCCTAATTAAATTTAGAGATCGTATCCTAGGTTATTTAGTAGTTAGGTTTAATAAACGATCGTATCTTGATTAAGCACTACCTAAAGGAAAACTTGGGTTAATTATTAACCCACGATTAATAGTTGCTAGAAGAGATTTGAGAATAACAAATCAATGAAATATGTTTAAATAGGGTGTAGGCCGAGATTGAACTAAATAACTGGGTCTCTACCGAATTCCCCACTTTTATCATTTTTAGCATATTTTTTATATTTTGTTTTCATTAGGTTAGTTTTATTTTATTTTCTTATCTCAAAATCCTAAATCCCCCTAAACCTAAACATTCATTAATTTCATTTCAACAACTTTACACATACTCTCTGTGAGATTAACCTAGACTCACCACTACTATAACTTTAGTTATTTTTGTTTGACTAGCATTACGACGCGTTGTCAAAGCTCTTATTTTCATATTTGTCATTCCTTATTTTTTAACATACATAATTCTTTTTTTAGGAAAATGAATTTATTTAAAATTTGAAATCTTGTCTTATATCCTTATGAAATGAAAGGAATGTTCAAGCTAAAAAAAAACTATGTTGGATCTTTTTTAAAATGTAATCTAAAACTAGATCTTTCTTATCTGAAGAAATCTAGAGATTATTATAGGAAAGTGTTTTGATAATTAAGCCTCCCTAAATCCATTTTTGCTCTTTTATCTATTTTAAAAAACCTCTTTAAGGATCTACTAAAGGAATGTAGGAGGAATGCTATTAGAAACTTGTTCTTTTTCTTTTTTCACAAATAGGAAATTCGTATCAAACCAATGACCATATCCATGATCCACACATTATTCTAAA
>JANZXV010000006.1:10406831-10417051 GCA_027576455.1 Erythroxylum roigii
TTGAATCGTTTATTTGCAAACTCATTGCTAGAATTTCAATATAATTCGTAATTGTTATATTGAAATTCATGTGTAGCAACTAATAACATGTTATAGGTTAAATTATGCATCGTATGTGGTTGCTGCCTTAATTAATCGATTTTTTTAATTCTTAATGTTACTGCCTAATTAAATTTAGAAATCGCATCCTAGATTATTTGGTAGTTAGGTTTAATTAACGATCGTATCTTGATTAAACACTACTTAAGGGAAAACTTGGGTTAATTATTAACCCACGACTAATAGTTGCTAGAAAAGGTTTGAGAATAACAAATCAATGAAATATGTTTAATTAGGGTGTAGGCCGAGATTAAACTAAAGAATTGAGTCTCTACGTATTTTGCACTTTTATTTTTTTTGCATATTTTTTTATATTTTGTTTTCATTAGGTTGGTTTTATTTTATTTTCTTATCTCAAAATCCAAAATCCCCCTAAACCTAAACATTGATTAATTTCATTTTAACAGCTTTACACACACACTCTGTGGTATCAACCTAAACTCACCACTACTATAGTAGTAGTTTAGTTATTTTAGTTTGACTAGCGTTATGACGCGTTGTCAAGGTTCTTATTTTCATATTTGTCATTCCTTATTTTTGAACATACATACTTTTTTTTAGGAAAATGAATTTATTTAAAATTTGAAATCTTGTCGTGTATCCCTATGAAATGAAAGGAATGTTCAAGGTGAAAAAAACTATGTTGGATCTTTCTTAAAACATAATCTAAAACTAGATCTTTCTTATCTAAAGAAATCTAGAGACTATTGTAGGAAAGTGGTTTGGTAATTAAGCCTTTCTGAATCCATTTTTTCTCTTACATCTATTTTAAAAAACCTCTTTATGGATCTATTAAGGGAATGTAGGAGGAATGCTGTTAAGAACTTTTTCATTTTCTTTTTTCATAAATAGGAAATTCGTATCAAACCAATTACCATATCCATGATCCACACATTATTCTAAAATAACCCCAATCTTTTCCAAGTTTGTTTAATGGTTGTTGTTTGAGTCACATAATCAATGTGTCACCCTAGAAAATTATTAGGTTGTCCTTTTTATTCTTTTTGGCCCTTTAACTGAAATATAAGATTTATCGGGTTAAAGAAGCAAACCTTCCCACCATTAAATTAAGCATGATAAAAACATCAAAATGATCCCTCACTAAGAAGATTTTTAATGTTGAAGCTACCAACAGTTATCACTGAGTATCAAGTGACATTGATATGAATCAGAATAGGCTTTTCTATAATAACAAGCTTCTTAGGAAAATTATCCTTAACAAATGATTTATGTTGATCACTGAATGAGGTATAAGATTTATCAAGACAAAGTTATCCAATGTCTCAACAATGACAATGAAGGGAGCTTATGCAGATTTCATTTTTTAATTACAATTAGGTAGTTATGAAGTTTTAGAAAATAAAAATGAAAATTTCAATCAGAATTTTCTCAATATTGTAAATTAAAGAAATTAATAATAAAAACCACAAAGGCGCTGAAATACAATTGAGAGATTCTGTCTAGTCACAATTAGTAATATCTATGTATTACTTACAATATTTTAAAAATCATTTGCTTCTAAATAGGAATCAAAGCATTAAAGAGGCTAAAAATTAATAATATAGTTGACACCAACATAGAATCCTCTAATATCCACTAAACAAAAATCTTATAAGCAGACACCAAATATTTGGTACTTGCTTATTAGAGTGTTCATAGGCAATCATAATAGCATAGTTATGATGTTTGGAGGGTGATACTTCAATTGTGTAACTCAAAAAATAGAATGAAGAAATTTGAAAAAAATTAGGGGTATTTAAAAAAATGGGTAGGTCATGGATATACATCATTGATTACAGGTCATGTTCATGGACTATAGGTCAATATATGTAGGTGTTCATATGTTTACAAAATTTTCATGAAGATGATTAGATGTCTGACTATATTAGCCACATCAATAACAAACTAACAAAACCAACTTTTTGACTTAAGTCATAAGGGTCTTAGAATGTTGGTCACTTCAATGAAAATTTAAAAGGTTTAGCACTAAAATGAAAAAATCTAAAAGAGTTTGACACTATGGAATATGTTTTCTCTTTTTGAAAAATATTTCAATTAGAAGAATTCTTCATAATGTTTTGTTGGATCATAGTAAGATTCTTAATGACCTTTGGCTCCTTTTGAATGATTTTAATATTCATGTTTTTTCCTCTAAAACATAAGAGTGTGATTTGAAATGGTTGTAAGGAATGAAAGATTGTGGGAATTTCCTTACTAGCTTCTCTTCGATAGAACTCAAAGCTACCCCTACTTCATATAGTGCGAAAAAAATATGGTAGGAATTTAGTATGGAGGAAGCTCAACAGAGTGCTGTAAATCTTGATTGGTTACATTCTCAAGCCACATAAAAGGTATTTGACTCCCTTTAGATTCAACAATTATTTAGATAGGCATGAAGAGTTTGAATATATTCTTGCCAATTGTTGGAATCACAAATTAACGAGACTACTCAATTCAAATGCTACATAAAACCTAGACCAATCAAAAGCAATATTAAATTCTAGAAAAAAGTTAGGATATGGAAATACAAAGACTTAGGTTTTGACCATAAAGGATACTTTACAAGTTGCCAACAAGATCTAGATAAGGATCTAGACAATCCAACTCTTTAAGAACAAGAAAAGTCTAATTTTTATACCTGGTATCTCTAATCCACTATCATTTATCTCTCACAAGGAAAAAGTCATAATCTTTTAAATCAAGGAGAGGTATGTTAATACCAATTATTTCCATAAAATGGTGACGACCTGGAAAGACTTTGATTCTATTACTAATATCAAAGATCCATTAGGTTTCATTATCTTTTTTTATGGTAAATCAGTAGAAAACTTTTATAAAAAATATAAGGATAAGTACAAAACTGAGGGGACCCAAATAACAATCCTTGGCTATCAAAAGCCACATAGTGCCTAAAGACCTAAGTCAATTTCACCTAACAATCCATCATAGGCTATTCTAGCTAGCTTGAAGTGATCTTACTCATCTAAAATAACTATCTCAATCTCTTAGGACCCAATATACCCATACCAAGTTCCAACAGCCAACACAACCAAACATTAAACCAGCACAAACTCAATGACAACCCAAAACTTACTCAGGCCTCTAAAGTTTGATAATTTACGTGCTTATCATCTGGTTATCATCCTTTCCTTCCATTTGGGATCATCCTGGTATTGATTTCTGACGAGGGAGAGAGCTCATAAAAGATCATTTCAACTAGTACCTGCAAACAGAAAAGAGAAAACAAGAAACCAGAAAACAAAAAACCAAAAACCCAATTTACCTACTCTCAGTGTTTATACAGAGCTACTCCATTACTTGGAAAATCACTTTTGGAGTTGATGTTGTTAAGTCAAAATGACTTTACATTTAATTTTGATGAAAACCAAATAATAATAAATGAGGAAAGAAAGACGGAAAGTGCAAACCAAAAGTCAAACGATAGAAAATGAGACGGAAGGCGTAAACCAAAAGTGAGACGGAAAGCGCAAGCCAAAAGTGAGACGATAGAAAGTGAGACGAAAGCGCAGAACCAAAAGTGAGACAGAAGGCGCAAACCAAAAATGAGATGGAAGGCTCAAACCAAAAGTGAGATGGAAGGCGCAAGCCAAAAGCGAGACGATAGAAAGTGAGACGAAAGCACAGAACCAAAAGTGAGACGGAAGGCACAAACCAAAAGTAAGACGATAGAAAGTGAGACGAAAGTGCAAAACCAAAAGTGAGACGGAAGACCCAATACCACGTCAGATGACTAATCAGCTTGAGTTAGTTACAGAACTTAACTGAATAAATGATTCTTCAAAGATTAAGAAACAAGAAGAAAGAAGCAGTTACCAAGAAGCGGTTGAAGACGAAGGCTATAAATACAAGTCGGAGTCGAAGACTACAGAAGCTTTTAGCGATTTGAGAAGTTAGAGATTTACGAAAGAGTTAGTGAATTGAAAAACCTAAGAATCTTATTGTGCTAAATTGAGAGGTATTCTTATCTGTAACAAAGCTCGAAATATCTTTCAGTTGAAAGAAGAGAAAGTAGATAGCCTGAAGAGGCTAAGTGTGAAAAGAATACTTGTTGTAAGAGACTTGAAGAGGCTCGGAGTCAAAGAATACTTGTAACTTTGTGAAGGATAGTGAAATCTCATAAAGATCTCTGAGTACTAGACGTAACCCACAGTTTGGGGTGAACCAGTATAAATCTGTCGTGTCAACTCTCTCTCAACTCTTAACTACTACTCTTACTACTTCATTCAAGTATTTAGAAAATAAGTTGCAATACTTTATATTACTGTTTTCAATAGCTTTTAGAAAAAGCAAGTTTTTGAAAGAAATTTGAAAAAGGGGATCATCGAAAAAGAATAGACAATTCAACCCCCCTTCTTGTGCATTTGTATATCAAGTATTAAGTTTATATTAACGTGTGATTTACTTCAAATGCTTCTCACTTCCATGGCTTTGTCTTCGAAGGTTCAAAGGTTCCTCTCGGACTATAAGTTATAAACAACAACAGAAATCAGGATAGAGAATGTGGTGAGGTTTAGGTTTCGATGGCTTTGCCTTTGGTTAAACCAATGTTGCCTTTGGTTAAACCAATTTGGTAGATTTGGAATGTTCAATTGAAAGTGGCTAAGGCAGTGTTGCCAAACTGAATTCAAAAAGGAGCATTCAAAGAAGAGGTGGCTAATGGATTCATTGTTCGAAGAGCAGAGTGAACAATGGTTTGGAATAAAAGTATAAAGTAGCCTATCTATTGTTTATAGTTTATTAAGAAAAGCTAACCACAAGATAAAAGCATACCTTGGGGTTATAAATTTTTGCCACACCAATTTATACCAAGGTAATCTCGGAGAAGGAGGTCTCATCAGGTTGTAAGCTGATGTATTGGTGTAAGCTTTTGTGGTGCTAGGTAACCATTCTAACCTATCCGGTTAAGATTTTTTAGGTGGATAAGTAAAGGTTCTAGCATGCTAATGGCCTCAATTGTAGCTCCTTGCCAATTCCATAAATTGTCACAGATAAGATCAGCTACTTTTGCATGCATTGGAAGTTCTGACCCATTGATAATTCTTGGGGAAACCAGATCCTTCAGTAAACCTTTGTGATGCCACGGGTCCTGACATAAAAAAGTTGTCAATCCATTCCTTATCCTAAATCTGAAATGGTTCCCAATAATATTTGTAACCTGAATTAGTTTCCTCCAACTCCAAGAGCTATTGCTAGTTGGTTGGGTGCTCCAAAAATTCTTTCTTTTAAGAATAACGGTGTGAACCCATTTGAACCATAAGGCTTCCCTATCATTAAAAAGGATCCAGATCCTTTTGCCCAACATAACATGATTCCAAGTTGAAAGATATTTAATTCCTTGACCACCCTCCTTTTTTGGTTTACAAAGATAAGACCAATTAACCTTGGCATGATTTTTTGTTGCTACCTTCCCAAAACACAGGAAGTTCCTGAGCATAGACTCTATTTCTTTAATGATAGAGGCAGGGAGAATGACATGGCTAGCCCAAAAGACCTGAAAGGTAAACAGGACAAAATTTACCAACTGAAGCCTACCAGCATAGGATAAAGCTTTATGAGTCCATTTGTTAATTTTGTCTAACAAGGGGATACAGTCTCTCCTAGTTAATATACTAGTTAAGATAGGTAATCCTAGATATTTCATAGGTAGTTGACCCCTTTGGAGACCCGAAATACCTTCCAATTGGTCGGACCAGTGACTCATATCAGGCGAAAGCTAGAATTCACTCTTGTTTATATTCATTTCTAGACCTGAGAATTTAGAGAACATATTCAAGCAATTTAACAAGGTATTCACTGAGGCCAGATTAGCTTGACAAAACATTAATAAGTCATCAACAAATAAGAAGTGGGAAAGTTTAAGAGCTTTGCATCTCCAGTGAAATTTAAAAGTAGGGGTACCTTCTATCGAGTCATGTAGACTCTTAGAGAGGACCTCCATACAAAGAATAAAAATATATGGAGAGAGAGGATCACCTCGTCTTAAACCTGATTTTCCACGAAAAAATTTTGTTGGAGACCTATAAATGAGGATAGAGTAGGATGGGGAGGTTAGACATTCTTCGATCCATTTAATAAACATGGGAGGAATATCTACTGTTAGAAGCACCTTGAGGAGAAAATTCCACTTAATAGAATCATAGGATTTTTCCAAGTCAATTTTAAAAGCACATCGCTTATGGCTATTTGAAAGGTTATAGTTCTTGAAGATCTATTGGGCTAAGAGGATCTTGTCCCTTATACCACGATTTTTAACGAAAGCACTTTGGTTGGGACTGATTATAAGGGGTAAAATCTGTCTAAGTCTATTAGATATGATTTTGGTGATCACCTTATAGATCATGTTATAGCAAGAAATAGGTCTATAGTCCAACACCGTGGAAGGCTGGATCCTCTTAGGAACAAGAGAAATAAAGGTTGAATTAAGCTCTTTGAGGAGCTTCCCATGTTGAAAAAAATCCTGGATTGCCCTTGTAATCCCATTTCCAACAATAGGCCAAGAATGTTTAAAAAAGAACCCATTGAAACCATTCGGGCTACGGGCCTTGTTTGGGTTGAAAGAAAAGAAAGCTTCTCGAATCTCCTGGGAGGTAACTTCAGCTGCAAGGTTGTTTCTAAGGTCCTTTGGGATGGGGTGGGGAAGGAGAGGAGTTACATACTCCTCTGCCGAGTCTAGGACTTTCTTTTTACCAATAGTGTTTTGGAAGAAATTTAGAAAAGAGTTTTGGATGTCCCCTATATCAGTAATTCATTGGCCATTTCCTACTAGAAGTGAATGGATTATGTTTATGTTCCGTTTAGATAAAATGGACTGATGGAAAAACCTACTGTTCCTATCCCCCTCCTGAAGCCATTTGATGTTGAAGTGAATCACACTTTAGTACAATGATAAACAAATACACAAGAAGGGGGGTTGAATTGTGTTATCTTTTTTCGTTAATCCCTTCTTTTAAAAACTTGTTCAGTTCAGAATTATGAAAACTTTTGTTCGTAAATGATTCTCAAAAAGAACTTGCATATGTAAGAAATCAATAATACAATAACGTAATAATGAGAGGGTTAAGAGAGTTTGACACAGTAATTTTATACTGGTTCACCCCAAACCGTGGGCTACGTCCAGTCCTCAGATAACCTTCTGAGATTTCACTATCTCTCAAAACGTTTACAAGTATTCTTTCACTGAGCCTCTTCAGGTCTCGTTACAATCAGTATTCTTTTACTCTTAGCCTCCTCAGGCTATCTGTAGCACTTTCAAAATAGAAAGGTATATAGAGCTTATTTACAACAAACGATATAGCTCTAACAATATTCGCACAACACTTTCTTTCTATAACAGTATACGAATGTGTATCTCTCGTGCGTAATGTATCGTAAAAGTAAATTTTTTCTTCAGCTTCGACTCCTTATTTATAGTCGCGTCTTCAACTGCTTCTTGAATAACTGCTTCTTGTTTCTTTAAAGAAATGGTTAGTCAGTTGAACTCTGTAACTACCTCAGACTGATACTTCCGACTTTCTTCGTCTGATAATTGTATCATCTGCTTTTCGTCTTTGCATAGCTTCCGTCTATTTTTCGTAAAGTTTCCATCTGCTTTTCTTACTATGCTTCCGTCTGCTTTTCTTTCGTCTATCTTTCCGTAAAGCTTTCGTCTGCTTTTCTATTAAGCTTCTGTCTGCTTTCTGCTTCGTCTGATCTTTATCCTTCTGTATTCTGCTTTGTCTGATTTTTGTTAAGGTCTATTTCATCTGCTTTTCACTTTGTCTGCTTTTTTGTTTGTCATCAAAATCATTCAATACGTAAAGTCAATTTTGACTTAACAAAATCCAATTGAAATCACTCAATTTGGAGGTCTGTAGGCCTAGTTATGGCTAAAACATTGGGGTTGGTTTAAGTTAACCTAAGACAGAATCCCACTACACGTTCCTCTCTTGTCATATTCAACTAATTCTATACAAAGAAACATCAAATTAATACCAAGACAACATTGATCTTAAACAAATCCATCTCACTCAATAAAACCCATAAAAATTAGAAATTTAAGCTAGGAAACTTACTACCTTTTCCTCCAATCTTTTGAGTCTTTGATGAATGCTTCAAGATTTCTCCCAATCACCATAAAAAATGACTGCACTCTTCTTCCTCTCTCCTTGGCCGATGTTCACGCTTTGCTTCTCTTCTTTTCCCTTTCTTTTTTTTGTCTCTCACATTACTCTCTCATCACTCTCATGTTTATGGTGAAAGAAAGAAGCGAAATGTCTTAAGTTTTGCCTTTTAAACTCATTTAATGGATTACACATGTAACCTTCCAATTTGTCAGGACTAATGACTCCTTAAACACATGTCATCATCTCAATGGTCATCTCTAATGACATCATTCCACTAATATCATGTAAAAAGACCAAATTGCCCTTAATGCATTTAATTGACCGACTAACCAAATTAAATCCCGAAAACTTTCCACAACCATCTTAATTTCAAATTGACCATGAAATACTCTAACTAGGGTCAATATTTATTGATTGGATGCCTTTTAAAATTCTGAATTAGTTTAAAATCATCAATACCCATTATTTTCCAAAAAGAGCATTTTAGTCCAATAATTTTGAATTACCCGAATTCTATTCAAACAACTTCCAATTTGACCTGTTTTAGTTCCTATGGACTCCAATCTTAACTTTAGAGCTTTTCATCATATTTTGAAATTATTTGGTAACTTTTTGGTTGCCCAAAAGATTTTTTGGATTGAATCAGGAAATCACTAAATGTCACCGAGATCATCTGAATTTCGTTCAGAAGTGTCACCTAAATCTCCAAAGTATATTTTGGGGCTTTTAAAGCTCATTCGGACTCATTCTGTAACTTTTCACAACTTTTGAATTTTTTTAAGAAATTTTTGGTCGAGTCCAAAACCATCTCTAATATATTCCTGATCTCTGTTTTAACCTCAATATTACATTTGAATGCTTAAATTCCTCTAGTATACCATAAGTAGAGCATAGTCTATACAATGCATGTACAACACATTACACAGTATAATAACTGAACTAGGATACTATAATTGTTGGACCCCGTTTCCGGAGCCCAACATCCGAAATCATAAACCTTGAGCTTGCATACTACCTTAAAGGGTTATTTCAACAACCCCTCATTAGGAGGAATAGAAAATGCATTAGGAAACTATTTCTTCAAGAATCACTTTGTTTGGCGGTTGAATGATGAAGTTATGACCAAAACAATCAAGCATGTTATATCCTCAATCATATTGCACCTGTCTTGGGGCAATTAACATAACCGTCATTAGGGGTATCAGATTAAGATCTTCTTAGGACAGTTTGAAAGAGGGCTACGAGATCTACATCTTTTATGAAAACCTCGAAGATGGATTCTATCTCCTAGAGGGCTAAAAATGCAACAGACGATAGCAAGAAGCAGATGAATCAACGCTTAAGACGAAGCGGAGTCAACTTAAGACAAAGCAAAGTCAACTTAAGACGATGCAACTATTAAGACTTTATGACGTCATCACAGATGATACGTCCATACAGATGATATGACGTCATCACAAACGATATGTCCTTATAGACGATATGACGTCATCACAGACGATGTGACATCATCACAGACGATACGTCCTTACAGACGATACATCCTTACAGACATTATGACGTCATCACAGACGATGTGACGTCATCACAGACCATATGTCCTTACAGACGATACATCTTTATACTCCTAAGCATCTGTCCTTCTAAGGACCAAAACTTTCAACTCTAATGTCAAACAATTCCTACCCCTATGAAAAGCTTGAAAATGCAACATAAAGACTTTGGAAATCATGAACAAAACAAAACGTATACACACACACACACACACACATACACACACACACACACACACACACATTTCATTAACATCAAACAAATAAGAGTTTTACAACGCTTTAGTGGGCATTTTGAGCTATCTTACAACATAATCCAAAATACAAACTTTACAAAACGAGAATCGTACAAAATGAGACTAAAGCCTTGTTTTACATTATCTAACTTCAAAAACAAAACAAAATATGCAAATTGCAGTGATGCATTGACTCCCAACTCGATCAC
>JANZXV010000006.1:10481587-10492043 GCA_027576455.1 Erythroxylum roigii
CCAACTGGACTACCATTCACCAAAATTGAGAACCAGCTTGGAAGGGTCCCAATAATCAGCCTGATAATTCCACCACTAAACCCAAATGTCGCCAGTATACGGGAGAGAAAGGACCAACAAACACGGTCAAAAGCCTTCATCATATCCAGCTTAAGAATTATATTGCCACCGCGAGCAGGGTGGTTAAGAAATTGGCATAAGTCCTGAGCCATCAGTATGTTGTCCACAATGTCCCGCCTAGATAAAAAGGCCGACTGCTCCGGGGATATCAACTTTGGTAAAACAGGCTTCAACCGTTCGGTGAGAATCTTCGTGAAGATTTTATTCAGGAAAGTGCAGAGACTGATTGGGCGGAAGTCGGAAAAAGAATTTACACTGTGCTTTTTCGGCAACAGATGAAGCAACGTACTACTTACTGCACGAGGAACTGGAATCCCTGACATAAATTCAGTACAAGCAGCAAAGAGATCATGACAGATTATGTCCCAACAATTATGATAAAAGGCTCCACAGTAGCCATCAACTCCCGGAACACTAGTGGACGATAAACTCATAACTGTTGTCTTAACCTCCTCCATTGTGACCGGTTGTAACAACAAAGCATTGTCCCCATCCTCAACAAGCCTCGGTATGTAGTTTAGCAACTTAGATGTTGCGTCCTCCTTATCCTCAACTACCTCCTTTGATAAGAGGGATTGAAAATATCTGATCGCTTCAAGTTCAATGTGTGCCGGGTCTGTCAGCCATTGCCCATTACCATCTCTAATCTTGTGTATCCCCAACCGCATGCGCTTCTCAGCCAAAGAAGCGTGAAAATAAGCGGTGTTAGCATCACCCTCCTTAAGCCATTTCAATCTCATCTTTTGAAGCATAAAATCCTCATGTTCTTTAAGTTGTAGTAGCAGTTCTGCTTAGATTTGTTCAGCCTCATTAGAACATCATTGGTTTCAGAGTCTTCGAACTCCCGTTCCAGCTGCAGTACAGCTGACTCCGCTGCTTTCAGATTAAGGAAAACATCTCCAAATTTCTCCTTTTTCCAGAGCCGCAAACAGGATTTGAGGCGACGAAGCTTTAGGGAAAACCTTAGCATACCATGACATGTTATTGGCTGATCCCAATTCAGTTTTACCAAAGGTAGGAAATCATCCCGGCGAAGCCACATCCGTTAGAAACGAAATAGGCGGGGGCGTGAAACTTGCTCCATGTCAAATTGGCACAACATCGGGCTATGATCAGACCCTGTTCGATTTAAATTTTGAATTGAAGAAATGGGAAACAAATCAGCCCACTTCGAACTTACTAGCGTCCGATCTAACTTCTTCATGACACGACCATTGGAGCGATTTCCTACCCAAGTAAATTCAGTTCCCTGCGTTGGTAGTTCCAAAAGGTCACAAGAGGCTATGAAGGAATTGAAGTCATCAATAGAGGTAAGCTCAGGAGATCCAAGACCACTATATTCATTAAGACTGTAGATGACATTAAAATCACCCCTCAATAACCATGGGACATTAGCATGAGCAGCTCGAAAAGCACATAACTCAGACCACAATTCGAGACGGTCACGCCTTGTCGACTTCGCATAGACTACAGAGATATAAAAAGTTGTGGGCACTATAACATGAGTTAATTGCAGGTGCATAACTTGCTCTGTACCACTAAGTAATGTAGCATAATAAGCACTTGAAAAAAGGGCCCAGATTTTATTAGTGTCTGAAGCATAGCCAGATGTAAAATGGAACTTCCTCAGTAGGCCATCCAAAATAAAAGGTTGCACCATTGGCTCAATCACAAAAATCGCAGATAGTTTGTGCATATCAATTAGGGATTTTAAACGACGTTGAGAGGCCGTGTTGCCCACCCCATGTCTATTCCAAATTAGGCTACTAATCATGAGAGAGTAGCAGAGGAAATAGCCTTAGGAGCTCTCGCCGATCGGCGAAGAGATTCATCATCAAAGGTAACTTTTTTATTTTTCGATCCCACAGGACGACCCCGTTTTGGTAAATGTGTTTCGCCTTCAGACTGAACCAATCTGGAAATCTCCACATTCTGTTGACCGGAAGCTGTGCCAAGCCAAAAATCATCTTGAACCTGAGTTGGCACATGAACCTCAGAAATGACCCGAGGAGGCTCAACAGCAGGAGAAGAGGGTCGAATGGGTGCAACTAAAGCTGTATCAATTGAAGCCACATTGACGGAATCCCCAGATAAACCCATCGGAATGCCAGCTAGATTGGCAGGAGCATGAGGCAGAGCAGTAATGACATTAGTAACAGCAGGGCGTAGTGCAGGGAGCGTAACATCAGGGGCAGTGGAAGCAGAAAGGGTTACATGTGCGGTTTCTGTGTCAACCACTTCATCATTAACCAGTTCAAGAATGTCACTAAATGGAGGAACAGATGGTGTAGGTGGAACAGAGTGGCCAGTGGCCTCATCAATCTTAGACAATAAGACAAATCGAGAGGGAAATGGAAGGCAAGACGAAGGAGAGGTGGTAGCAATAGCAGCGTGCTGCTCAGGAGGCTGCGTAGAACTCAAAGGTTTAGTGGATACCGCGGACTCTAGAATAGGAGCAGAGAGATCCAAAGGGGGATCAGCCGTATCGGGCACGGACAGACCAGAAGCAATGGAGACGTCTTTAGCCTTTCAAACCCGAACGGGAGGGGCCTGGGAAGCATCCTTAGCTACATCAGTAGGAGAAGCCGTGAGCTGCGAATGGCGAAAATCAGTCACCTTATGGCCTACCTTCCGACAATGACAACATACGAAGGCATATTCTCATACAGCACAGATTGGAAATACGCATGCTCTTCAGTACCCAGTCTCAAGCGAGTCGGCAGCTCCTTTAACAAATCAACTTCGATACACACTCTAGCAGTCGAGGGCCGAGAAAGATTTAATGTTGGAACATCAATTTTCAGAGGAACCCCAATCATTGTTTCCATCCAATGAAGGTACTTTTCATGGAAACAGTTAATCGGCAAACCCTCAAAAGATACCCAGAGTGGAACAACAGAGGATTCGTGATCGGGGTGAAAATTCGGCGACCATTTAAAGACTCGCATAAGGTGACCATCAAACGTCCAGATGGCTCGCAACCAACAACGTAAGTAATCTTCCTCAAGATCAAAACAGATGAGGACATGTCGGAAGTCAATCATGCCTAGGGTAAAATTACCCTTAAATCCGATTTTGTCGAACGACATCCGCAGGAAGTCCATCTTCGACCTACCTTTGGTAAATTTTCCTACCAACGCCAATTGAAAAGGAGCAGCGAGCTGTGCTTCTTCCTCCTTGGTAAGTAAGAAGGTCGGTTCTCCCTTATACATCTTGGGCTGAGACACGATGTTAACCTCAGAAGGCTGCGGATGCAAGATCTTCCGAGGATGTGGCTTTGCTCCCATGAGGGCTTGGGCGAAGGAAACGCCTGCCGGTGGAGGCGCTGGCGAGATGTCGGCCATGGAAGTCCAATCGTATCGCCAATATTATCGCCCTTTTTAGATATTATCTCCCTTTTTAGATATTCCAATCACTTACTTTTACTATTTAGGATTGAATAAGATTCCTTCAATCTTTTTTATCTGTGAACATACTCTAATCTGGTCAATTTTCATAACAATGTCGTATATATATATATATATATATAGGGATTTAGGTTTATTCATTTTTTGGATTAAGGTTGTCAGAGTAATACTTAGTTTACAAACCTATTGCATTACTAAGAAAAATCTAAGAATTAATTATATTATTCCTTCATAATGAAAGAAGTGACTAATAGCTATCAAGTTTTGCGACTTTGTTTATATCAATACTGAATAAAGAGAATATGTTATAATCTGCATTGAAAGGCTTTATGATAAGAAGTGATTAGCTCATATTAATTAAACTTATCTCTTTTTGTTTTAGGTTGATTTTGGTGCTTAATTAAAATTTTTGATATATTTTGTTTTAGGAGTTAGAGAATGAACCAAATTTTGTTTGAAATATTTAATTAGAGCATCATTTGTCAAAGCCACAAATTTTGAAAGGATGAAGCAAAAAATTCTAGATTGTTGAAACTAATAATACACAATCACACCTAGAGTCACCCATTAGGAAGTTTAGTTTAATTAAGAACCTTTATTTTCATCTCTACATCACCTTTAGAATATTTATTTACTACTGTTTTATAAAGGAAAGAACATGATTGTTCTCAATTCTTTTTGTCTTTTTCCTTCTATTTTTGTGTGGAAAAATAGATATGAGTGGCTAAATCTAATTTTTAATGATTCAAGTGTAATTAAAACTCCATTTGTAACTTTGGAAGGTTTTGTTTTGAACCTGAGTTTTATTTTAATTCAATTTCTTACTTCTTATTTTTCTACTTTATGAGTAATTAGTATAGATTGATCTAAAAAATAACTTTAATTTTAGTTATTCTATTGCTATCAATGAATTCAATGATTCGTAATTATCATGAATGATTGGTACAAATTGCAAGTACGTTGTTTATGTATTTGCATAGCTAACTTATGAAAAACAAGAAAACTAAATTGAACAACTATAGCTAGCTCAACTGTTTAATTTAAGGTTCAATTTTTTTATTAAACTTACTACTAAAATTTAATTAATATAGAATGTTATCATACCCATTCAATTAATTATTTGAATACTAGATTTGAATCAATTAATTTAAAAAAGTAAGATTTATTATGGCTATCCTAATAGGCTTTAGACTGAATGCTTGAATTATTAAAATTTATTCCTTTTAGACCAATAATCAAAGTTACAATTAGATGAGATCCTTTTTTTTCCTAAAAATTAGAGTTAGGTGAAATTTAATTTCTCATTTTTATACTAAGTTGATTCATTTTTATTTCTTGTTAATTTTAGTTTATTAGTTAATTAATCATATCTCAATATTATGCTTTTTCAATTGAAATTAAGAAATTATTATTTAGTTCTTTTAGGATTCTATCTGATTTCATGACTACTAAAATAGTTTAGTAAATTAGAAATTTGTTTTTAGGGTTTTGAAAAGTTCACTTAACGAGAATTTCTATTTTATTATAAGTGAGTTGGCTAGGGTAGAATGTTAATGAAGTCAAGATTAATATCATGAGAACTTCTTAATCCCAACAAATTGTTAAAGTGATTAAAAGCTAAGTTTAAAAGAAGACTTAAGAGGAGATCAATTTAAGTTTCCTTACTATTCGTAATTCGTGTTCGATATATGTCATTTTTACATGTTGAATTTCACTATAGTTCTATGTTTCTCTTTATTTCTTGAAATATTGATTTTTTTTATTTTAATATAGGTTTGATCCAATTCTTAAAATTAAATACATGAGACCCTTTTACAAATTTAAGGCATTCTTTTAATTTGCATCATAAATTTTAAAACTTTTCCTTTGATCGTCATGCAGCTTTAAAAGGTAATAGATGTCACTTATTGTTATAAGATCTTTAAGTATAATGAACATATTTCAAAATGGTAGCCTTTTTATCCCTCATTCGATTTAACATTTTAAAAATAATTTCTTATATTTTAA
The DNA here is from genome assembly GCA_027576455.1 of Erythroxylum roigii. Classification (NCBI taxonomy): domain Eukaryota; kingdom Viridiplantae; phylum Streptophyta; class Magnoliopsida; order Malpighiales; family Erythroxylaceae; genus Erythroxylum; species Erythroxylum roigii. The sequence continues at coordinate 10,487,122 of JANZXV010000006.1, forward strand.
AACCTACATCTATCTCCTTAGATTTTAAAAATATTATGTAAATGGGTAAAAGACATACACCGTCACTATAGTTTAAGAAACTTTGAAAAAATCTCTCGTTCTTTAGATCAATGCATTGGAACATGAATGGAAAAAGATAGTATGTTAGAACTTTTTAAGTGATTGATGTTTATAACTAAGTTGATTTCCTGAGATTTGATGTCATTGTACCATTATTATATAGTTATGTGTTTGAGTTTTTTGTGTTATAGTTTTTCTTGAGGAAAAGCAAAAGCTCAAGTACGGGGATGCTTGATAAATGATTAATCGATTATATTTATATGCCCATAGTTAGTGTGTTATGCTTGTTATTTAATAATTTTATAGTATTTTTGGTAGTTATTTTGCCTTAAGTGTGTTTTTAGTGATAATTTCCTTTACGAACCAAAAGGAGAAGAATTTAGGTGAAATCGCGACATAAAATGAAAGAATTGAAGTAAGAACATGTGGAGCTTTGAAGACATTATTTGTGCTCGTGTGAAGATACACGCCCATGTATGCTGACATACACGACTATGTATGTTGCCTGTGTAAGCTTCTATGACCATATAAAGTCATAATTTAGAGGGTATTTTGAGATACACAATCACCTACACAGCCGTGCAAGTGACCGTGTATATTTTAGAAACTTCAATTTTTACTATAAAAGGATATTATTGAAGGCTACAACGGAGGAATTATATTAACGGTGGTGTTTTAATTTTGTAGGATTTTTCATATATAAGAAGATGAAAGGAATTATTGTAAAGGGGTAAAAATCACCGAATTCAAGCTGATTTAAACTAAATCAGACTAAAAAATCAAACTATTTTACCAAGTTCTAAGAAAAACATAATGCAATTAATATGTAGACCAAGTTCTAATTATTGTAGTAATAATAACCAAATGTGAATGGTCCTTGAAGCTTTCCACATTAATTTAATTTTTTTTGTTACTTCTAACACTGAGTTAATCCCTTTAGCATTTTAAATTAGAAAATATTTAAAATCTTGATTTGATTCTATTAAATTTCTTCTAAACATTTTTTAATTTACTATTAATATGTCTCACGAAGTATATCAACATATTAACCTAATACAATGTAATCACTCCTTCAATTTGGCATGTTCATAATATATTACAATTAATATATATGCTCCTTAAATTATTTAAAATTAATTAAATGTAAAATCAAAATTAAGTTCTGAAAATTATATTTAAAAGTTTTGAAAATCAAGCCAATAACCCATTTGTGAAGAGGATGACAATTTTTGTCTAGCCCGACTTGACTTGGCCTGACCAAATTTGAAGTGAACAAGACTGACTCAAGTTAACTAAACTTGGAGTTGGAATCAGTTTCTTTTTAAAATTTTTAGATTTTAGGTTGAATTTGAGTTTAGACTATCCAGTTCAATCTGGCCTGAAGATCAAATATGTCGAGTAAAATGACGTGATTTTGTAATCTTAAATATAAAATAATCAAATTTAGCTTAAACCTGATTGAACTTTGGATCTCTCATACTCGATCAAATTTAGGTTTGGGTTGGGAGCTTCAGCCCTAATTGAGTTTTGGGTCCATCCCAAACCCGAACATAAATTTTTGAGCCAAGCTTATCTCCCTGTGCATATTGAAAACAAATTCTCTTATCAACTCTGGCGACAACTTGGAATTGAATTCCTAATTAATTTAAGGCAAGTATCATTGTAGAAATGGTTTCACTTCTTGGTTATTCGATTATAAGCATTCCCTCTATATTGTTCATCTGCCAATATCACCATTACTCTTTTTTTTTAGTGTGAATCCCATCGCAGTGTCTAGGTTCCCGTTCGAAAATTCCAGTCGATGAGTACTGATGAGCACTAAATGCACATTCAACCCCATGAACTAAAGTGCAAGACCTCAAGCTTCAGTTTCTGCGATCTTTCTTTTAAAAAGATTTAAGCTTATTGATGGTACGTACCCCGAAACATATGACATGAAGAACCCCAAGCATCATAGAGAAAACATCATTTACAGCTTAAAAAGCTTCAAAAAAATATTCAAGCCTATAAAAGGACCAATAGTTGAGGTTTTGAGACAGTTGATGGAGCTAAAATAGAAAACTTAGCATTCACAAGACTTGGAAACCTAATTGTGTGAAAAGTTTAGTAAAATTTCATGTATTTCAGTGAGAGAAGGAATTCTTGAAACTATAGTACCAATTATATTTTCTTTTTGCACATTCTCATCAACCAAACAACAACCTTGAAAAGTAGCAAATCCTATACAAAGATTGAAGCACAAGAATACTACCAATAATCCGATCTACAACAGATATAAACATCAACTTATCACACAAAATAATGTGATTTTTGATAAATCAATTGGGGTGAATGGGTTGTCGGGTTCACTTTTAGAGGCATGCATTTTTTTTAGATTTAATTTTTGTTTTATATTTAATTAAATTTAAAAATATATAAATTATTATTTTCATATATTATGTACATATCAGGTTCAAGAAGTGATGAGAAAAATTTTACTATGTGAAAAATTTACAAAATTAGAGTTGACCAATATTTCCATTTTAAAACATTAATGTGTTTTAGAATGTTAAAAATTAATAAATAATGATAAAAATCAAATTATATTTTTAACCAAATTTCAGAAGATGATTAACATCACTAATGATCTATTAATAATTTAAGAAAGGGAAAACATTTTTTGCATAATTGTTGTACAAGAAGTTATTTATTATTAGAGTCTATTCAATTAAAATAAGTTAATCACACTTTACAAAGTATATTTTTAGAATTCTTTATTATATTAAATTGTATTTTCTATAATCAATTTAATAGTCAAAATATTAAAATAAATATTTTTACTGAATAAAATCTATTCAGGTTAAATAGATACCATTCGACCTATCTTTATTTTTACATACAAGAAGTAAATATTAATAAACTATATGTCAATATATAAAACTTGAAAATTTTCATCATCTAGTTTTATTATTTTTATTGTAGAACTCCATAAATTACATTAAATGAATTTTTAATGGTTAAAAATATAAAATATAATTTTAAATAAATAAATAAAATTTAAAACTTTTATTAGTAAATGCTTAAACTACTAATTTTGAGTTTAGTAAAGAAGACTTTCAAGTTTGAAAGCACAGGTTTCAATTCTTTTGAAAAGATGACTCAATTAAGAAAGCTGAAAAGCAATTATTGAAAATACAGAAAGATCATTGATAGATGGCAGCTAAATATAGATGTAGATCCTGGTCCTTGAGTTGGTTATATTCATCTTCAAATAGATGTTTGTTGTCCTCAACTAATGTGGGTTGGTACCGTTATTTTTAAAAAGTAGGAGGACTAACTTACAAAAAATAATAACCCAACCAACCAAACATTTACACTCTCTTTTTCTCCCACAAGTTTTTTCTCTCACATCTCACTCACTTTCTCTCTCTTTTAGGCACCACTCTAGCGACACTCTTTCTCTTCTTCGGCAATGCCACAACACCACCACCGATGCCCACCCTTTGCTCTTTCCTTCTTCCACTTTTTTATTTCTCTCTCACACATCTTACTCTCTCGCGTTCAACATTGCCACTGCCACCAGTCCACTCCCTGACGACTAGCACACCTACCACCACCACCGATGCGACTAACCCACCCATCATGTTAGATCTGAAATAGATCCAGATGTATTTTCAACTCGAACCGATTGACGTTAAAATTGTTGTTGAATTTTGAAACAATTGGGTTTGTGTTTATGACCTTATGTATGTTTTGTGAATTGGATTGGAGTTATTGGGTGGGTTTTGTGGATTGTGAATGGAATTGTTGGACTCGTATGAGTTTTGTGAAATTTGAGAAATAATTGGGTGTGTTTATTAGTTTATCTATGTTTTTTTGGGTGTTGAAATGTTGTTACGTTATTTCTATCATGTTCGACATTGGTTACATAAAATATTAAACATTTATAATGTCTGTAGCACCCCACACCCACGTGACCCGAACCCGACATCGACGGTGATATCCGAGTCCGTGCTCCGCGAGGGTGACGTGCTAAAGCACTCACTCAATCGGAAATCGATATACATTTTTTTTCCAAAACACAATATGCGGAAGACCATAATCAATTTGGACATAAGCCCTTATCAATCATACAGCGGAATTTACAAAATTTCCATATGGCCAATTGGGCCCTTTCACGATTACAAAACCTCTAAGTCATTTCCAAACACACATTTATACGACAGTTGCGGAATATGTAGTTCAAAACAAAATTAAAGACATGAAGTGTAGACGCGAACTGTCTATCCTTACTTGAAAGTTGTAGGTATACTCCCGTTTGATTAACGGAGTATTCTTCTAATCCTGAAAAATATTAGCAAATTTTGAGTGAGTTTTGCGAACTCAGTGAGTGACCATCATCGATGGCTCACTCATTCCACAACATATGCAATTCACATAATTCACATCAGTTCATTTACAGTCATAATGAATCATATGCACTTAATTAGTCATTTCAAATAGTACATTTAATACACATTGCCTTCAGAAATCATTCATACAAAATGCATGTATCAATTGTAATTGCAATGCACGTGAGACTCACTTTCATTTATTATTGTCGTTATGACCGAGTGCCTTTTTATTCACTTGTATCCCTTCGTGGATACCGAGCAGTATAATATATCGTCCCATATCCCTTCGCGGATACCGGGGATAGTCGCATTTGAGCCCGAGGCTCTAATCACATTCTGAGCTCTTGGCTCTTTTCACATTCTGAGCTTTAAGCTCCTTTTCCTGGCGACTCCGGTCATAACTTCCTTTATCTTTCATGCATTCATGCAATGGAATGCATCACTGACGTTGCATGCACTTATTTGATCACAATCACTTATCATCGGACC